>VWZV01001280.1:358033-777583 GCA_013397155.1 Irena cyanogastra
CGTGGCCGGGCGCGCGCCGCGGCGATCCCCGGTGCCGAGGGCGGGCAGGGCGCACTCGGGCCGCGCTCCCGTCGTCGCGCTGCGCGCTCGGCCCCGCCGCCGCACTACCATGTTTGACGGCTGCCTCCTGCCCCTCGTCGTGCCCTGCCTGCTGCTCTGCGGACTGGACGCCGGCACAGGTAGCGCTCCCTGCCGCCCCGGCTCCCCTTCCCTAGCGGCGTTGACAGGGTCCGGCCCCGGGCGGCAGCGTGCGGACGCGGAGCGCAGGGCACGCACCGCATCCCCTGCGTGGCCGCGGTCCCAGCCCGCGGGAGGAATTGCTCCAGGCTTTTGTATTTTCTTTTCCTGTCCTCCCGCTGCTGCTGTAGCGTTCCATGTGGAAAGCTGCTGACTGTCCTTGGCTGCTGCTGCGGCTCGCTCTGCTTTTCCCCTTCTCCCTGCAGATTTTTATTGGGGTTGGTGAAATGCGATGCTTGTGTCTGAGCTATATATATATTTTTTTAATGATACAAGTCGCTTTAGCGTTTACTCTATTCCTTTCTTCCCTGCACGCTTCTGTCTCTAATATATGTGTATACAGAGAGAAATAAATCGCCGTGCTCCGCTGGCTCCATTGTCTGCGCAGCCCGTTCACAGTTTCCAGCGCGGGGCTGTCTGCGCTGAAACCCGAGCGCGGGGCTGTCCCGGGGAGCGGGGGGTGCCGCAGCCCCCGGCCGCCCCGTCGGGCCGCGGCTCCGGGGTGCGAGCGCCTGAGCCTCTCTCCTTCTCGCCTGCAGCTGGCGGAGCGGAGCTGGAAGTGGTGATCCCGGAGCGAGTGCCGCTGGAGAAGATCCACCTGCTGCCGCCCGGAGGGGATCGCGGCGGCCCCCGGCGCCGGCGGGCAGCGGCGGAGCAGGAGGAGGCGGAGGAGGCTGTGCTGCTCCGCCTGCCCGCCGCCGGCGCCGAGCTGTACCTGCCCCTCCGCCGCGACCTGCGCTTCCTGGCCCGGGGCTTCGCGGTGGAGCGGCGGCGCGGGGAGGCGCGGCGGCCCCCGCGGGAGCGGCTCTGCTTCTACTCGGGACACGCGCTGAACCGCAGCGACTCCTTCGCCTCCCTCAGCACCTGCGCCGGGCTGGTACTGCCATCCCACCCCGCTCCCCTCCTCAGGGCTGGCTCTGTCACCCCGCTGAGGCGGGATGCCTGCGCTTCACCTGCCCTCAGCGAGGTGACTCTCCTGTCTCCTCACCTCACTGTCCGCTCACCTCCCGGGCCCTGCTGAGCACCGCCGCTGTCCCACGGTGGGTGTTCTGCCCACGCTGGCTCTCCCTGTGGAGCTGCCTCAGCCATCCCTGAGGGGCCTCAGGCCCTGCAGTTCCATTGTGGGTGGGCCGCAGAGCCCAAAGGTGCTGTAGAAGAGTGTCCTGGTGGAGGGAACATCTTGTGTCACTGTCCCCCAGCCATGGGACAGGTGGCTCTGTCTCGCTGAGGGTGATTTGGTGCCATCCTGGCTTGATCCTGGTGCAGCTGGCTCTTCCCAGGCTCCTGCCGTTGGTGGTGGGGTGTTCACTGGGAGCTGTGCTCAGGGAGCAGCCAGTGCTCCGGCATGGTCAGAGGAACATCCCGTTCAGGGGTGCTTTTCCCATCACGAGTGTCAGGATTTCTCTGCCCGAGGCTGTAGTTTCAGGTGGCTCTGCAGGGCCTGGCTCTCCTCTGAGCATCCTGGTAGGAGCAGGTGATCTTGTGTGGGACAAAAGTTTCTAGGTGGTGGAGGCTGAGATGCTTAAGACACTGAGTAGTTTGCAATTATTGTTGATAACTTTTAAGGTACTTCAGGAAGTTAGCGGGGCATTAGGCAGTGATTCCCAGCAGATGATCCTGGGAAGTGTGCCTGTCAGAACAGACCTGATGATGGAGATTTATCCTTAAACTGTAGTGAGAAGCAGTTCATGCTCTGCCCTCGGGGCTCCAGCCTTCGTTCCGGAGCCATTTGAGGGCGCTGTGCCTCAGGATTAAAAAAAAACCAACAAACGGAGATGCTGAGGTCTGAGTGGCACTGGAAGTTGAGCTGAGTTCCACCGAGGGCAGCTTAAAACTAATATTTCTAGTTCAAGCCTTAAATCACTAACAGCTCTACGTTTTTGCCACCAGGCGTGTTTTGTTAATCTTGCTGGGCTTCCAAAGCTGGAAAGCACAAACAAACAGAGGAGGGACCTTTAAAAAAAGAGGAATGTAGTTGTAGGCACAGTATTAACTGCCTGAGATCAGGGAATGGAGGAGGGGGTGAAAAAGCTTGGCGAAATTCCCAGTAGAAAAGCTGAAAAAGAGACAAGACTAGTTAGTCTTTGCTCACTACTCAGCAAAAGTGAACAGCAATATTGCAGCAATCTCCTCCCTGTTTGGATCATGGCAATTCTAAGCAGTGGCTAAATTGACATAACTGAGCTGGTTCAACCTGGCACCAGTGTCAAAGCTGCTGGCTTGTGCCACTTCTTGGAGATCTAAGCCCCATGTGTTAGTGGCAGTGTTGGTAAAGCTCTGCTTGCCTTTGCCTGTGCAGCTGGTCCTGGCAGTGCTGAGGGTGCTGTGGGCAGATGTGTTGAGAGAGAGGTGTTTCTGCATGTTGGGATTCTGCTTTCCTATTAGAGAAATCCATTCATCCTTTTCATGCAGGTAATCACCAGGAATGGGAAAAGGCTAAAAGCAGGTGCATGGTACATTTGAGTGAGTTAAGGTTAAAACACCCTTGTGAGCTCAAAACTAGAGAACAGAAAACTCCAGTGTCTTGAGGATTAGCCTGGACTTAAGGTGGATGGAACTAAACTTAAGATGAACCTCATTAATTATTGAAATGGTTTCATTGAAATAATCCATACCACCTTGTAGATGAACCTTCTTATTTTAGCTGAGGGGACCATTTTGGTTTCTTAAGTCTGTCTTTAAACATGAAGCATCTCACATTTTAGGCTGTTTTCAGTGTTTATGCAGACTGTTGCAGTGGCCACACTAAACCAGCATACCTGTAGTGAAAGCTGTGTAATGTAAGATGTTTCTGGGATCAAAGGAATCAAAAGTTTGCCCCAAATTGTCTAGGTAGTATTTAATCTACCATAAGTTGACCTGAGAGCAGGTGACTCTAGAGCCCAAATTTTTTTGCCTTCTAGTCTGGCAATTTAGAATACTAAGACCATCATTTTTAAAAAATTTTTATTTTTGTTTTCCCATTGCTTCCTTGAGCTCTGTTTGCTGCAGGAAGAATAAAGCTTTGCCCTCAGCAGCAGCTTCACAGGTGGGACATGGGCCAGACCTGCTGGGCTAGAGGAAAGACCTTGGTAGTGGAAACCTTGCAGCCTGTTTGTCCTGGCATTTGTCTTCTGAGCAGTTCTAGTGCTGCAGTGGGGGTTTCCTGAAAATTCCAGCGGGAGAATCCTCATTGGACTCTAACTGGGTGATCAGGACATCTCCTTCAGAAAAGCTGGTTGCTAAGAAGTAGAGTGGGCAGTAATGCTGTGTCCTGATCTCCAGCTGGCTCAGGCCTTGCTGTAATCATATTCTCAGCCATGCCATAAATCATACCAAAAGTGATATAAAATGATCAGGGCAAGTGGAGTTCTAGTAAAAACAAAGTCCCTGACACAGTGGCATGAAAACTGAGCTGCAGCCAGACTGAGCAATTGCTTCCTGGTGATGATATCAGATTCCCAGTGTGGCATCTGGAGGTTGGGGTCTGGTTTTTAAGCTCTGCTGGCAGATTCTGCTGTTAAGCAGCGTGTGGCTGCTGCAGCTCCTGCTTTGGGAAGGGTGGCCGTGCTCTCGGAGCTGTGTGAGCTCAGATGAGGAAAGGACTGCTGTACACAAGGCCTCATCACTGAGGTGCAGCTAAAGTGCCTGGTGTGAGGATGCTCCAGCCCTCCTGTTCCTCGTGACAAGCTGGCAGTTCAGCCTAGGCAGGAGGCACAGGGTTCCTGGAAGGTGCTGCTGCCTTCCCCTTGGCAGCACCAGCTCTGGGAGTGCAGCTGTGCCAGCACTTGGGTTCTGGCCACAGCTCAGGGCTGCACTGTCCTTCCTGCTGCTGGGCACTCACAGGCAGTTCTGCAGCCCCTGGGACCATCCCTGGAAGACAGCAGCCAGTACAGGAACTTTAATTTTTGGAAAGTTCCAGCTTTGTAACACCACAGTTGAGTCACTGTCACATGCTGAAGTGCTGGACTGCAGCATCAGCCCCTCAGAGCAGGTGTAGGCTTTTCATATTTCTTGTACCTACATTTTGGAAATGGTTACAGTTTTAAGAGGGTCACGAGTCCATGTCAAAATAAGCATTATACTTAGAAATGAAAGGAAACTGTTGGAAACTGTTCAGGAGCCAAAAGGTGACAATCTCTGGGATGCATTCAGAGGCAGAGGTTTGATTCTAAATAACTTCTCTTCCATTTTAAAATCCAGAGTCTTTGATCTTGGGTTGAGGATTGCTCTTTGTCGTGTCTCTAAATAAGGTGGCTTGTTCTCAGCTGAAGTAAGAGAAGAATTTGTGCCTCCCTCCTGTTGAGGCTAGTTCCTGTAACATTTTCACACCCCAGTTTTGTTTCCTTTGAACTTCCTTGTGCAGACTGGATTGGTGGAAATGGATGATGCACATTACAAGGGCTCATGGAGTGAGAACCGTGATTTTTCTCTTTGTGGGGTGGACTAGGCTAATTGAAACTACACCTTAAGAGATGTGTACTGGATGTTGAAAAAACCCAAATATTTTGTAGTAATGTCTCATACAGTCAGCTCAGAGAAGAAAAGGGCTTCTTTTCTTCCAAACTTTGTGCACATTTGCCTTTGTTAAACTTCCTGCATCTCCTGGTGGACAAATCTTCCAGCTTGTTAAAATATTTCTGAATTGTGGCTCTTTATTCTGGTGTGTCCTGCTCGCTTGGGACCATCCATAAACTTTGTGAGGATGTATATGTAGACAAGTTGATAAGAACCTCCTGACTTCTTCCTCTAAGGTCTCTGAAGTCCCCCTGATTTCCAGGTGGGTGTAAGTGCCTTGCAGGACCTGGATGTCCTGGTGTGGGCTTGGATCCTGTCTGGAAGGGCAGTGAGGGCAGAGAGAAGTGAGTAGGTTGGACTGCAGCCTCCAGGGAATGAGCAGTAGCTCCAAGGACTCCTGGTAGAACATAAATCTGCTCTGTCCTTGGGAAGAAGAGGAGCAGGGATGCAGAAGGGGCCGCAGTCTGTCGGGTTAGGCCGGTCTGGGTGTGCAGGGGTGAGTGAGTGGCAGAGATGAGCACTTCCCTGATGGCTCATCCTGTGCCACAGGTTCCTTAGGTCGGCGAATTGCCAATTTCACTGCAGAGGGAGGTGGTGCCTGGTCCAGAGCAGAGGCTGCAGCTGGGGGAGCTCCATCCCTGGCCAGGGAAGTGTTTTCTGTGTGTGCCAGGGCAGTGCTGCCCTTCAGGTGACTCAGGAGCCTCTGCTGCTGTGGGAAGCAGGGCAGAGCAGGCGTGTGGGGATTATAAGATGATACAATTTCCCCTGAGGAAACCTTCAGCTCCGCTGAACTCTCCTGTCTGGGAGAGGAGCTGTCTGGCATTCATCCATAGCTGGGCCATGAGCTGAAAAGTTAAACCTCTTAAAATTACTGTGCTGGGTTTCCTTGTGCTGGGATTTTCTTTCCTCTTCCACAGTGGACAAGAAGGAGAACATGTGAGGGTTGCCTTGTTTAGCAGAGTTGGAGGCCAGGGCAGATATTCCTGGGTATGGTCTGCTCTCAGAACTGAGTGTAAACCCGAAATCACTCTGGAACAAGGCTTAATTTAAAGCTCTTCTTTTCTATTTGCTTGAATTGCACTTTTAAATAATAACCAAGCAAAGCTGAAACATGGTTAATAAGGGTGGGACTAAAACCCACATGAAGTATATTAAACTGTATTTGTGGCTTGTTTTGTTCTTCACTTTAAACATTAACTTCCTTTTAACTTTGAGGAAATGGTTAAACAACGATTTACAGTGTAACAGTTGAGAAATTGAGAAGGGGATGGAATTTGTCAGATGTTTAAATCTGTTCTCTTTTCAGCGTGTTCATATGTATGTAACTAATGAACACTTAGGAGCAAGAGAAAAATCTGTTAAAGATTCAGCATTTCATAGATCTCCTTCAAAGATGTTTTGGAAATAAAAAGGGCTGGAAAAACAGTGTAACTGCTGGAGAGTATTAACATGTGGGAAGATCGAGAACCATGTACAGGGAACACTGAGAATTTGCATCCCTGTTCTGAGCAAGCCCTGGAGCTGCAGTAGCTCCAGCAGCACTACCAGGGCACAGGGACAGAGCAGTGGAGCCAAGGAGGAAGGATAGGGTCATACAAAGGCTGTGCTACCACTGTCATTGCAGTGACACAGTGTGAGGACCTTCCTCCTTTCCCTGCTGTCATTCAGCCCAAGAAAAGCTCCACTGGAAGATGGTTTGTAGCAGAGGAGTAGTACAAGAGTAGATCAGAGTGAGCAGGTTGCTTGAGTGACCCCTGTGTGTGTGAAACCCTGGATAAGAGCACATGGGGATGTTCTGGTGGTGAGCAATGTTGAGTTGACTTCTGAAATAAGGATGTGAAATGTCTTTAATGTGAAAGATCTTGCCACTGTTAAGCACGGTGGTGAGTGGGGCTGTAGTGGGAAGTGTGGGTTATTGTTTGTTTTAGTCAGCTTGTCAGTTTGCCTGCCTTTGGAGGCTGAAATCATTCCAGCCTTTCCTGTTAGCAGAGCTGAATGGTTTGGCCACACCAGCTGTAAAATTAATGCAGATAATGGTGAACTCCTGCACTCCTCTGAATTTTTGGGTTCCTGTGTCTCAGGTCCTCCAGGATGGTGGGGTTGGGCAGCAGCTGCTTTTCCCAGAATTCAGCTGTCCCAGGATGTGGCTCAGCAGCAGGTCCTGGACTCCTACAGGGAGAGAAGGATGGGAGGGAGTATCCCAGCTTTTGATATGCATCCCCCCAAGCAAATGGGAATGGGCAGATCCAAAGCATTTCACTTAATTGGAGTGATTTCCTGAGATATGGGAAAAGTAGCTCTGACGGTTATGTGTTCTTCTTTACTTCCTTATCTTCAAAATCCAAAGTCTTCTGTAGTCCCTGAACTCAGACAAGAGAAGAAAAGCCCAGAGCCCTTGTCCAGGGCTGATGTCTGATCTCTCATGCTGGGATTAGCACAGGGCAGGATCTGGAGGATTTCAAGGATGCCAATGAGAAATGGATTTCTTATGGAAAAAGCAAAATAATGACCAGACTATTCAAGTTACAGTGTCCAAAAGATCTCCTTTGGGCCAGCAGGTTTGGGGACTCTTCAGAACCCAACTGGCAAGTCTGGGGAAATTTTTAACATTTTTACCTCCCTGGGGATGCTTTACAGGGCTCATCCTGCAAATCCTTTCTGCTTGAAACTATTTGCCTTTTCAGATTGAGCTTGAGATGCTTTCCAGCGTATTCCAGGGTGAAGACTCATGGCTCTTTCTCTCCATAGGTTTCACAATTCCACAGCAAATGTGAAACATAAGTCTTTTCCAGTGGTTTAAATTATTTTCACTCTTGATGCCAGAAAATTGGGATAATGTTGGGTGGTGATGAAACTGACTTCTTCTTACATATTTTTGGCACCAGCTGAAATGGTTGGCAGTCTGTCAGGAGCTCTGGTGTGGCTTTTAGTACCATGGCACCAGATTTACAGCCCTTCTTCTAAATAATTAAAACCTATATTAAAAAAGGGGGCTGGGGCTACCTCCCAGCTGGAAGATTGGACCAAGGAGGGGAAGTAGTGGAGAGAGCATCGTAGAGGAGGCTGGAAGAACAAGTCACCAGAGCTTTTGCTGTCTCTGAAGCAGTTCTGACAAAGCCCAACTTGTGATTTATGTGAAAAGGCAGCCCTTTGGACACTCCAGGGCAGAGTGGGTCTTGTAAACTGGTGAGCATTCTGTAGGGCCTAGGAATAATGTTGGGTTTTCTCTGTATGTAAGAAGTGCCAAGGCATTTTATCCTTAAGCAAGTCCCCTGCCCCAAGAGCAAGGTCTCTTTTGGAAGGCCCCCAGAGAGGTGTCTCTTGTCTCCTCAGAGACAGGGGACTGATTGTCTCTGCTGTGCTTTGCAGCCGTGGCCAGTGGAGACACCAACTTGGACAGTTCTGTTCTTGTCCAAGCCCTCCTTGGAAATCAGTGACCCTTCCTGAGACACCCTGGTTTCCCCTGAATGCTGTTCAGTTCGTGTGGCTGTCAAAGGAGGAGAGCTCTCATTTCTGCAGCAGAAATTCCTCTTGCTGGAAATACTAGGCCAAAGGGATTTCCTGGGTGTACGTGAGGACTGGATTTGGCAGGGAGGTGTGGAAATGTGCAATATACAGTATGTATGTAATGTATATTATAAATCATACTAGTACAGTCAGCTGTTGAACATACAGCATTTGGATGTACGTCCAGAGCATTTCTTTGGAGAGTTGCCTGGCTGGCACAGAACGTGGGGAGGGGGGGACCAGGAAAGTCTGGCCTCTCTTTTTGTGTATAGGATGAGTGTTGGAGCTCTCTGGAAGCACCTTTACCTCTCAGGTGCACAATCCTGGCAGACTAGATGAGCCCTTCTGTTCTTAACAGAAGTTAAATCAGACCTCAAGACTTCTCTCATGGGGGAGGTACCTGGCAGAGCTGTGTTTTGAGACTTTTAATTGCAATATAAATTATCACTGGATTAGTGCAATGAAAAGTCAGAACCCCTCACTGTAAATACTCACTTTGTGCAACATGTTACAACCTCGGTGTTGATTACTAAACCTGGAGGCTTTGTTAAGTTTTAAGGTGATAACTTTGCTTTCACTCTCTTCCTTTCTTGCCAGAAAAGGAGTGGAAAAAGCATAAAAGAACCTTAAAAGCTCTGGGTTGTGAGCAGAGGAGGGCTCTCCTGGGGCAAAAGTTGGCTTCCAAAGGTGTTCTTGCCAGCCCTGGTGTAAGGTCTGGACTTGGGGCAAGGAAGGCAGGGATTTAGTGCTCTGACCTGGACCCTATGGAGTTATTTAGGCAGGGTCTTTGCCTTCCTAGTGTCACTTATTCCAGGGATGGTGGAAAATCCTGACACTGGGACAGTGCAACAGTCCGTTCCTGACTTCACCTCTGAAACCCAGCCCGTGGCTTGCAGGGAGAGCAGAGCTGACTGTGTGGCCCTTAATGTAGTCAGGAAGAGGTATTTGGTCCCAAAAAATGCAGTGTGGCTCTACAAGTCACACTTGCATCAGTTCACTCAGTGTTCTCTACACACAGGGGCCTCCTGTGTGCAGGCAGGGTCACCTCTGTGCTCTGAGGTAGTAAATGTCATTCAATAGCAGGGCAATCCTGGCAGGTGGAGAGGTGATTTTGAAGGGATTTCTGTTAACAGGATTTATTTGTCCTCGTGTGAGCTGAGCATCTTGTAAAACACACATTTGTGGGGCTGTGTCTGGAGGGAGAGGAAGAAGGGAAGGCAAAAGTGTTGACAGGAATCCTCACCTTTCCTTTGTGCATTGTTTCTAAATAGTGCTCAGTGATATAAAAAATAAATAAGAGAAGCAGATGAAGTTCTTTATTCTGTATTACACAGGCTGAACACAAGCAAAATCCCGTCATTTCCTCACACTGCAGATAATGGCAGTGAAATGACCTGGGTTTCAGAGCGGGCTGGACAGACAAGGCTTGGGTACCAAACTAATGGGTTTTTTTTGTTCTGTTTTGGGGACAGGTTGGCTACATCCAGCTTGGATCAGAGCAGCTGCTGATCCAACCCGTGAATGCCTCTGAGACCTCGTTCAGTGGGAAGGAACATTTCATCAGGCGGAGACGATCCGCCAGCGCCGGCCGCCCCGCGGGGCCACAGGGCCCTGAGGAGCACTGCAGGGTTGTGGCAGGTGAGCCTGGAGTGCCTCCAGAGAGCAGCCTGGGAATTCTGCCTGTGCTTTGTAATTCTGGTGGTTGGGCAGCTGGAGCTGGGGAAGGATGGCAGGTGCGGGTGGGTCCTGTTGCTGCTTCAGGCAGGAGTCACAGCACTGACATGAGGTTGTCAGGGCACATGCTGTAACATGGGGCTTGTGAGATGATGAATTCTGCTCTAATCTTGCACTGTGACCACTGCTCAGGGAAGGATTCACTGGGGTTTTAGCAAAGGTTCTGTTTTTTTTAACTGAAGTCAGTGTTGATGGGGACTCTTCTGTCTCACCTTTCCACTGGAGTTGTGCTGAGCAGGCAGGGATAGAATGGTGATCCTCACGTTTCAGAGTGTGGAAAACATCACTTCACCCACTTTGATATAATTTAATCAGAAGAATCATCTGTGGAGTCCAACTCCAGGGATCCAGCTCATAACAGGATAAAGGGATATCTGGAGATGGAAGAGATGCACAGTTTGTCTTTCAAAGCAATCTGCTTTCTTTTTCAGCTTCTCGTGCCATCATTCTTACTTCTGTGTAGCAGAGTACACGATCCATATCAGGGTCAACTGAGCAGACTTTGTACTATTTTATAGTTTTTAGTTGCTTTTGTAAAGGCTTGTGTGCATTTGGAACTACCAGATGTAGTACGTAAAAATCAGCAAGGTGATTTTTTTTAACTAGGAGCTTGATTTTGCTTTTTCTGTCTGGTGTTTGACTCATCAAACTTAAGCTCTGTCTGATAAAACAGCTATTATATAATATGTTATAATTTGCTATCATTTTTTAGGAGAAAATGGCCAACTCTGTTCATTGATCATATCCTGTCTTCTCCCACTTTCGAAGCCACACAATATCAAATTGCCAGCTGATATAAACTATTTTTTTTCTTCTTTGGAGCAATTTAATTTTATCCTTTCTGGAATTCTCTCTGGGTGTGTTGCAGAGGGGGTATTTTTTACGAACTTTGTGAAATCTCTTCATTAGGTTGCAGTGTCCCTGTATTTTCTGTTCCATTAGTTCCTCTCCTGCCTTCTCTATGGATTGCATAAATGGAGCAGTGGGTTCTGCTGCTGGGCTGCCAGAGGGGCAAAATGGGGAGCAGGGCTGGAAGGGTTTTCTGGGTACAGGAGTGAGAATCACTGGTGTGGGAAGAGCTGAGTGCTCAGGGGCAGGGGCTGCTGTTGGACATGGAAGGATGTGGCAGCAACAGGAGGCACAAAAAGCTTCCTTGTGGGAAGAGCAGTGGAAGAGGCCTGAAGGAGCTCACTGGAACAGGCAGCCAGGAACCCAAAGTTTGCCTGTAAGGCTTTGTATCTCAGTTTTTGTGTTTAACCAGACCTGTGCACCAGCAAAACAACCTGTGCCTGCTTCTGCAGTGGGTCCTCCCTGGCAGTGCTGCTGGTAAATCCTGCAGCCAGGACCTTTATTTCTCCTGTGTGAGCTGAGCTCTTAATAGTTCAGCAGGTTTATCATTCTCAGGGGTTCAGACTAAGCCAATCTTCTTTCTGATTCTCTGAGAATGAAATCTTGGATCTGGTTACAGTTACAGATCCCTTATGTCTCTTTTCAGAGAAAACATCAGAATTCAGCACCGCTCTGATTTCCCAGCCAAATTCTGTAGGTGCTGCAGCCCTGTGGTCACAGAAAATGCATTTCAGAATTCTTACACTGTAAAATGAGACTGCCATTAGTTAAAATCTGAATAGAACCAGAATCAGTTCAGGAAATCAGCCTTTTCACCTTTTTTCTTGGGGCAGGATGCTCCCTGTCCTTGACAGAACTGGAATTCCCTCTCTGAGAAGAGGAACTAAAGGACGGAAATTGGGGAGACACTGGGTAATAATTACATGGGATCACAAAGGGAAAGAGGAGCTGGGTGAGCATGAAGATACTAAAAGAAGACACTGAAAAAAGAGTATTTCCAGTGGCACCTCTGCTTCCTGAAGGCCTCTGGGGAGCCACTGCTACACTGGGGACAGAATTCCCATCCCTTGGGTGCTGATTCCTTCTGCTGTGCTAAGAAGGGAGCCAAGCCCCTGCTGTGCTGCTTGGCAGTAGCCCTGCCCTAAAATAATGCAATTGCTCGTGGGCTTTCCCACTTAAAGGCAGACCCCTGGATATTTGTCATTGTTGAGGGACAGAACTCATGGCTGTTAATAGGCTCAGCACATTAACAACCTGATTGCCTCCTGTCTGCTTTGGATTAACTTGGATGCACAAGGAGTTTAGAAATGAAAAATTAATCCTGTCTGACACACAAAAGATCAATTTCTAATAAAACTATGGGCAAGTGGCCATCTAGGAGGGTGCTTCCAGAGTTTCTCCTGGGAAAAGGTCTCTTTACAGTGATACTCACCAACACAGACTGGTCAGATTTGTACTAGGGGTTGTTCTCCAGTGGCTTAAAATTTGGCTCACCCAGGCTAAAACTTGGCAGGAAAGGTTGGAGGTTGTAAATGCATGGGGATATTTCTATGCCAGACATCTTAGATACAGACCCTGTATTGTAGAACTGCATAGACAGAAAAAGACAGGTCTGTGTAAATAGAATATAAAATGAGTATTTTTCAAGGGCATGGACCTGCCATGCTTGGGCATTTTTCAGTCATTTACTGCTGTTCCTGTATTTTCTGAATACACAAGTACCATCTCTGTATGTACTTTCTTCTTAAAATTCTGTAATTCAGACGTAGCTGGAATAATCTGGTGTTATTTGGGAATCAAAGTACAAAACAACAGCTGAATTTTTAATGCTGATTATTGATCATGTCGTAAAAATTTAAACAGGGCTAAATTGCTCGATGGCAGATTTCCTGTGATATATGAATTTAATAACTTTGAAAACAAAGGTGCTTGGTGATGTAATGTGTAAGTATTTGGAGGAGGAGCAGGAAAGCACTTTAAGAGAGCAAAATGAACTTAAATAGGAAGTGCTACTGGGGGGACAGAGAGCACAGCTTTCCATGGGCATTGCCCTTGTGTTCCACCCAGAGCTGTGGTGCTTTCCCTGCAGACCCCAGCCTTGGGAGAGGGAAAGTGGCTTGGGGCCAGGTAATGCCACTAGGCTGGTTTGATAAGTGGTGGTTAAAATCTCTAAAACAACTCCTTTAGTCTGAGTGGTGTTACATGTCCTGCAGCACTCAAAATTATTTTTAGGTCTGCAGGAGAACTTTATGGGAGCCAGATTTCTGCTGGAATAATCTGTATAAGAGGATTAATCTGGCTGTAGTCAAGAATAGGTAAGGTTTTGCATGACTGGATCCTTGAGATTTGCACCTGAAAGTGTCTACTAATGGGTTAAAAAAAAATCCCAGGGCTGCTGTTTTAATTCCTTTGTTTGAATTCCAAAGTGCTCCAGCAGCAAAGGAGGGATCCCATCACCACAGGCCAGGTGCTATTGTTAGTCATATGATATGTGAATATGTTTTATTTTTATCACCTGTCATCCAGCAAGAGAGAGAGCTCAAGTCACAATGCACATTTCTGCTCAGGCATGAACATGAGCCCCTGTGAGGCAAACAGAAAACCTATTAAAAGGTTTCCAGGTGCACATGCAATGAGGGGGAAGGAAGGGAAGGTTGGGTTTCATTTGCTCTGATCAGGGAGCTGTGAGGAACATGAGAAATAGCTTCACACCAGTGATGTGAAACCCTTCTCATCTCTGGACACTGGGCAGCATCTGCACAAACCTCCTGTCACACCCTGCTCTCATTTTAAAGACCAGCTCTGGCAACTTTCTTGTCAAAGGTCCTGGAGAAGTGTTTTTGCTATGGAGAGAGTGGAGTCAAAGGGAGTTTTATTGGCAGGTTTTAATGCATACAAATAAGAGTTTCCCTGCAGAAGAGCCAGGCAGGAAAGATCTCTTTTAAGGCATCATACATGATTTTTGCAATGCCCAGCCCCTGAGATAGAGCTTCTTTCATTGCCCTGTCTCTGTGAGCTTGTGACATACAATAAAGCTGTTTCCATGTGACAATATCCACCACAGCCTCAGCTGCAGTAAATGGATTATTTTTTTGAACTGTCATGGAACAACAGCAGTTGAACTATTTACTGAGATTTGGACACATATTTTGCATGCTTTCTTTGCCATCAGAGTCTGTGGATGGGAAAATGTTTCAGTTTTTCTTGATTTTGAGAACATATCAATGTTGAAGACAGAATCAAACCATGTTGTGAAAGCATAGGAATCTCCTCTAACCATATAATAAAACTTTCTGTTTCTTTGGGAAAAGTAAGTTCTGTTACAACTTCTCCAAAAGTCTCCAGTGATATATTAAAGTCTCCTTACATAGGAAGGATTTGATATAAAATACAGTCCAGGAGCATGAGAGAGAGCAGCTTGTCTTTGGACAGAAGGTTGTTATTTCATGTTTATGATATAGACCTCATAAATTACCCTTAAATGTGGGTTTGCTTTAAACCCTTTTGTCAGTTTAAATGAACCAGTTTTCCTTTAATGCAAATGTGCTGCACATGGAGTGAAATAACAGGAAGATCAGTATTTTAATTCACAAAATAACAACGTGTTGCTTCTCTGCTTAGTTACTTTGCAACCTGTTTTAACAATTTATCAAAGCTGGTAATAATTTAAGTAAGTGCTGGCGTACAGGTATCAAATGTAGGGAATGCTTTCCCTGAAGAGGTATAAATCTTAAACACATGTTACTGCTACGTTGCATTTCCCCATCTTTAATCATTGTCTCTTAGCTGTGTTTTCTCTGCAGGTTTGACTTGGCCTGAAAGAGCAGTTGTTATGGCCAAAAACATGGCACTAAAAATAGAGGGATGTAATGCAACCTGTATTAGTCCATATTAGGAAGCAGCTGTTGGAGAATTAAAGCAGGATTTCAACAATGGGCTCCACAGAAGATGTAATGTGATTAAGTGTTTGCAAGCACAGAAGGATTCCCTGTATCAGGAACTCAGCACTTTGCCCATGGGAGCATGTCTCACTTCTGTGGATAAATCACTTGGTTTTTCCAGGTCCCTTCTCTTCCTGACAGGGATCTGGGTTTTCCCTGCAAACCTGTGATTGTTTCCTCGTGGCTGATAAACAGCAGCCTCCTGCAGCAGTCTGACACTCAGAGGTGTCCTTGTCCATCACAGATGGCAAGTGAGGCTTTAGTGCAGGTCTGTTCTGGACAATTCCCTCAGTGTGGATCATGAGGAGTGTGAGGGACTCCAGGTTCTCCCTCTGCTGTCAAGGTGAAAGAGACACAAAAAGGAAATGTAAATACACATAGTGAGTGGATTTCTTCCCCTTCCAGAGCAGCTGTGCTGCTCCTTTGCTTGGTTCCTGATAAAGCTGAGTGCTGGTTTCCATTGGAACCCAGTGAAATCCAGCCTGGAAGGTGGTGATGAGCTCCTGGACTGCATTTTATATCAAATCCTTCCTGTGTAAGGAGACTTTAATACATCACTGGAGACTTTTGGAGACAGAACTTACATTTCCCAAAGAAACAGAAGTTTGTCCATGGTCATTCTGGCTAGAAAAGCAGAGAGGTGGTTCCTGGACTAAGGTAGATTGCTCATCTTTTAGGTGTCTTTGCTTCTTCCTTGTTATCACTGTCCATAGCTCAAGCCATGCTCACTGTGCCTGCTCCTGAACCACTAAATTTTATTTATCTGCCTTGAGTCCTTGTTTGTGCCACCAAGAAAGTGTCCTTGCCATGGGAGATGGGTGTGCATAATCCAGGAGATGGGAATCTTTGAATCCTGGTGACAAATCGAGCCACTGAACAGAGATCACAGTGCTTATCCTGTCCTGTCTCACAGACCTGCCATTAAAACAAAGTCCTGATGACTTGTGGTGATGACTGAATTTGTTTTGCAGAAGAATAAGGTTTTAACTGATGTGTCCAAGCCACAGACTAACTTGGATAACAATCCTTGCAGTAAAATCTGTGGTGTTTTGAGATGCAGCTCAGAGTTCATGACTTGTGTCTCAAGTTCTTGTTTGCTGCTGTGCCAGAGAAATAGTCATGAACTTGTGATTTGGTGTGGAAGTGGCTGTTTGGGAGAAAAAAAATAAACAAAAAAAACCCCAAAGCAAAACAAAACCATTTTTGGAAGGTGAATTAGGGAATAATGGATCATTCTGCTCTGCAATAATTTTTCCTAGCGGTTGATGCCTGATTTTCTCTCCCATTCCAGTCAGAGAGAGATTGGAGATGCAGTTTTGTAGGACAGGGCATTAAAAATGGGAGGACAGCTCTCAGTCTATAATCAGCTGTTCTTTCAATAAACAATCATTTGTAATTCCTGAACTTCAGGCAATCCACTGGCATCAGCTGGCTGTGGTAAATCTGAAATTCCAAGGTTTTGGTGGAGATACAGCAGGCGAGGGCACAGAGAATTCTTGTGCTGCATCCCAGCAGAGCCAAAGGGCTCCATGTCTCCATGTCTGGGATTAATTTGAGAGGTTTTTCTAATCTGCTGCTGGTACCAGGGACATTTTGTGGCATCCTGTCCCTCTGATAATTCAGCAGTGACAGAGGGTTTTAGGTTGAGTAGTAAGAATATACCTCAAGGACTTCCTTTCTTTAATTTCTAGGCTTGGTTTGTGTGCAGGATCTCCCTTTTCTTTCTGTTTTGCTTTGGAGAGGTGATGATTTTTACTTTTAGGTGAAGCTAATAAAACCTGCCTAATGAGAGTACCAGTCAGAGGTTCTCTGGAAACTCCTGGGGCTTAGAGAGAATTAATTTTAGCTGTTTGCCCCACTTGGATACCCTCTCTTCCTTTTTATGCTGCTTAAATAGCAGGACATGGTAAAACAGAGCTTGCCCTCCATTAAGGGTATGTGGAGATGTTAAGGGGGTTGTGGGAGGAGGGAAGGGAGCAAAGGGCTCCTGAGGAAGAGCTGGAGAGGGGTTTTAGGCAGCAGTAGAAAAGAGCTTCTAAGGAGAAATCTGGCCTTGCAGAAAGGATTCTGCAGTTTAACTTTAATTTGTGGCTTTTGTTGAACAGCATCCAGAAACTGTCAGTGGGTTTAACAAGAATGAGGTAGCTAAAATTACAAAGGGAAAGATTAGGCAGGAAAAAATAGTGGAAGGCTGTAGGAGAAGATGTTGCTTTTAGATGAGTCTGGGAAATACAGTTGGAAGGGAGGTAGGAGGAACAGGAAAGGACTCTGCACTTACAGCAAGAATCTGCCAAAAGCCAGACAGTGCTAGACAGTGCTTTTGGTGTGTAATAGGAAAAGGTCATTTGGGGCGGTTGCTCTGGAACTGCACATCTGTTGAGTTGCCATAAAAAGCACTGAACGTCAGGAGTTTTCTACAGAGGCCTCGGAAGAGCCTTGCTGTGCTTCTGACCACAGTGGGGACTCTGGTTCTTCCCATTCTGAGGGAGACTTCAGAGCCTGCAGGACGTGGTGTGATCATGTGGCTTTGAAGGTGGGTAAATGAAAGTCACCTGATGAACTTGTGCATTGTCACAGCCATTTTTTGCTGAGGATCTAGGGGTGTTTCACCCTTCTTCTGATGTGAAGACCTCACAGTCCTGAATTTTGTGGATTTTTTTTCCCAACAGACTGTATAACACACTGCCAGAGTGACTGGCCAAAGAGTAATGTCCCCTGTGCCCAGTCACCTGCAGCATGTACGTGCTGTGTTGTAGATTGACTGTTTCAGCTCATATTTCATTTGAAATTCTCTGACCTCTTAAGCAGGGAACACCTGATTCCTAAAATCATGTGCTGTGTGCTCCCTGCAATGTAAACTCCTCTGACAGCTCCTGCCCATGGTTTATGGCCTCTTATGCCTTCACACTAACACTTGACATCTGCACCACAAAATTTGTAACATCAGTTTGTTCAAATAAAGAATCCACCAAGCATTTAATCCTTGTTTTAAAGGCTGATGATTATTTTAGTTTGGGGTTTCATGTACTCATGGAGGGATTCTCTGCCCATGGTCCATAAATCTTGCAGGGCAAGAATGAGACTTCTCTGTGCTGGCTTGTTTCTGAAGTGAGGCTCTAGAGATGGGGTATTCTTATTTTTTGATACCTCCATAAAACTGACTCACTTTCAGGTATGAGCTGCACATGCACATAATGAGGATTTTTCCTGCTGGTTTTGGAGCTTTCTCTTCATCAAACATCTGTGATACAGGACGTGTGCATTTCTTTTCTCTTTATTATGCTTCATGCATGCAAATGCCTTTTTTTCTCCATGTGCTTGATTATTCTGGAAAATTATTTGCATTTGTGGTAGGCAGGAGGATGCAAAGAGAGACCACTGTGAAAGTGGACAGGAGGGATAAAATAGTTTACCCTATGGATGAGCTACAAACTTGAAAAACCTCTCCTTTTTTTAAGTAGCTGGGATTGCTGTGCCTGTTCTGGAGGGTTCAGCAGTGACCTCCTGAGCTCTTTGTGGGCTCTCTCGAGTCCTGTTGGCTATTTAAAGTGCAGGTAAATTTACGCTTGGACAGTGTGAAGGTGAGGGTAAGAGCAGGAGCCCGGGATGTCCCTGTCAGGTCACTCTGGCTGTGTTTGCTGGCAGCCTGTGGGGTGCTGGTTTTCCACACACATCCTCTGATCCCAACCCCTCGGTGGAAAGCAACCAGTCCACAGGAGGAAAGGGGGCCAGAGGCTGTGTGTGAAGCAGGACTGCCCAGCCCTCTGCCAGGAGTCCCTTTAGGCTCCAAAAGTCACACCTTGCAGAGTTTTGTTCAGCTGCAAGGAGGTGCCAATTCCTTCATCTGCCTCTGGAGGAGGGACCACACTGGCAAATGACCATGGCATGACCTCTTCTCCCCAGAGTGCAAGCTCCAGTCCAGCAGAGTGACTTCCTCCTCTGACACAAATGTCTTCTTTTGCACCAAAAAGAGAGATTTTTAAGGGAAAACCCAGAGAACTCCAATTTATTCATTCCACTTTAAACTTTTTTACACAGCTCATTCAATGTCAGGCCAAGACTTAGTTGAATCTAGGCTTAGCCCTCCATAAAAGCAACTTCTCTACAGGTAAGAGATTTATACCACCTGGAAACATTTATTAGGGTATTGCCAAAATAAGAATTTGATGGGGGAATGCTGCTGTTTTCAGGAAGGTTCTGATTGATAGCAGTAAGACCCAAAATGTGAGTGGTTTTACGGAAATAATTCACCTTCTTTTCTTTTTTCTTTGATTTCTCCTTGGAATTTAAATTATAATGTTGACTACCTATAGCTAAAGATGTGCTGCTGTGCAGAGGGAGGAATGGGAAATGAATGGAATGAAAGAAATAAAATAACACACAAACATGTGAGCTGTTCCACGGGAATTTGAAGTCATCTCCATCTCATAGTTGGCAAATTGAAGGTGCATTCAGCTCTCCTTTCTTGTATAGTCAATCTTTTTAATTTTATTTATTTTATTTTTGTTATAGAGATCCTCTGCTCTGGGGCAGCCTTGTCATGATTGTGCACTTTTTCTGTAGCTCTCCTGCAGCCCATGTGAAAACAGGCCTTGAAACTTGGTTATTTTCATCTTTGCTGCTGGCATGTAGCTTCCATTATTTATGATCACCCCACATTTTCTTTTTTTTTTCTTGTCCATAGACTCCTGTCTGTCTCTTTCAACCCAGGGGGATATTTCCAAACTCTCTTGAAAAAAAAAATCAAATTTCATGGTTGTTTTCTCAGTTTAAATATGTACCAAGTGTTGACAGTTGATGCCTTGGGCAGAAAAGCACGTGCAGAGTTGTACTGGGTGACTGCGAGAAAAGCGGGAATGAGGAGGTGGGATGGACGTGTGGAAATGTGCATATTGACAAGGCAGAAATGCATGAATGGGTGAAGGCAGGGAGTCCATTTCAGGTGGGCTTTGGGGGGCTTGCAGCTGGTGGAGTTTGTCACCCTGAATGCATGAGGGTCACTCAGGGAAAACTGATGATCTGGGAAAGAAGGGAAATTCAAGCTGAGTTATGTCAGGGAGCTGGTAAACAGGCTGTGGAAAATCAGGATCAGCGAACACCAGCTCAGCTCTGGCTGCTGCTTTGCTCAGAGAGGGTCTCAGGTTAAATCTAGAGAAAATTAAAAAGTGATTCTCTGCTCTGGGGAATGAGCAGCACGTGTTGTGTGACATAAGAGGGATTTGTCTGATCGTCCATTAGGGTCTGTCCCACGTCAGTTTTGCTCTGAATGTTGTGTTTTTCTGTTTCAGGACTTATGTGTTCTGTTCCCTTTTCCACAGGGAAAGATCAATAGTAATAGCAGTGTCAGTATCCATAGTATATCACAGGCTGAACAGTAGGCAGAGATAATTTCAGTGAATCTTAGAAGTCTGTTTCTTACTGCAAGAATAAATTTGTTTTAATTATTTCATTTGCTTCTTTGCTTTTACATTTGAAAGCATGAACACAATTTTGTGGCTACAGTGAAGTGAGCAGGTTTGAATTCATATCTGAACTTAATTTCTCCTTTGGTCACGCCTCAGCTGCTTTGCACATCTGCCTGTGAAACACTATTCACCTTTCAGCTTAGAAAATGGCAAATTATTAATACATCAGTCCTTTAGTTGGGAGGAAGGGAGGTTTAACTTATCCTAACATTTTGATTTGAATTAGTTTTTTTTTTTCTTTTCTTGGACTTATGTTTTTTCCCATCCTCTTTCCTCTTTTCACATGATCTGCTTCTCTTTGCACCCAGAGGCACAGATGTACCTGCAATGCAACCTCTTCCTTAACCAGCCAAGAGCACTTTAATTTAAAGGTTGTTACAACCTGAATACGCACAAGAACCTTTGCCGAAAAGGCTGGGAGTGTTTTACTGTGATCTGCCAGCCTTAAAAGGCATTTTGACTTTTCAGAAAAGAAGAGGCAGAAGAAGGTGAAGTCCACGAGCGACTGGCGGGAGCGGAGGAACGCGATCCACCTCACCAGCGAGTACACGGTGGAGACGCTGGTGGTGGCAGATGCTGACATGGTGCAGTACCACGGAGCAGAGGCTGCCCAAAGGTTCATCCTTACAGTTATGAATATGGTAAGTAGGCACTTCACTCTCAAAAGAGGAAACAAGAGTAAGCAGAGCGTATCCAGGGTAGAATAAAGCTGACTTGACAGCAGAAATCAAGAATTGTTTTGACCTTCAGGTACGAGAAAAGGTTTTGGTTTTCTTGTATTATGTGCCTCTTCTCCATTTGTGTTATTCCTGGTATTTGACACAATAAAAACCCATTTTTAAAAACTGAAAATGCAAGTTTTCACATAGGAAATAGTGGTTCAGGAATGGTGTTTTCTGCCTGGCTCTCGGTGCTGCTGTGGTTTACCTTGGAGAAGGGTCTTGTCTGACATGTCTTTTGGGTTCCTAAAGATTCCTGTGGCACACCTGTTTCACAAGAGATATAGGTCATTGTTATAGGCAGTTAAAGCCAGCAGTCATATTGATTTCCAGTAGAAGACCTTGCTTTAAGTCCAGGTCTTAAAAAATATTTAAAAAAATTTTATCTCTGATTTTTATACAATGAAAATGGCTGCTTCCCTTGATGTAGAAAATGTGGCAAACTTACCATCAAACTGCTGGCTGATCCCATTCTTTTCACCCCAGGGCTGCACAAAGTGGTGCTGATCATACATATGAGTAGTTGATAGAGTTGGGCTTGAAAATCATTCTAGAAATCCTAAGGACATCTTTTGGGAGTGAGGAGAACCTTTGGGAGTTGCAGGCTCATGGGAAGTGTGGCTGTTAATTTGTGAGCTGTCCCTGTAGTGGGGCCTTCTGTCTCAGCTGATGAGGGAACACAAAGCCTCCCACAGGGATTGCTCACTCAGTTGTTGGCAGTGCCAGTAAGGCGGTAATGGCTAAACTGGATGTAGACATGGAAAACTCTGCTCAGAGGCTGCAGGGGTCCTTGCAGAGGCATTTGCACGAGAAAGTCTTGGAGGAAGCTCATATTCCTTTGCCCATGCTATTGTAATATCCAGGAACAGCTCATTCTCCTCACTGTGCCTCTGCTGGTGTTTATGAGCAGCAAATTGGCTTGGGAAAAAATAACAGTCCTGAACAGTAATTGCCTGGTCATGCTTCCCAGTGAAGAGATGGATGCTCAGCATAAACCAGCTATGGAACAACAGCTTTCTAAGAGGTCTTGTGTTCCTTCATCAGGCAGTGGTGTGAGAGAGCCCTCCTGGAGGCTGATTGAGTAGGGAGTTTGATTAATCTTTTCCATTAATGAGCTGCTTTTCTGTGTCCCTTCCTCTACCTTTTATTTTGCCTCCCAGTGTGCTCTGACAGTTGTCACTTCACGGGGCTCCACTGTGGCTCTGCAGTTACTTGATGATCCTCATGCCAATAGGTCAGTGATTTCATTGTGGCCATTGGGGATGTCTGTGTTGTGCAGCTTTTTCAGCCTGTGAAGATTGTTAGGGACGAACAGACTGATGGACCAAGTCTTAAACGAAAGATGTCTGAGTCTTTGAATCCTGTTGTCTGTCCAGGCTGAGGTACTGCTGAACATCTCAGCAACGTCAGCTTGCCAGGTGTGAATAAATCTGCGTGGGGAGGTGCTTATAGATGGGCTGGGTTCTCTAAACCCATTTATTAAACAAATATTGAAGGTTAGTTTCCAATGGATTAAGCTGATGGGCTTTTAAGCTGGGTTCTGATGCTGTAGGGTGAGCTCACCCCTTTATTAGACACCGGGGAGAGCACATGGAAGAGGACTCTTGGATGAGGAGCACATTCATGTGACATCTCCTCAGGTGCAAGGTCCAGCTGAAATGCTTCCCACTGTTAAGTCATTGCTCCTGGGGGCTCACTCAGTGTGAGCTTTTTCTGATGTCTGATAGGATTTGAATTCATGTTTCAGCTCTTCAGCCTTCAGAGGGGCAATGGGAGAGGCTCTCCCTTGGCCACCTACATTCCCACACTCTTAGGAACATTTTTCAGGCCTCTGAAGTAAACTGCTTGGGAGTGACTGGCAAGACCAAAAGATAGCGAGGAATAACAATAGGAAAACACATAGATGGCATCATTGCATAAATCCTTTATTCTGTGGTGATAAAACCAGGTGAAATTCAGGGAAATCAAAGGGGATTTCAATGCTACATTTGTAATGAAAGCTGACCTTCATACCAGGAAAAGAAGCTGAAGGATAATTCAGAAAAATGTATTTCAGAGAGATAATCATGTGGTTTGGGGAGGCCTTAAGCCAAGCTCTTGACTGCTTGGGATCTTTGTTTCTTGCCTCCCTGTCAGCCTTGGGTGACTGTTAGCTGGTGGACAGGATTTGCCCCATGATATTAGGCAGTGCTTATTCAGCTATACTGCAGGATGGCAGACTGCCTCTAAAAGAAACCAGAATGTTAATTTTGGCTTGGATACTTGCATTTAAGCAAATAGAACATTACTGGTCAGGGGTATATTAACTCCTCTCTGTAAGCCATTACGTTTACTGTCAAACCACAAAACAAGCATTAAGAGGTCTTATTAATGCATTTTATATTTATAGACATTTTAAATAAAGTGATCTGCCTTAAAGTATTTAATATCTATTTATGTTACAAGAATTTCTGAAGGGGAAAAAAGTCAGCATTACAAAATATGGGTTTATTGCTCCCTTGGTAAATGAGAATTTTAGAGAAAAAAACCCCACCACCCTCTTCTAGAATAACAGCTAAAAAGCACAGCAAACCCATTTTGGAATCCAGAAATAACAGGTAGCACTTCATGTAGCAAATGCTGTGTTTTTAATGTTATTCTGTAGTTCCATTCCCCTGAACAGAGAATAGATTCACATTAAAGTACTTGTTTTTTTGTGAATGTCACTGTAGAGGTGCAGGCTCTTCCATTTACTAAACTAATGCTTGAAATTATAAGACAGGTTTTTCCAAGATCATGGAAGAATTTCCCTCTAAGGTGCTCTGTAATGTATGAGTAGGAACAAGCACGGCTCCAGGGATTTGAGTTGGCTTTTTTCAAGTCAACACTGCTAAAAAGAAATCTTTTCTTGTTTTCTGGCAAGGTGTTTGCTTCAGCACGATTTTCCAAACAGGTGATAAAGTTCTTGTCAAATGCCACCGTGCACAGCTGCAGCCTTAGCAAGGCAGTGAGACTGTGGGCATGAGGGGTGGAAGAACATGGACAGGGAGAAACACCAGCAGAGCTGTGGAAATGCAAAACCACCTACTTAAATATAGGTGCTGATCTCTTTTTCTAAGAGAAACTTAACTTTAGCTTAACTTTTTCTAAGTTAAACTCCCTTGTTACTGAGCTTTGTTGCAGTGTTTGCATTCTAGTTCTTGTCTCACCTTTGGCTTGAGAGCATCTCCTGTTCATGTCCTCCTTCTGTAGTCACCAGTGTTTAGAACTTCCTCTGAATTCCAAACCCCAGTGCCTTTGTGGTGAATCAAGCTTAAAAACATGCTTATTTTGCTGACCTATTCTCTTGGTCTGCATCTAGCAACTGATTTCTCAGTGCATTTCATCTATGTGGAGCTGTGAGGGTGGATGTTCTGTTCTTGCAGGAGTTTTATGCTTTTGTTTGCTCTTGTAGTTGTTTTTCATCTGAAAGAAGTGACCACTAAAGGAAAAAGGAGGTTCTAGGAACTGCACTGGTCTCTGTTGTGTCTGGTTTTCATGGTTTAGGTTTTCAGCTTTCTGGAGAGAATTGATTCAAATGGTTCTGGAGATAACTGGTTCAAATGGTGATAAATGGGGATGAGACCCTTTGGAAGGTCCTGTCCATGGCCGTTGTGTTGCTGAGGATGAGGAGTGACTGTTTCCAGCCAGGCCCTGAACAGGGAGTTGTGGATGTTGGCTCCTTGCAGAATGCAGAGCTGACTTTGCAAACCAAGTCCCACCCAGACTGACCCTGTGAGCATTTAGAGACAGAGACGTCTGAATTTCTGAATTTCCAAGACCACAACATAGTCATTTAACAGCTGCTTTCTATAGGTTTGAAAGCCTAAAAAAAATGAGTTGGGTTGGTTTTGTTTTGTTTTTTTTTTTTGTCCCCTAAGTGTATTTTTTTGGGTTTTGCAATAAATTACAACTGTGGCTTGGGTTGGAGCTTGCCTTTTTCTCTGAGAGTGCAGTGTGGAGGGAGAGTTTGTGCAGTGTGTGTCAGTTCTCCTGCAGCTGTTGCTAAGCCATGCGATTACTCTGGGAGCGCTTTGCAGCAGCAAGCAGGAACTTGAAGTTAGTGATCTTTTGGATGTCATTAAGGGGGAAAAGTCTTATGTTGTTCTTTAGGAATGATACTGTTTTACTCTCTGAAGCCTGATTTTACGCTCCACATATTGTTTTCCATTTTGGATTTCCCCTGTGAGGGTTTTTTTTTAAATGTTAAAAAAGCAGATAAAATCATTTTTATCATGCTTGCATTGATGGATTTATATGTCTGTGCTCTTGGGGGCTGGCACATGAAGGCTCCAGAGCTGCCACTGGTAATCAGCTCCCTTACCCTGGTCTGGAATTTTTATGATGGGAGCAGGGACATAAGGGAACGTAAGGGAAAAGGATCTGAGTGTTTCATCACTGTCTACAGATTTCTCTTTCCACTCCAGCAGCCCCAAGAGAAGGAGTTATGTCAACTGTATCTTATAAAGAGCTATGAATATGTTCTTTTTCATAATGTTTAAAGGAGTAATTTGAAAGCTTGGCTTTAGGTGGGTGTTAGAAATCCTATAGTACTTTTCAAAACAAGAGAAAGACAACCTCAGTAACCTGACTAAGGCTTCTGCTGTCCAAACCTCAACCAGCAGCCAAGGCAATGGGAAGCCTCCTGCTTGAGTGCAGTGCTTAAGGAAGAAAAAAAGGGAAAAAAAGTCAATTTACCCTCAGGGTTGCTGTTCTAAACTCCAAAACATCTGAAACACACACATCTCCCTCCCACCGTCCACCTGCAGAGGAAGCTCTTGAGAATTAAAAAAAAAATTAAAATGATGTAGTTTAGTTCCTCTCTCAGCCCAATTCCTTATGTCTGTGTTTGCTTTGTGCATGCTGGGGCAGGCCTGCACAGCTTATGCCAAAACTGCATTTGTTCTGCCCCTTCCATGTCAGAGCTGTGAGGAGAAGGAAAGGCAGGAGGAATGCAAACAGAGGAGGATGGTCCAGCCTTCAAGCTTTCCTGTTTTCTTTAGGGCATTCTGTACAGTAAAGCTCTGTCAGAGAAATGCAGGTGGAGGGGGAGATGCCAGAGACAGGCTTTGTTCTTCTTGTTCTCCTACTACACTTCCCCTTCAATGTTTTCTCTCTGTTTTGTATGGTTCTTTACCATATCCCCTGTTTCCAGAGCTCACTCTGCTTTTGATGACTCCACACAGAGAAGTCAATACAGAAGTGTTGAAGTTCACCTGCAGGAGGGCACCCACAACACTTCAGTCACATTCACCACTTTTCCCATCCCCTCCTTTCATCCCAGTGACCCAGAACCTTCATTTCTTTTCCATCCATTCAAGCTGCTTTCTGCCACTTGTGTTGATGTTCTAAACAAGTAACCTTTGCATTTGGTTCCATGGCAGAGTTTCATGTGGCTGACATTTCCATTCCTAGCTGCCTTATTTTATTAAAAGGTTCTAAACCACCCAAATATTTTCCCTTTTCCCCTGTTGGAAGTAGTCACAGTGGCCTGAAGGGTGTGATGCAATTGCAGGCTTGAGGAAGGGTGGCCCATGGTGTTGGGAGTGGGCAGGGAGGTGTCTGTGAGTCAGTCTCTGTCTGTGCAGCAGGAAATCTTGAGAACATCTGCAGTGGGAAATCCCATTCCTCATCCCCTGGTACCAGTTATCCCAGCCACCTCACTTGGACGTGGTGTGGAACAGCTCGGACACGCCGAGGCTCTGGGTTTGGTTTTCTTGTTGTCTGGGTGAGAAAGGCAGAAAGTTGTTGCTGTCATGGTGGAATTCCATTCTTAGCAGGAAAGACCTATGTATTTGAATTCTTTCATTTTCAATGCAGCTGGATTCTGTGATGGTGCTTCCTTTGGGCACAGCCTACCTGGCATGGCCTGGTTTAAATCCAGCTGGGAACAACCTGAGCTGTATCAGCCTCATGTTTTTTTTAATCAAGTCATTTAAAAGTCTGTTTGCCTTCTCCATGGGATTCCTTCTAGCCCTAAAGCCCATGATCTGAGGGAAGTTTCCCTCTGAAAGGATGGTGTGTGGGTGGAGCTGACAGTGGGGCTGAGACCCAGAACTGCCCTGTGCTGGACATGGATGGTCCCAGCCCTCACCACAGGGCACAGCAGGAGAGCTGGGAATGCCTCTGTGAAAACATTTTCAAAAGAGGGGAAAAAGCTGAATAGTGGAGAAAAGTGGGGAAAAAAATCCATGTGGGCACCCAGGTCAGAGCAGGAAGATGAGGAGCTCCAGGTGCTGGAGCAGAGATTGCCCTCCAGCCTGTGGGGGGACCATGGTGGGGCAGGTGACTGTTCTCAGCACTGTGACCTGAGGAGAGGAGCCTGTGCTGGAGCTGTGCAGTGGGAGCTGCATCCTGTGGAGAGGATCCATCCTGCAACAGGGAAAAAGTGTGAGGGGGAGCAGCAGAGAGAGCTGTTCCAGGCCGAGGACAGTCCCTGTGGAAATTGGGAGTGGGGCTGCAGCCGAGCCTCATCCCCAATGGGCTACAGCTGTGAGAAGCAGGTGAGCAGCATTGACAGCAATGAGTCATGGAGTGCCCAGGTGTGCTGACCAATCACCAAAGTAAACAAAGGGCACACAGGTGCAGTGCATGAACCATGAGGGTATAAAAGGTTGGGCTAAAGAACAAGAAGAGCAGATGCTTGCAACCTTCTGAGGTGGTGGGCTGTTACTCTCTATGGGCAGACACCTGAAGCCTTCTGATGTAGTATTACTCTGTGTGGATTGAAGCTTTCTGAAATTGTGTAATGATACTCTGTGTCATGGCTGTATCAACTGTGACCTAAGCTGTGGTGTATGCTGTGACAAGTCCCCATTCCTCATCCACCTGCATGGTTCTGGGTGAGGGAGGTGTCAGGAATGCAGGAGTAAAGATCAGGTGAGGGGAAGGTGTTGTTTTAATTTATCTTTTTTTTTTCCTCGGTATACAAATTGTTTAATTGACACATTAAATTTTCTCCAAGTCAAGTGTGTGCTGCCTGTAACTGTTAAGTGATCTCCCTCTCAGAGGGAAAGGTTAATGTTCCTTCTAGGCAACATGAACTGCCATCAGTCTGGGGCTCCTTTGGCCTTCATTTAAAAAAATAAGCAAACAAAGCTTGAATAAACAAGCAAAGTGGAGCCTCTTGCACTCCCAGTGAGTTTTTTTTGGTTTGGTGTCCAATTGCTGCTGCTTGAGCTCCTCTGAGATCGCTGGTGGATGGGAATTGAAGTGCAGTCAGAGTTAGCCTTGGGACAGAGAGCACGAGAGAAAAGGAGGAGGGGCTGGCAGCTTTCAGGATGACATCCTGAACTGTCCAGCAGCTAGTGCTTGGTTGGCAAGTTTTTCCAGGGAAAACAGCCTTTGGAAGTTGGTGGTGTTTGGATATGTTCGTGCTGGCTCTGGAGGCAGCTTGTCTGCTCTGATGGGAAGCCAAGCACCAGCACCCACCAGGCTCAGTGATAGGGACTTGTTTGCTGGATTTACTCTCATTTCATGAGTGGGAACTTCATGGGATGGCCAGAGCTGGGAAACCAAAGACATCCAACCATCCCAGGGAAGTATGAGATTTGCTAGCCTCTGCAGTGGTGCAGCAGGGGTTCACCCTCCCAGCTGAATGTCTCCACTTACACAGAGGTCATCTGTCTGAGCCCTTCTCTGCAAATGTCAAGTTTATCCCCCCCAGGTCTGTGGTGAGAGGCCTGAACTGCTTTACCAACACATCCCCAGGCTAAGCAAATGTGCCAGCCCTGGTGTGCACTTGTACAACAGCCCCAGGGAAGAGAAATGGCTCATTGTGCTCAGCTGAAGGTCACTGGGTCAAACACTGAGTAGCTCTGTCTTGCAAGCTGTGCCTAAATTGTAGGAAACATTTATGTGTGTGCTTAAATCCACTCCAAACACTGGAGAGCTTCTTCCACTGAGCACGTTCCTGAGTATTTGCACAAACAGGGAAAATACCAAGCATTGAAAACATGATGTGTTTGTGTCTGGGGTTTGCTGTAGGAATTTACTGAGCCTGGGTGATGCTTGTAGCCAAACGAGCTGTGAGGAAGGAATATTGCTTACCTGGGGCCAAACTTGCCTCCCATTTGTCACGAGTCTCTCTTCACTGGTCTTGATTTCAGTTTTTTTGACGAAATAGAGGATACAATATTCACCCAAGGCCTTTTATGTGGCATTTCACACCTTTTAAAATAAACCCTTCCCTCACCTTTTTTTATATTGTCTAGTTAAAGCATTTGTACACTGAGAAACGGGTGGAATAAAATTCTATGATCAATTAAGATCTTATATTCTAACCTATAGAAATGAGGTGAAGTATCTGAGCTGGAATGCAAAATCTGCAGAAAGTAGTAAGGTAGTTTCCGGTGCTATTTTTGTATTTCCTGAGGCTTGTGTCATTATATGCTGCCTTATTACTATTCTCTTATATAAGATATGAAAATAACAGAGGGAAATTGCTTTTCCATTCTATTTCCTGAAGTCTAAAATACACCATTATTTCATCTTGCATTCAGATATCTCTGATATTTAAATGCTGAAGATCCAGATCAGTTGAATGCTTCATGATGTATGTCCATGTTCCTGAGAATTTATCTTTAGAGTTCCTTTGGAATATTTTTCTCCTCTTCAGAGTAATTCTTAAAAATTCTTTATTTTATTGAATTTAGTAGCACAATCCATTTGGGGGAGTTTTTTGTGTCAATTTTTAAAAGGAGAGCTATCTAACCTTAGTCACAACTAGTTTCTTCTACTGTTAGGAAGTCTTGATATTTCTACTAAAAAGCTCTGGATGTTTTCTTTGCTTTTGGACAGGTGTACAACATGTTCCAGCATCAAAGCCTGGGAATTAAAGTCAACATTCGAGTGACCAAGCTAGTCCTGCTTCACAGTCGCCCCGTGAGTTCCAGCCCCTTTCTCCCCTCTCCTGGAACTGCTTTGTGGTGTCCCCCAGGCTGGGAGGGGAGTGTGGGGCACATCTGGCCTCAGGATCACAAACTGTGAGGAGTTGCCTGTTCCACTTCACCAGGCAGCGTTAAAGGTGGGAGGTACAGGGGCTGTAGGAGTGAAAGGAACCAGAATCCTTTTATTTGTCCTTCCTGGTAAAGCTGTCTGCTTGTAGCTGCAAACCAGTCTGGAGTTAACTGCTACAGAGAGCTCTGATGCTTTATCTAAAGACTGGGGCTAATATTTATCCTTTTATATTTTTTCAGTTTTTTTTCTTTTTTCCCCCAAAGGCAAAGTTGTCCATCGGGCATCATGGAGAGAGATCTCTGGAGAGCTTCTGTCAGTGGCAAAATGAAGAATATGGTGGGGCAAAATACCTTGGTAACAACCAGGTTCCTGGTGCCCGGGATGACACCCCTCCTGTGGATGCTGCTGTTTTTGTGACCAGGTATGGGAAGGTCTGGTTTATCAATTTACTTCAGCCAGTAATGCCCGTGGGCCATGATGGGGTTATCTGGTCAAGCAGAAATCTAAGGAAAAAAAGTTACATTTGCTGCTCAGATGCCTCAGGTGAAAGTGCTCTGTCTTGTTTTTGTGCGTTCTTAACAAGGTTGTACAAAAGCATCTCTCCTCTTGAGCCATGTGTCACAGTTGTGGTCACTGCTCTGTGTCACAGTCAGGATCAGGGTGTGGCTGTAGCACAGGGGGTGCTTTTTTCTCACCCCAGCTGGTTGGAGTGGAAAAAACAGGGGAGGTTTTGGAGCCCTCCTTCCTAGGAGAAAGAAGGTGTGGAACTGAGAGCACAGCTGAGCTCAGGTGTTCTGTGTGCAATTAGGGATGAATCAGCTGAGCAGACAGTGTGTCAGCAGTGGGGAGGTGGGCAGGGAGTTTTCTCCTAAAGAAAGAGGGAGAGAAATACCATAAACGAAATTAATTTTCTCTCTCTTTGCCCAAGGAAATAACCACTTCAACAACTCTCCTCTGTCACAACTGAGATAGAGGAGGGGTGTCATTCCTGATTGGTTTGTGTACTTGAAAACTCATGCATTTATTTCAGATGTGAAATTATCTTTACGGAAATATTTGATCAAAATTCTTTGCACCCTGTAATTCTGAGCTTGCTGATGTGTCAAATACATCAGATAAAGCAAGAAAAAGGATGCTGTAGGGACAACAGCCTTTTTTCTTCTGTCTGAGCTCAACCTCACAATCCAATGCAAGTCTCATGTTCCCCACAGTTACCACAAATTCTGAGTAGCAAATTCATGATGCTTTAAGGTTTTTGCATCCTGTAGGATGTCAAAGAAGTATTCATTTTTACAGAAGTGACCTCTGAATAATTAAAGTGAGCACAAAATTATGGTGTAATGTGGATGCTCATTGTGCTGGAAAAACACTACTTCCTACCCCTTCTCCTCCAGTTGGAGACAGGAAATGTCTGTATTGCAGTTCAATATTACTCACCTCTTCCAATTATTTTCTCTGCCAACAATATAAGTAGAAATACATGTTTTTGCATAAACTGCCATCCTGATTGTAATCATAATAATCGTAATAATCTCTTGTGTTAGATTTGTATTAGCAGCCCCACTGCAAACTATCCATGGGATTCTGCTGAGTGTTCAGTGAAAGAGCTGGTGAGCAGGGCATGAGGCCAGCAAAGTTGCTGAGAAATCTCCTCCACAGCTGTGTGTGCAGCTCCCCCAAACCCTGCTCCCTCCTCTGTATTCACTGCAGTCCACCAGGCACTTGTGCAGATATTTAACAGTTTAGACAGGGGGAATAGTTCCTTTGAAGTCAACAGGCTGCACATCCTGGTTGTGGTTAAGCATGTGCTCCCCTGGATCAGGGCCTAAATAAATAACTAACATTTTTGTTAAACTCATCTGGGTATCCAGTTGTCCTGCATGACAAGTGAGGCAGAGAGAATCTCTTCTGATGGGCTCTGAGCACAGGGTGGGGGGAATGAGCAGAGCATTTCATCTCTGCAGCTCTCAAAACTGAATGCATAATGTCAGGCTAAATGAGTTGGACTCAGGCTTCTGAGGAAGAGCTGTAGAAAGAATTGGTGGGAGGAATGGTTCAATGGATTTGCAGGGTTTTGCAGTGAGAATAGCTGGGAAAGTACAGGTTTGGTTGGTTAGAAACCAAATTCAGCTTTGGTGAGAAGGTTCAGGCCAAGAAGCACATGGCTGTGCACAGGAGCAGTGTTTTTGCTGCTGGAGAGTCCAGCAATGTGTACTTGGAGTCTTTCCTTCCTTCTTGCTGTGTCCTGTCATCCTTAACCCATGCTGCTTCTGCTGCATGGAGGATGCTGCATTGTCTGGAAGACTTCTGGGCCAGCAGCCCCATTCCTTTGTCAGGGAAATGAATTTTTCTCCTCTTGGCTTTTGAAAAGAGTGTGTGTGTGTGTCCCTGGACCCTCCCCAGACTGTACAGATGGACCAGTGGTAGAGGATGTGGGAGCTACAGCATGTCCAGCACAAGCAATTGCGCCAGAAAAAGCAGAAGCTGAATTTTCAGCAGCTGCAGCTGCTTTAAGGACTAGAAACAGATTCTTTGGGGTCAAGCTCTGAAGAAATCCCTCTGGTTCCAATCTGGCTGGGCTCATTTGAAACACCAAGGCACACTTGCCTTTTGAACTTCACCTCTAAGTGATGTTTCCCATACCCTCATTTGTATGCAAAAGTAGATTACTTAGGTGGCAAATATCCCTCTTGTGGGATTTTAATGGTATCCACCTGAGTTCCAGGTAAGACACGCTGTGCCTGTGAAATAAGATGTATTGTCCTGTTTAGTGAATAAGTGAGACAGTGGGAATAATCTACCACAGCCCTGAAGGTCTGAATTTAGTGTTGTGGTCTCTATAATCATCAGACTTTCCTCATTCAGATTCTGGTTTTGAACTTGCAGAAATTCCAGTCTCTGGCATCTTTGGATAGTGTAGTTCATATTTTAACAGGCAGCTGACAAGAATAACTTCTGTTTGCAGAATCTGTATCTTAGTGACTTTAGAAGCATGGCTCATTTGAAACACATTCCCTCTCTTGATCCCTCTGTCTTTTGCATTCCCTAGGAAATCTTCAGGCACACTGATGTTATCCCAGCTGCTGGCTGGAGGTGTTTGGATCACCTGTTATGCTATAGGTGATGTGATAGAGCAAAGACTGTCCCAGCACTGACAGGAGCAGGATTCAGAGCTGTCATTAAGCAAAGACTTGTTTTTTCCTGACACAGTGGTGTAGTTCTTCCATTTGCAGCCTGATCCTCCCTTCCACGTTTCTCCAGCTCTTTGCCTTCCCATTAAATGGGCAAATGGAGGAATTCACTGTGCATGGAGGAAACTGGGCACATAGTGCTGCTGAATGTACCTATGGATGTGGAAAGTTTATTTTGGCAGGTTTTGGACTGTACCAGTTTCCTCTGTCCTTTAGCTTTATGACCCTGCAGGGTTAGACTGGTCGAAAGATGTCATTGAAGGATGCTGGGAATGGCCACTTAACAGAATGCTTCTTATTCCTGTTGCACAGTTCAACTTCTGTCCTCCTTTCTCACAGGAAGGACTTGAATTGCAGAGTTTAGCTTAGCACAGTTAGGTGTTTTTTTCCAGCTGGTGGAAGCCAGATGGAAGAGTGACTGTAGGAGGAGTTCTGAGCTCTTCTGGCTATTTTTATTGAACAAAACAACTAACTTGTTATTTTTTTGAGAATTGTTGTACTCTGCTAATGGAAACCTGGGTACCACGCATGATAATGACTGAGAATTTCACAGGTCACAGGATGAGAACTCATGTCCTGCTTGGTTCAGTCAATGACTAAAAGTGAAGAGTAAAACTGGTTCACAGCTAGAGCTGTGATTTCAATATATTATCCAAGACCTTGTGTGATAAGGTCAGATGTTGGACTTGAACTGCAGCTCCTGGAGTAAGAGTTTTATTTCAACACAGCTCTGTAAAAAATTCTGCTTACAGAACTGTCTCTGTGGTAAGAGACCTTTGCACATGTAGTAAATATTAAAATATCTTACCTGCATTGTTGAATATCATTATAGTATCAGTCATGTCAAGCTCTCACTTCAAAATTACCCATGCTCCTGAGCTCAAAAATATGCCAGAGAGACACCTGTGATTGAAACCTTTTTAAAAGCAGATCAGTGTCAGGTGCCAGGATGGGGCCATTAAAATCACTGGTGTGACTGAGCCACAGGTGAGACAGATCACTCTTAACACCCTTCCATGCTGTGCTTTCCCTCTGACTGCCAGGGAAGGGCTGTAGGAGTTTCAGCACTGGGCTTTGTGATGAGGTGTGTCCTTGCCTTTGGAAGAAGATTGAGACCCACCAAGCTGGTTTGTGGCTGAAAGTCTGGATGTGCTTTTCTGTTTGGCCACAGAGTTTTGGGATAAAATACTTTCAGTGGTCCAGATGGTTTAAATCCTGGCATTTTTGTACATATATTTGAACAGAAGGTGGAGTCTCTTGGTCTTGTGTTTATGACAGTTTTAAGGATGGGCTGAGCAGGTTTTATACTTGAATTGCCAGCGATGTTCAGTTCTGCTGCTGATATGCTTCAAGCCCTTCCCTGAGCAAAGAGCATCACAGCACTCTCTTCACACACACAAGGGTTGTTCTACCTCTGTAGGAGAGTCTGCAAGTTGTGCTGGATCATTGTGTGACCCCTTATTTAATAGCATGGTGGTTATTCCCTCTGTGGAGCTGCCAGAAAGTGCCAGACACCTTTTGGTGTGGGACAGTGTGAAGAGCAGAAATTCTGTGCATTATTTGCAGGGCTGGACAGGCTCTGGAGAGAGAGAGGAGCTTTTCTAGCTGTGGCCTCCTGCCATCCACTAATAGTTCAGCTATCTGTTGTCACAAGAAAAGCATCTGTTTGATTTAGCAGTTTATATAACATAATAAGTCCTTAAATAAACCTCTGTCAAGCTGGCTCTGGGAAGTGGAGCAGGCGTGCTGGTGCCAGCTCCGTCAGGAGACTGTCATTAGTCTTCCTTGGGAAGGCTGGAATGCCAAGGTGTTGAGACACAGGCTGCAGTGAAAAATGAAAGCTGGGGCTGGTGTGTGGTCGTAGCTTCCGATTTTTGTTTGGTTCCTGTCTGATTTTTTTAACACTTTGATGGTTGTTATGGTTTTTCTGCACTGAAGCATGGTTGATTTTCAATGTCTGCTGAACAAGAGCTGGTAATGGCTGTTTGTGCTCTGCTTCCAAGCCCCTGACAGCTTGATTTGTGGCTTTCAAAGGAGCTTGGTGTGGAGGGTCTGGATTTATCAGCCACAGTCCTGGGCCTTAAATCCCTTTTCCTATAAACTCTAGTTTCATAACTTTCTTCAAGGAAAGAGCACTTTTAATATTTATCTGTTTTTGTATTTCTTTTAAGTATTTTCTTTTTCAAAGTATTTATCTTTCTCAAAGTATTTTTGATCTTTCTCCTGCCAAACTCTTAAACTCCAAATCCCAAGGGGACTCAGGCATTTCAAATGGCACACTCCAAATGTGCTAATAGGATTCTCTTGCCTCCTCTCAGGGTGAGGAAAGCCACGGTGATAGAGACCACAGTTCCTCAGCTTCCCTTGGGTTAAGGAACTTCCAAAATGTTTTAGCACATTTGGTGTTTATCTGCAGCTCCTCTTCATTGTGGATTGCACTGCAAAGCAGCCCTGGTGAAGAGAGTTCCTAAAAGTTTAGGTCTATGTGCTTCTTGAAATGTATTGAAGTTGTTAATTTAGTTATCAAATACTTTTCCCCCCACACACTTGTTTTTCTGTCATGAGGAATATCATGTACAAAAAGCGTCAGTGCTTTGGTGGTGAGCTTCAAGGCTTTTCTTCTGTTTCTCTTTAATACAGCTCCATGGGTCCCTGGCTGATTTGTGGGTGCCACTGGCATCTGCAGTATCTTCTCCTGCCTTGATGAGATGTGGGGAACCAAATGGAGTCTCTTGAACCTCTCTTTGTTGGATTCAAACCATAACATGGCAAATCTGACTGTAATAAATTTAGCTGAAGCCAATTCACCTGTTACCAGGAAAATCCTGAAATTCTCTTTCTTCTTCCATGTCAACATCTGTCTGTCTCTGTTTAGTCCTGGTTTTTCATGTTCTTTTCTATTCTAGTGAAGAAATGAGAATTTCTGGGTACATATTATTAGTTCTGTGCCTTTGGGCTCTGCCCCACACATCCCCTACTCCCACTGTCTTTTAGGGTGCCTCACAGGGTGTTAGCTCCTTATTGTTACAATTCTCTTGTGGAAAGAGCTTCAGTTTTAATCCAGTTGTGGAACAAGTGTGACATCACAGACTGAGGCAGGGCTCTTTTAGGTGCTGGCTCTTAACTCTGATGGTTGGACTGTGGTAGATGGGCTGATTCACATAACTGCTGTAATCTCAGTAGCAGCCAGGGCTGCTGTCTGGTGTCATCATGTAGACTGCACAGCAGCCTTACAAAATCCCCAGGCCTAGGCACCCATGATATGTGAGTCATGCACCACTGCTTTTCCTAGTCTGGAGGCACAGGATGCATTTCACTTCTGTTGTGTTTTTCTTTCTAGGACAGATTTCTGCGTGCACAAAGATGAGCCTTGTGACACTGTGGGTAAGTCCAAAAGCAGGGGAGAGTATTTTGATGGCCACCTTTGTGCTAAGAGGAGTGTTCTGGGCAATGTTGCACTCTCTGGTTTGCTGTAATGCTGGTTTTGCTGTGCTGGGTACCTCTGTGATGCAGATATGGATTAGCTGAGCAGGGTATGAGCTATAAATAAGCCATTAAATGTTAACCCCTTCTAAGCCCTGCAGGTCTCTGGGTTCAGGAGTTATTCTTAAGTATTTCTGCTTCTTTGGAGTGGATGCAGAAGAAACTGCCTATTGGTGTGACTGTATAATGTTCCTTTCATTTCTCTCTCACCTCAAACAAGGATTTGCTAACTAAGGAGTGTATTTCCCATTGTAAGAACCTGTGTGACATTCCCAGATCAAGCTGGCACTCAGACACTGGAGAAGAACACCTCATTGTAGGAAAGCCAAGTTAAATCTTCTTTTCAGCCTCCTGCTCCTCGTACTTCCTAACTGCCTTCACTCATATCCAGAGCCTGCATACACAGGGTCCTTACATCCCACACATTAAATACTTTGTTTATTTATTTCACTCAGGTAGCAGTAACCTTCACAGTGTTCTCCTGTTTGTTTTTGTTTTTTTTTTAATCCCCACAGTGGCAGCAGTGTTTGGAGGCACAGCTCAACATCCTCTTTGTGATGATGGCATGAATTTTTTTAGACTTGCCTCAAAATCAAGTGGCCCCTTATCCTCCATTCTGTGTACACTTGGGATGGTTCCTGATTTTCAGCTGTTCTTACATTCCAGCTTTCAGGGGGCACTTGCAGGGGTTGTGGACAGTGGCTGATGCAGGGCAGGGAGGGAAGTGCAGGAGCCCTGTGGAAAGCTCATCTTGGAATGCAGCTCCATCCCTCCCTGGTGTGGGGATCAGGTGAAAGGAGGAAATACAGAGCTGGAGGATACACATGAGCAAGGACTGTCCTCTGTGTCCAAGTTTTTTCCATTTGGAATCCCTCACAATGTGTTTATTCTGTGTCCAATGGAGAACACAGTTCCACTGAGGAAGCTTTTTACACTGTGTGCCTGCACCTGGAGGTGGCTGTGGTAAGATACAATAAAGAAGCTAAAAAAAAACGAAAGAGAGAGAAGCTGATGGAAGACACATGCTGGCTAAAGTCAGAGCTCTTTCCATATTTAAAGAGAGTATTGTTGAAGATCTCAATTCAGGGAATTATATTACCAGAGACAGCATGACTAAGGAAATATTTTTATGACTTCTTTTCTGTTCTTACAATACCCAAGTTATTTTCTGTGCTGCAACTTGCTGCAGATTGTGGCTGCAGTAGAGAAAGTAGAAGATCACAGCAATGAAGATTAAACTCACTTGTTACTCTTTCCAGCACAGTTTTCCAAGATACTTAGAAAGTGAATATTCCTGGGACAAAACCAGTCTGGCCTCTTTGCTCTCTTCAATCCTGCTTCTCCTACCTTCTCTTCTGACATTTGATTATGTGGCAGCAGAGCATTTATATCTTCACTTATGCATTTTCTGTGCCCCATTTGGCCTTGTTGCCAAAAAATTTACATTTTTTCATGGCAGAGGAAGAATAAATTAATGGATGTTCTTTTGTGGCATGCAGCTGGTTTTAGAAAGTGATTAGTGTTGGTAGTTCTAAATTTTAACCATGCAAAAGATTCTCTGGTTTTCCTCCTTTGTCAGGATTGGGAAAAGCAGGTGTCAGTTGTAGATAAATAGGTTTTTAATAGCCAGACTTCCATGCCATGAGCACAAACCTGGGTGATATGAGCAGCAGTGTAGCATGGCTTTGACTTGGGCTCAGTATGAGTGCAACAATTGAGACAGGCCCATTGATCTTCCATACTAGCTTAGGAAGGTTTATCTTGGTGTTTCAACCATCTCTGCTGCTGCCAGATTCCTGTTTCTCACTCCAGCTCCCAGATATTCCTCTCCAAATCTGCAGGACTGCCTGTGGAAGCAGGAAGTGAGTTAATGGTTAGGCTGAGGTTGTTGCACTCCCCAAAGTTCTCTACAATAGCAACTTGCTTTCATTTCTTGCTTTACACTTGAACAGATGAAGAACATGATCTCAGCAGGTGCATGTATGTTTTTACACCTGCTTATATCTGAGGTTGGCCCTTGCACTGCCAATGCTGCCATCCTGTAAATGCACTGAGCTCTCCTAAACCAGGAGACTGAGGCTGCTGCTCTATATAAGGCAGAGAATCTGGACTCTTAGACTCCTGATTTCTATTCCCAGCTCTGGCACTGACTCATTTTGTGACATTTGGCAAGTCACTTGCATTCTGAATGCTTGTCTCCCTCTGTGAAAAGAGGATTTTGAGTGCAAGGCTACAGGAGATTGCATGGCTTAGGGAGGTCTCCTGTAAAGAGTGGGATGTGATGCAGTACAGAATCTAATGTTGCTTAGTCATGTTCAAGAGACCCTAAGGAATATATTGGATTATATGTCCTGAAATAAGAGGACTCAGTGCTGTAGGTAATGTTATTTTCAGTGACAGTGCCTTGATTTTCTTTACATTGGGAGAAATAAGGAAGCAGAACTTACCCTGGTGGAAGCCTGGAGGCCCAGCTGTTGTTGGGAAGTGGGATTACGAAGTTTAAATGGCTCATAAGAGGTGTTCATTTGTGCTCTGAAAGATCCATATTGAAAAACCTGTCTGGAATCTTTGCCTGCCATGCAGACACAGCGAGAAAACAGCAGCAGGAGGTTTGGATTGGTATTCTGGCAGGGGCCCCTCACTGAAACCAGTTGCTCTGGGGACTTAGTTCAAATTTTCTTGGCCCAGCTGCCAGGGTAGTGTGGAGGGTTACATAATGGCAGAAACAAGCTGAAAAATGGGGAAAATGTATTGGTATGTCTTGGTGGGGTGATACCCCAATGTCTGCACTATGGAACAGAACCATATTTGTGTAACAAACAATTTGTTAATGCTCATTGCCCCACTTGGTTGGGTACGTTAGGCCTGGGAATGCATGGATTCCAAAGGAGATGGACAGGAGGAAAGCAATATTCCTGTGTGGAGCAGTTGTGTTCCGACAGCCTCTGCTATGGGATACACCCCTCAGTCTGAGCAGGAAGGTTCTCTTTGTGTGACACAGCCTTGTCACACACCAGTCAGAATTCCCGAGTCTGCTTTGGGCTCATCCCTCAACCAGAGCTGCCATTTCCTGCAGAAAAATCTGTGTTCCAGCAGAGCTGCCTCTGAGCCAGCCAAACTGCGAGTTTAATGTCTTGCTATTAATATCAGGCTGCAGCTTGGAGCCTTGCACACTGTCAGAATCCAACCTTTCTGTGACATAAGCAGATTGAGAATGCCCCTTTCGTTCAATATTTCCACTGCCAGTGCCAAATAAGCAGCTTTACGGTTAGTTAGGAATGATCCTGCATATTTCAAGGCAAAGTTTGGCCTTCATTCCTCAGTGTACATGTTACCCCAGATCCAAGCTGAAGCTTCCCTGTATTCAGCTAATAATAAAATTGGGGGCAGTGTGGAATTGGGAAATGGAAAATGAGAATGTGTCTTAAATATCCTTAAATTGCCCTGGTTAAAAATGACTTTACCTCTGCTGCAGTCACATGTGCTCCTCTGTGGCTTGATGTTGGGGAAAAGAAAGCAGAGTAAGTGTGTGTACTGCAGAGGGGCAGGCTGGGCTGAAGGAATAGCTGCCTGGAGAAAACCAAGCACTGAGTGGAGGTGATTGAGAAACATAGTTTTCCAGACTCTTTCCACAAGTGAATCAATGTTTGGAGAAAAACATTCCCATCTCCTGGCTGTTTATTGCAGTGAAGTGTTTCAAAATATGCCCAGGTTTGGCAAAAGAGCATCTGTGGTCTGTGTCTCCAAGTAGGCTTTTTTATTCCATGTAAAACACCTGAATAAGGGACTGCACATTTTTACCTTTTCCTTGGCCATTTGCCATCTCTGGCTGGAGACAATTCTGCTCATCCTGCCTGTATGGTTCATTTAAATCTTCCTCCCTGTGTTGTATTGATTCCAGTGCCCTGCCAGTGTCACAACAGAGAATTCATCCCCAAGGAGAGGGAAAAGACTAGCTGATTTACTCTGAATGGAAAAGGAATTCTCACATTAAAAACATTTTCCATAGTGGTTCATGTTGAATGTTTCTGTATATTCCAGGGCGGGTTTTTATTTGATGCCAGAATAAATAGAAATACCTGCTGCTTAAAACAATTCATTAGAGCAGCAGTGCCTGGCTTTAGCAAAAGCCTTGCTGGGACTGTCCTTCGGATCAAACCCAAACACAGCTTAATGCATTAAAATGAGCACACTGGAGGTTTAAATGTCTCTTGAAGAAACATGGTCGAGTTGATTTGGTGTTTGAGAAAGAAAGGGACCTCACAGCACTGCAAATTTCTGTCACTTGTGGCTCTGCAGGGCAGTGGAGTCAGGCTGTTGGCTTTGGGAAACCGTAGGGAGCTGTGGTCCAGTGCAGTGGGAGAGTTTTTCCCTTGCCTTTTGGTTGCTAGGGAATAAATGCTGGGCTGCACAACCCAGACAGTGCTGAACTGTGCTATTGGGCATATTCATCACTACCTACCCTACCTTCCACAGCCTTCCAGTTTCTCTTCACCAGCTAGCAATCCCTCCTCTTCCAAATTCCCACTAAAAATTCATGTGCCAAGAAATGTAATGTGAGATTGCATAAATCTCAATAGAGCCCTGGGATAAGCACAGCCACTCAGGTAATTGGGAGTTCCTGCTGCTGTAACCCTTACTCTGCCTCATTCAGTGTCCTGTCTGTGCTTTTCCTTTTCTTGTTTTGGGGACGTGGCTTCAGCCAGGCTGCCTCACTGTGCACTAAAGACCAGAGGAAAATCCTCCTTACACCAGACTCAGAATCCTGGTGGTGGTTTCATTGGAGTCAGGATCCTGTTCTGAGATGTTGTCTGAGACTTGCAACCCTCCTGATACCATCTTACATTCTGCTTTTATTGTTAAGCAAATTAGTGCATTTGTATTTTATTTGCCTTTGGGTTTGTTTTGCAGCTCAGTAGTCTTGTTTAGGTTTGTCTTTATTCATTCTGTGTACTGAGGACACTGGTGGATTCTTGATCTCCTTGGCTGAAAAAGGTACTGTCCTTAGCTGGGAGCTCATACTGTCCTGCTGCAAGGAGTTTTTGTAGAAAATAGGTGGTTGATCACTCTTTTCTTTGGGAATTTATCAATCTGTGAGTGCTGTCGACTCACAGTTAACTTTTAAAATTTTCTCTCTGTTTCATGTCTTGGGTGAAGGAAATAACTTGGGTAATTAAAACAAATGCAGGTGTTTAGTGGGGACAGGATTAGTTACAGGTTTTCTGTACATTTCTCATTTTTCCTTCTTCCATGTATTTCTGGTTACCAGCTCGGAGGTCTCGCAGACCCTCAGTTGCTCTTACAATTAATTCCCTTCCCTTTCCTTTTTCCCTGTTTCTCTTTGGGGTTACTTCAGAGCTCGTAGGAGCTCTTGCTCAGTTCTGTTCCTTCGTGCTGTCTCTGTTCAGCTGGGCCTGGGCAGGCAGAGGCTGCTGTTCCCAGGGGCCCTGCAGGGTCTGTTTTCCATCACTCAGGCGCAGGACGTGCCCACCGAGGTCACGGAATTTCCCCACGTTTACTCCACTTTAGTCTTCATAAACCTCCAGCAGTTCCTCATTAGTTCTCCTCAATACATCATTCTCCTTTTGCAGCCCCAAAATGTGTTTCAGGCCCTTTTATTTTCCCATTATTTATCTGTCTGTCATGCTCACCCATCCCAGCAGATAAAACAGTGGCCTCGCGGTGTGATGTGTGTTTGAAGCTTGTTCTCAGGGAGCTGGAACTAAACACTGTCAGCAGGGAGGAATAACACACTTCCTGCTCTGTACCTGGCCTTTCATGTCCTCCATCACACAGCTATTGGTAATTAATGCTCTTAGATACTTAAGCTGGTTTCTGAAATATGTTCATAGTCATTGTCAGATGTAGGGCAGCATGTCCAAAATCTTCCCATCAACTTCCCACCCTGCTTTAGTTTGGTAGCATGTCTCTGCTCATCCTAAATCTTGCTTTTCTTGTTGATTGCTCCCTCCTGACCTTCAGACTTTGACAGAACTTTTGTCTTTGTTGTGCCTCACCCCAAAGCTGGTGCTGGATGTTTAAGCTGATTTTAGCTTGAAAGCTTTGCCTTCTCCCATGGTTTTATTGATGGTTCACAGGGATGTGTTTTGATAAGTGCAAGTGAGCAGCTGTCTAAAATGTTGTGGAAAGGACCCATAGTACTTTACCAGGCAACATATTATTGAGTAAATATTCTCTAGGCCATCACATCTCAGCACTACACAGTGTGGTGCTGATTACTGTTTGAATGAAACGCATCTTGGTAGAATTATCATAGAATTCTAGAATGATTTGTGTCCATTAAAGCCCAGCTTACTCCAACCCTCTACCGTGGGACATTTTCCACTGGACCAGGTTGCTCCAGTCCCACCCAGCCTGGCTTTCTTCAAAAAATTCAATGACTACCAGAACTATGGTCCTTGCCCCTCAGGAATCCAGGACTCCAGCCCAAATCCTAGCCTAGTGTCTAACTGGTGGGTAACTCAGCTTCTTTCTGCTGCCTTTATTGAAAGGAGTAAGTCACCAGGGAAAATACTTGCCATGACTTTGTTGATATTTTTTCTGATACTCTGACTTCATTCTTTGATTTCAACTCCATCTCACAAATCACTTTATGTGCTAAATCATTGTGCAGCTTGACTGGTGCAGGTGCAAACACGTCCTGCATTCCACTCCAGGGCCATTTCTGTCTGTGTGAAATTATATAGACATGTACACAAAGCACCTGGGAATTTTGGTCTCATAGCTTAAAGGGCAGATACCTGCATATGATGTTCCTTTCCTCATCTGTTTACCCCTCACCCTCTTGCTGTGTCTGGGGCTTTGACATGCAATCACTCTGGGCGAAAAGATTGTTATAATTGTTTGAACTAACAATTCCCAGTGAATTTACAGGATAGTGTCCTTCAGAAGAAATTGAGTACATTTTCATGTTGGCATGGAGAAAAAAATCAGAAGTATAATATTTTAATATTTTATTTTGTGTGACATGCAGATTTTGGTTCTCCTGAATATACTATGCTAGAACTTCTGAATTATAGTTTTATTTCTTAGACATCTTTGTGCCTCAGTTGTTTTCTAAATTAGAGATGATTTGTGGGACACTGCTTGAGAACCAAGGCCTTGCTTATGGCTAAGCAGCCTTTAATGATGATTTAAAGAAATCTTTGCTGTTTATCTCAGAAAGGGGTCATTGTGTTTGCAAACAGAGAAGCAGGAGCCTAAATAATGTCCAGCTAAGCCCACACTGCCAAACAACTGTCAGGAGAAGCTCTGGAACTGCTCCTGGCTACTGTGTGTGTGAGGCTGAGGAGCCTTTGAGGCAGACACCAGCAGAACAAGCTCATTATATTTGGTCTGTGGACAGACCATTAGTGTCTTTTGGGGTTTGTAGTATTTCTGCTCTTGTCTCTTGCCTCATCCATGTAAATGGAGATTTTCCATGCTCGCTGCACTGCTTCACTCCACAGCTCCATCACTTCCCCTTGCTGAAGGTTTGTTTCTCTGGGGGATTCTCACCACAATGATCATAAAACAAATAAAATCATCAATTCTGCTTTCATAGCTCACCCTGCTTCTCGCTTCCCCTTTTGTTATAAAAGGTTGTGGAAAGATAAATAGTGTTTCTTTTCCACGGTGTCAGACCTGCTGTCAGTGCTCTATAAATAACCCCTCTGAGCTGGGAATGCCAACCCCAGGCTCTCTGCAGCAGAAAGCAGAATTTTCTGCTATGACACGCTTCAGACCAGGTGGAAAGGGGAAAATGAGACTCATAAAAACCATTTCTCACTGGTTCTCATCCAAGAACACAGAATGATTTTGCACATCCCCATTTCCAGCCCGGCGCCTTACCCGTTAATTCCGGGTGCCTCACTGACAGACCATGAAACAACACATTGAGGGGTTTTTGCACTGTATTTTACTGGTGAAAAAAGAATGTATTGAGAGGAGAAGGAAATGAATTTGTAAACAGGGTCTTTCCTCAGTAAAATCTAAAGCTCTGTACCAAAGAGATCAGAACTGTGATTCCCATGGTGCAAGGCTACCAGAGGCAGCTCCAATTCCTTGAGCACCAGCCAGTTCTTCAGGTCAGTAAAATCGTGGTTAAGCCTTCAACAGGCCAGAGGTTTGTGTTCCTTCTTTCCACTGCCTGGGTCCTTATTTTCCCCTCTGTTTACACATTCCTGGTCAGTTTGCTGCAGACTGCAGCACTTCCAGAAAGCTGACGCGTTTATAATCAAGAAACCTCAGAGGTTTTTCTTCTCCTGTCAGACATAGATGGCTTTTATCCAGTTGACTGCTTTACAGTGCCTTTATCCTTTGCTGGCTTGAAAACATTTCAGATAGTTCCTATTGTTTTATAGACCCTGTAGCTAGAAAACCAAGCTTGTGTAAAAACATCTGTACATAGCTGTGCAATAGGCTGCAGACATGCAGGGTAATAAGGCATGATTGCATTCATTGTAGCATTTGCTCCACTGGATAATCAAATAGAAGCATTCCAGTTGCACACAGGATATGTAAGAGTAAAGGAAGGAAATGAAGGACAGTTGCCTACTGTACTTTTACATTTCTTTTGTTTTGCAGCTGCCAAGATGAAATGCAATTTCGAGAGCGAGTTTTAAATAACAGAGAGATGAGATTTTACTGGTGATGAGCAAGAAAACCACACTGGGAGTGTGCATAAAACCTTCCCTCCCCTTTCCCAAGAAGGGAGTTTGATCTGTGCTGATTTTTTTTTCATTTGAATTATTTTTTTCCCAGATTTGCTTAATCATCTGGTAACATGACCTGGTATTATACCTAACCCATTTTGCAGGGTGTCTGGTCCTGGCAGGATTTTCCTACACCAAATGCACTCAGTAGACTGAAAGTCACTTTAAATCCTTGGAATGTTGTTGGGTTTTATTTAACAATTCTCCCACTGCCTCAGTACAAGCTCCAAGCTTTTCAGCTGGGATTGGGCTTCACATAATGGAATTGGGTATCTAACAGTACTTTGCAGCACTGAAAATGTTCCCTGTGTTTACCAGACACTGAAAATGTTCCTTGTGCTTACTAGTGTGCTGAAAATGCAGTAGGGAGTGTGCTCCACCAGCTGTGATCCACTACAAGCTCATTCCATGGCTGGAAATGTTAATGGCAGGTGCTGTGGGGAAGGTGATGAAATTTTGAGCCGACCCAAGAATGCACAGACACATTCTGGAAATAAATTACTGTCTCTAAATGCATGGCAGAATAATTTGAATTTTACATATATGGACTTGACCAGATATTCCTTGTAGAAAATATTGGGGTTTCTTTATCAAGTCCTTGCCAGTTTAGATAGGAAGGTGACTACAGATAGTGAAATTTTAGCCAAATTACCATTGACAGGTGTATATACATATATATGTGTGTGTGTATTTGTGTATAAACTGTCCCTTGGACAGAAGTGGATTTCCTTGGAATTTTATTTGGACACAAGGGTTCTGCTATGCAAGTTTTTTAATTTCAGGTTCAGAATCCTATAACCTGCACGAGTTTTGCCTGGATTAGTTTGACAAGTCTTTTTACCTTTTAGATCAGCTGATAGAAATACACTGAACTTATCAGAATAACAGTAGTAAAAACCCCTAGACTCAACCCATCAAATATCTTTCTCCTGTACTCTTTCAGCATGACTTGTAGAATATGAAGGATTTCTCTGTTTGCTTAGCTTGGAATTAGCCTTGTATTCCTACTTTGGTTGGTGGTCATGAGCAGTCAGCAGGTTGAAGGCATTTGTTGGTTTTGTGTGGTTGTGTCATACATTTTTGTGTGGCTGTTTGCACTAAGGCTCTGCCTGGCCATAACTGGGCTGCTGGGTACACATGAATGTTCTGCTGAGGATCTGCTTGTTGGTTTTAGTCATGTCATCCATCAAGCTCCAGCATGTACAGCAATATTTGTGCTGTAGCAGACAAACAGTGTAAACACTGCAGTTATTTATAAGAAAACTGGCCAGTGAGTTAGGAAACTCTGTGTGGATGTTTTTATTTATTGAAAACGAGTCCGTCAGTCTAATCAGACTTTGTTGTTCTTGAAATGACAGGAAAATAGAAGACTGAAGTTAGTTTTCTATTTAGAATGTATATTTTATATCTCTGTTTAAGAAATCTGTAAGCTCATGTTTCTTATCTTGTGTGCTCCAGTTTGTTTGCTTTTTTGGCTCTGTCAGTCAGGGAGCAAATGCTGTGTCCAGCTTGGTCTTGTCTGGGTCCAAGAGTGGATGAAATTCCTGCTGTAACTCTCTGGAGCTGTGTCCTGCCTCCTGGGGAAGTATTGGTGCTCCTTCTAATCCCTTTGGTGACTCTCCCAAGTGTCTGTTCACTTCAGAGGGGCAGCATTGTTCACTGGAGCTGCTGTGCCCTTCCAGATGATTTTTCCTGTGATTCCTGCCTGACCTCTACCACAGACTTACTTCAGCAGCATCTGAACAGAGATGCTTTCCTGTGGGAATCCTGGGATCCTGCAACACAGAAGTGTTGCTTAAGGGCTACTGAAGTTCTAAACTTTGTAGTTTCCTTTCAGCAATGTCTGTTACCTCACCAGAGTTCAATAATTATGTTTCAGTTTCTTGTTCTTCCTCCTGTTATCAATTCCTTCTTCCATAATGCTCTCTGATTTGCTGCAGACTTCTTTCTGAGGGTTATCTGTCTCACCTGGATCTTCCCATTTCCCTTCTCTCTCTGGGGAGCCAGGTGAGGGGCAGAGGTTCCTGTCCCAGCCCTCCCGTGCTGCCATTCTCTGGGATGTCTCTCTGCATCTGAGGAACTGGGAAGGGTGTCGTGCTCCTGCCTCAGAGAAAAGGTCTGGATTCTGAGAGCATTTGGCCCTTTCCACAATGAAGAACCCCAGCTCTTGACTGCTGTGGCCAGGATTTTGTTCAATGCACTGATGGGTTTGCAGAAGTGCAGGACCCATGCACTGCTGTCTGTGAGCCACAGCATGATCTGAACACAGAGGTAAATAAAGCTTCCTGGCTTTACACTTAAGAAAAAGACAAAGGTCAACCTTCTGGGGGTGGAAACTGAGTAAAAGAAGCCAGAAAATGATTTAATGCACTTTTCCAAAGCTGGGGGTAATGATTTGTTGGTTCCAGTGAGACTTTGATCAAGCCTGTGCTGGTTTGGCTAGCTGGTCCTGTTAGAGTGGCTGTAATACACATCCAGCTTGTTCTGTGGGGGTGCCATGAAGCTGATGATGATATCATTAATCAGGTGGCTTTGTTTGGAAATGCTTCTCATTGTATGGCAGCTGCCAGGAGGCCACTGCCACTGGGCTCTCAGGCAGGCTGGTTCAGAAATACCCAACCTGTGCAGCTGTTCCTGCTGCAAATTCCCTCCGGGGTCCTGAGTGGAGCTGGACAGCTGAGGAGACCCTGCAAACTGTGCTGCACACTCAGGACAGAATTCTCAGTCAGGGACACAGGGATTTGGCTCAGAATTGGACGTGTCACCCAGGCAGGTACTGAGGATCTGCATTTCCTGGGGGTGCTTTATTTAGAAACACGTGGCACTAGAAGAGGCAGTTCTCTCTCTGTTGGGAGAGTAGCACAAAGCCCTGGAGCAGTAACATGAACACAACGTGCATAAAAATGTCCCCTGGCTCCTGCAGGATCCTGTGACAATTTTCTTTAGTGCTGTCACTGTCAGCTTCAGGGCTGTCACTTCTGAATTCAGTCCATAAAGGCCCCAGGACTGGGACTGTGCCTTGACTTGTGTCTGTGAGGCACCAGGGACTCTCTGGCTGCTGTCAGTCATTGCAAGGAGCTCAGTGGTATTCATCCAAATGTGTGTTTTCTTTCACTGGAGCTCAAGTTTGAACATGAGAGATTTCTTTTTATTAAGTGTGAGAAAAGCTCAGGCTGGTCTTTTTCAGAGTGAGGATTTCTCTGTAGCTGGTGGCTTTAAAGGTGACATTTCATTTTTGAGGAATCTAGGGGACAGGGTAATAAAAAAAAAGTAGATTCAGGACATATTAAAAATATCTCCAGCCATGTTACCTCTGAAATTAGCCATTGCTTCTCTTCAGTCAGGCTGATGCTGTGATGTGTTTATGTCTGCATAAACCACCCTGTGGGTCATTCCCTTCCTGGAAGTGGAAGCCAGGATGGACAGCTCTGTTTGGGAACCCAGAGGAGAGGCCCTTTGGGTTAGTAGTAACCCAGATATTTTAACCTGGTTTGGTGAGTGTGTCTATGCCCTGTGTGTGCTTTTGCTCCCAGTGATGATTGTTCCCCAATATTTTTGTAACCCATTGGCCAATCAAATTGGAATCAAACTTGAGGAGATGGAGCTCAGAAATATTAGGCTTTCAGAAGTTTTCTGAGAATTAGGAAACTAAGCAGAGGAAGGAGCCATCTCCCTCTGATGCTGCCAGTGAGGAAAGATTGCATCATCCACATTTTCATCAGGAGCCCCAGGTGGAAGTGGTAGTCTCTGGGAAATTGAGCCATTAATTTTGCAGTAAGTTTAGGGATTTTTTTATTTATTCTCACCTGCCCTTCCTTGGTGCTGTCGTGCTCAGCCAGAACAAATGTGATGCCCATTGGCAGTGTGTGAGAGGAGCAGAGCCATGGCACTGCCCACTGCCATGGAAGGATCATTTTCACTCCCCACCACTGGCAGCAGAGGTATCAGCCAGGGTTGCTGAGGGGAGGTGCTGGGGACCAGCTTTTCAACCTAAGTTCTGACTTAACAGAGTAACTGAACCCTATTAACCTTATCAGGCACAGCCCTTGGGTTTGTCAGCCTTGTCAAGTCAGGCTGTGAGGTTAAATCAGCACTCAGCAAAGAATTAAAACAGAAGGGCTGAATCAAGAATTTCTAAATAAGTTTATCAGTGCTGGCTGGCAGCTCACCAATGTGAAGCCAGGAGCTTCAGCAGCCCTGGGAGTCAGAATGTGGGAGCTGCAGATGAGAAGTATCACAGGAGCAATTTGGAAAAGCATCTGTTTGGAGTTTGATGTGTGCATTGTCCCATCTGCTGGCCTGCCTTCCCTGCAGCTCACCTGAGCTGCTCTGATGTTGCCAGGACAACAGCTTTGACATGCACACAGCACCTAAAAATAAAATACACTTTAAAGATGAACATGTTTCAAAAGTATAGGTTCATTCAGGTTTGAGAGTAATGATTGCTGAGTCACTCTGTAAGAACATGGAAAAAATGTAATGGGGAGCTGTGGAAGAATGCCATTTATCAGCAGCACAGGTGTTCAGCCATCTCCAAAACCTTCAGCAGACTGGGCTGACACTCTCCAGACACTGAAATATTGTTCAGTGCACGTTATTGAATGTCCTTTAACCATTGCAGGACTGATCCTTGCTCATGAACCCTCTCCTGACCAACACCACAGCAGGGTGAGATAGCATGGCTTGGGAAAGCTCTTGGAACTGTTAACAGAATCTTTTAATTCAATTTGCAAAGCTTCATGAGTTTCTCAGTGTTTGTAACTACAGGAAGGGAAAAACTGGAACTGAATGCTGGACCCTGACTGTTTGCTCTTAAAGCAGATGCTGTTTGGTACAGAGACTCCAAATATTTTTTCTGATTTATTGCCGAGTCTGACCTTGTCTCTTCGTTCTGGAGGGGAGATAGTGAGGAATTTAAAGGCTCCAGAATCCCTGCTGCTGAATTCCGTGTTCTTCTTTGTTTAGCAGTCTCATTAAAGCTCTGATTTGGTATTTTTCTTCCTTCTCTCTCTATTCAGGCCCTCTGTTGAAGCAGGTGGCTCAGATGAGTTGCAGGGACAAACTGACAAGTCCAAAAGTGGAATTGACAGAACTTATCTGAAAAAAAGGAAGATGAAAATAGCCCCAAGGCTGGTTTTGGAACCTTACACACTTTGCAGAGCTGCAGCTATGGCAGGCAGTGCCAGGGTTGCTTTTCCATTCCTTAGGAGATGGTAACCTGCAGGTGGGAATCCATCCTGAGGACAGACTGACATGGGCATGTGGCAGAAATGGGGCATGGGAGACCTCAAGCACTTTCCTTTCTGATGGCAGAGTTACATTTTTCTCTTTTTTTGGTGAGTTATTTATTTCCTGAAAGATGCAGCTTAGGGGACAACTGATGCAATTCTTCAGTTCAGGCCTCTTCCACCAGACAGCACAGGTCAAAATGAAAATACTGAAATACTGATATTTAATAACATCTGGGAAAGAGAAGGGTGAGAGATGTGGACACATTTTTATCCTGTGTCTCTGTGCTGCAGCCACTGCAGTGAAAGACAGTTCCTCACACAGCTCCAGAAGCCCTGAATCCAGTGCTCAGTCCTGCTGCTGCCTTGATGCCTTGCCTGCCTTTTTCATCTTGTCATGCTGATGTTTCCATGCATGTGGGAAGGGAAGGTCCTGCTTAACTCTGCAGTAGAAAGGACTGACAGGTTCATCCACTGAACACCATGAGTCCAACACAAGATACTCAAATCCAAAGCCCTTTGAGCCCCAGGCAGAGGTGACTTTTGAGGGCCAGGATCCAAATCCTGATTTGCAGCTTGGTTTCACAGTTGTTGGTGATGTTTTTCTTTGAGTTCTCAGTCTCTGTTCCTGTAGCCTTTCAAAAGCATCAGGTCTCTGCTGCCTTCTGCCAGATCTGATTCTGTTCTGGTGTGAGATATCCCTGGACAATGTTGTCCCCTGTGCCTCTCTCATTTTCTCTCACTATCTTGTATCTCTCTGATTTCCATCCCTTGTTCCTATACCAGTTCCAACAGCTGTCCCTCCTTTATGCTCAGTGCCAGATTTTGCCCACACCTCCCTGCCTGAATAATTCCAGAATTCCTGAATAATTCAGACTTGTTCAGTAATTCCTCAAGTGAACTCATGATGCCAGAGACTTCTGACCCAGGGCTGTAGATCCATTTTTCTCCAGCAGTAAGCACACACAGACATTCTCAGGGAGCTCATCTTCCTTTCTGATCTTATCTCCTGCCCTTCTTGACCTCTGCCTTCCTCAGAAGTGACTCCCTGCTGCCTACGAGATCAAAGTCATGTTTCCTGAAGCCTTCTGGAAAACCCATATTATCTCCATTTGCTACTTTTCTGTCCCTGTCTCTTCTCATTCCCTTATCTCTTCCCATTTCTCTTCCTGCCTTGTTCACTGAATTTGAATTATGCCAGGTTTCTGTATTCTTCCCACCACTGTGTGTTAACTCACTCAATCCAATCCCCAACTGGAATCCCTCTCTCTCAAATCCACCTGGCCAGCTCTTCCCCTGCCTTTCCTCTCAGCAGCTGTCCTAATATATCTTACTTGGAGTAGTCGAGTCCGTGTAATCCCGCGTGTGTGTGAGCATGGAGACTTTCAGCACCAGGCAGTGATGTCTGTAAGCAGATGGTGAATTAGCTGCCTGAATTTAGGAATCACCATTCAGGAATGGTGGTCTGATTTGGACTAAATGTCCCAAACTCCATATTTAACTAGAGAAACAGGATTGCAGGAAGGAGCTGAGTTTGAGATCTGCGTTCAGCAGCAGCCCGGGCTCTGGGGAGTGTTGGGGAGAAGCTCTCTGGAATGTGACTGTTAGCATATCAAAGTAGAGTAAACATGGAGATGATACCCTGCTTCCTCTGCCCCAGTTAATTAAGGCACTCCTCGTGTCTCCGTGGATGGGAGGATTTATTAATGTGCTGTCAGCCAGGGAAGTGATGGTTTGCTGAAAGGGAGGAGCCGTCAGTGGCAGGGAGGATGTCACGCTGAACAAAGAGCAGATGTCAGAGAGACAGGGAATTTCTTTTATCTCCTGCTTTGCTGAGGTCTTAGATCCTGGTGTTTTATCATAAAAGCTTAGAAAAGTAGGGCTGGAAAGAATTTCAGGTGGGCTTTTAGTGCATTCCCTTGCTGCAAGGCAAGATCAGTGGTAGCTGTGTCACTGATGGGTGTCGGCTCCATGGGGCTGAGCTTGTGTCCAGCTTTCTCTGAAATCCAGTGAACACCACACTCTCCTCAGGTATGGTAAGTGTGGTGAATATTTATGTTTGTGATCACAAATCCTGGTGAATGGCACTGGAAAGAAATGTGGTTTCAGAGATGCCCGTGCCAAACCTCTGAGGGTTTCCAAAGGTTTTCGGCTCTTATAATGCAGCATGAATAATGATTTTGTTGGTTAAAAGGATCTTCTTGGCCAAAAAAAAAGGGTTAGAACATCTCTCAGCTTTCTTATCTCACTGTATTTGCTGTCTGAAACAGCTCTTGCTGGTGTGGGTGAGGACAGATCTCCCTGAAGCTAGGAGAGGTCTCAGTCTAGAGCTTTTCTACTGTCTGGGCAGCCTCCTCTGCCTAAATCAGTGAATTAGTAGAGTGTAAATCCAGTGCAAATAACATTGGAATAAAGCTCTTGCCATGCTGGGGAATGTCTGTGTGTGGGCAGGTTGGTGAAGGAGCAGATAAATGATTCATCCATTAAACTTGTAAAACCTCAGGAGGGTTCCCAAGAAACAGAAAAGCCCTGCAGAAAGACTGAAAGGTGAAGCTTGGGGGTTGGCCGTGCTGGGGAGGGGATTCCACATGTTCCATTAATTGCTGTCCTGCAGGGTAATTAAACAGAGAAAAGGAAGATAGCAAAAGCACTCCTTTAAGCTCTGATGATTAAATCTTGCTGCCTCTGCAGGTTTACAGACATGAAGAGGTCTGACCTCACAAAGGTATCTTTATCAGGAAGGTACTGAGGAGGGCAGCTGCTTTAGGTGTCAGGAAATTTGTTTGGAAATGGGGCAGTGCACTCCTGCCTGGACTCCAGTGTGGGATGAAAGAATTGACTGAGAAGTTCTGTTGAGCTGCAGTGGTGACATAGCTAAAATTTGGGTGTTTCTGCCTGAATCACAGTCTTTCCACAAAGATTCAGGAACATGATTGAATCTGGCTTGTTGAGCTGGAGCCCTAGTCTTGTGAAATGTTATCCAGGGCCACTCATCAGACCCTTGGGTGTCATATCAATATTCAGTGCCAAGTATCTCTAGTTATTCCTAATAATCAGAAAACTATCTCCTGCCAAAGGTATTGAGCATTTCACTCAATTCTGCTATGAGGACCTTATCCTTGTGAGCTCCAGAAACATCAGCTGGTACTGTGAATATCAGGGAGAGATTTGATCTGTTAGTCCTTCAGGGTGGGCATAATGAAAATCAGCAGATTCAGAAAGTACCTATACTTTGTGTTTCAGCTGTTTATTTTTCTTGCTGGGTTTTTGGGATTCTGACAGCAGTTGTGTACACTGGAAATGACAGTGTTTTCAGAGGAAGAAGTTATTTTATTGAGCACTACAGGACAGCTGTCTTGAGTTCTGGCAAAGTTGTGCTGCATCTCTGCAGGTCATGGTAAACAGGGTTTTTAAAGGTTGAAATTCAGGACAGGCTATATTCTCCAAAGGGAGAAGAGGATTCTGTGCTGATGGGCACATTTGCAACAAGTTGCCCAGGTACAGAAAGTCAGGATCTGGTGGTGGGCATTCTCAGGAGTCCTGGTGGCTTCCATCAGCTGGTCCATGACATCAGAAGCTCTTCCTCTATAAAGATTTGAGTTCAAAATACTGTGACTTGCACTGGTGTGATTATTAACTTGTTTTCCTACCTGACTGTAGCTGTGTCTCCTGCACTGGATGGTTGCACTGTAATTTCTGTAGTTGTGGTTCATGATGAGCATGTTGTTTCCAGTGTGGTTTGTGTTAAATGCAGTAACAATGAAAATTATTGCTAAGGGAAACAGTTTCCATACATGAATATTAAATTCTAATGGAAACCATGTTGTTACTGCAAGATTAACAGAAATTGGCATCTTGGAGGGCTATCCAGCATTAAGCCAAATTAATCTGTGCCACTAAGATTGCATGTCCAGCTTTGAATTAGGACATTCTCATAAAATGAAGGAACAGCTCACCCTGTTCAGTTTTCTGGATGATCCCAGTATAGCAAACTTGGCCTGGAGGCTCAGTGGTGACAGCCTTAGCCTGTCTGTGTTGTATATGCTGGAGAGGGCCCTTCCATGGATACAGTTCTTTTTCACCTGGATACTGCTGGCTCTGGAGACCTCTGTTTATTCAGCTGTAGAACAGTGTTAGTACCTATCTTGAAGGCAGTTTAGTGGGTTTCTTCTTTAATGTTTCTTAAATTTTGGAACCTTTTCTATGTAGGCTTTATAGAAAGGGAGAAGTATTTTTCATTTTAAGTATCACAAGCACTGAAAGATTCCCTTGGTGACTGACTTGATGTGTAAATACAGGCAGGGCATCTCTGTCAAACATATCATTGCCATTGAATGGAAAGGCAGAGCATGAATCACTTCAGGGTTTCCTGATTTTACTCGTGTAGGATGTTAAGAGAGGCTACAGGAATGTAATTGATGGCAATGTGCGAGCTGCACAAATTGAAAATCATGGGAGGATGAGAAAAACATCAGCTCAACACCAGACTAGTAATGATGGGGAATGGGAGCTTTGCTCTGAGCATGTGGATGTGCAGGGAGTCTCTGTCTGTGCCAAGCAGACTTCAGGACTGGGAGTTTGGCTCCCTTCCCAACAGCAAATACATTGAGCAGGAGGAGAGCCAGCCAAGTTTTAATCAAGTAAAAGTTCTGTATCCAGAGGTGGTTGGCAAAAGAAGAGATTAAAGTATTAGGAGTGCAATGAAAACAAGACATTAGAGAGTTGAAAGCTGGAGTACCTGGACAAACCACTTGCTGAGTGAATACTCCAGAGCCGTCAGGAGGAGGCCCCAGGTGTTTGGAGTAGGACAGAAGGGGAACCCTGGCACCAGGACTTGTCTGCTCCCAGCTTTGGCCATCCCTGTGGCCAGTGTGTAATGTCCTCATGCCTTGCTGGGCTGGTGGGAGAGATGGGATCATTCCCCTTGGAGATACTGCTGGTGGAGGGCTCATAGCTGGCAGGAAGGCCAACAGCTGCAGACTGTTTATGTATGACAAGTTTTTGGATAAATGTGAGTTTACACAGTTGCCTGTGTCCCAGGGCTTGCTGTGGAAGTGGAGATAGCTCTGTGTGTCCAAGCCCAAGCACAGAAGTTATGGGCTGTAATTATGTAATTTCTCAGGGGAGAAAGGAAAAAAAACCCTTGTGCTTGGTAATAGTAAAAATAGTAATTGGCTTTGCTTTCCCTCTTCCACTGATGCTCCTGCTTGACCTTTTTTATATATCAAAAATAGATTTGTGGTAATTGCTGACAGCATATCTGAAAGATAAGGGCATTTTTCCCCCAAAGAAAGTCACTATCTGTATATTTGCAGAGGTACATGAGAAGTGTGGGGTTTTCTTAAAAAATAAAAACCAAAAATCCCAGTTCAGCTTCTTTCCTTATTTTTTGTTTTCACGTGCACACACCTGTCTCACAGACAGGGGCAGAAGCAAAATTACTTAATAAAAGCATTTCCTCTTATTTTATTTCCAGCCTGGTAGAACCATGGCATGCCAGGATTTCCCCAAATGTGTCAGAATTCATGAAGTTTTTATTCCAGTTCTGCAGACTTGAAAGGCTCAGATAAAAATCAGGAAATTTAAGAGGCAAACAACAGTTTGCATTCATCCCAATGAAGACATAAATCATGTTAATGCAGCTACCAAGGCATTGTGCTGCTATTGTTGTTGGTTAAAGGTGTGTTTTTCTCTGCATATCAGTTATGTGGATCATTGTACTGGCTTGCAGGAAAGTTGCATTTATGTTGATGGTTCAGATAGATTTACTAAAGAACTGAAGTATGTTTGCAGATCAATAATTTATTTGCTGCTGATATTCTGATGAAAGGAATTAATGCTAAAATGTGTTGGTCCAAAATAAAATTATTGTCTTAGGAAATAGTTTGATAGAAAAAATAGATTTCAAAAAATTTTTTAAGGCAAGCTTTTTCAGGCTTAAAATGTGATACCAATTTGTTTTAACTGGCTTGCTGTTCCAGAATGACTCTTATTAATAAGCACTCAGCAGTTCATGAGCTGGACTTCTTACTGAATTCATTCCATGTATTCCAAAGGTTTCTGCTCTTCCAGGGTTGTGAGTTTCTCTGCCCAGTCCATTTCTGTAATAATAAACTAATTTTAAATGGCTACATTTTTAAATTGATCATTGCAGATATTATAAAAATGGCCACACAGGATTCACATTAAGCACTGAAAATAGCTAATAAAAATAGATGACTAAGAATATGTAACTGAGCCACAGTCACTACTTCTTTGAGCACTGGTGGATGTACATGTCCTTAATCATTTTCTTTTCCACCTTTGAATAATGAGGATTTTAGCACAGAGCAGAAGCCAAAATAATAATGTGGATATGCATTGCCAGGTTCAGTGGGGATTAGAGCCACTAAACAAAGACTTCAGAAGAATTACTGTTTGGGATAATGCATCTGACATTTTAATTGATATTTAACGTATTTTAATATATTGGCAGAATTCTAGACTGTTCTGCTGCACCATACCTCCCAAAAATGGTAATGTTGCCCCCTTCCATGATGGCAAACATAGACCCAGCCTCATTTTATAAAATCTCGCAGAAGGAACTTGGCATGAATAATTTCATGCAAAACTGACCTGCCTGATTGGCCCCTGAGCCTGAAATGCAATTTTTGCTCCTCAGTTAAAACCTCATGTGTCAGATACAACTGAGAGAGATATTGGCACAGGTTAATGGAAGAGAGTAGGAATAAAACACTTCTGGTGAAAGTCCTGTTCTGGTCATTTCTGCCTAAAACTGCTGAATGGGACCCAAAATACCTCTCCCTATTCAGTAGAAGTGTCTTTCAGCTGACTCAAATACTCAGTTTTGGCTTCCCTTTAACCAAAAAGGGGCACATTCATTGGGCCACCAGGTGTGTGGACTGAGCTTGCAATCTCAGAAATCTTTCTCAAAGAAGGCTGTAACTTCCTGAACAATTCCTTGACATCCTTTGGACTATTCTGCATGTAAGATGCAAGTCAGTCCAAGAAAAGTGCTGAAATCCAGCCTTTTATGGCCACTGATTTAAAAGCTTAAAATCTTGATCTCATTTTTTTTGCATGTGGTATGAATCTGCCTTTTCACAGTCAGCATTTTTTAAAGTAAGCAAGTGTTAGTGCCTGATTTCTGCCTTCACTCTTCACTGCAAGTGCTGAAGTAAAAGGCTGTTGCCCATCCCTTCATTCCATCCAGAACACCCCTGGCAACAAATATCCACATCCGTAAAAACAGAGCTGGACTTCTTCCAGGTCTAAAGTTTTACATTTGCACCCTGATAAACACAGCTTTGTCAACTCTGAGAGGGAAAAAAAAAGAGGAAGGAAAACAGGGAGATCATGGCTCCATTGCATGGTCAGGGTTTGCTTCTTAAAGGCAGCTCCATCCAGGCACCCCTGCATGGGACCTGCACTGCAGTGAGGAAATAGATTCCTTGTGTGCTGTTAAATACAAATAAAAGAAATAAAAGCAGATCTATCCATTGGGACACCCTGAGCTAGCCTGGCTGCCAGCACAGCATTCCCAAGTGCAGTGGCACTTTCAGCAGGGACCAGTCTGCCTGCAGGAAGGGCAGATGAGGACTATTGTTTTTCCATAGCAGAGCTTTCATGCTGTAACTTTTGAATTCCTTTTTGGCCCTGGCCTCAAACCGTCCGTGGTGCCCACACAAACAGGAGAATACTGTGCATGGATCAAATCCTAAATTCCACTCAGTAACAGGAGACTTGTGCCACCTACATTGGCTTTGTGACTCACCAGCAGCACAAGCCAGCTCTCCTGGCTCTGACACTCTCCCTTTCTTTTAAGCGTGAAAATAAGGGAAAATGTAAGATCTTTTCAGAACCTCTGCGTTACTGTTTTATTCCTGCTCCCTGACCTAATTCTGAAAATCAGGAGAACTCCATTTAAATGCTTGTTCAGGCTCCTTCACTGCATCTTCTAATGCTGTAGTAGAGGGTATTAGTAGACAAGTTTAGATGAGGTTTTGGGTCAGTGAAATATATTTTTGAGACAGTGAAATATATTTTCCAATAAAAGCAGTGAAGGTGAGTATGTTTTACTTATTTCCTGTCTGACAAAACTCTGGACTGATTCTTCACTAGGGTGAGGAAGAAACTACTCAGATGATTTGTATGGAAACTGCTCTAATATTTTTCATTCTGGTTGCATTTTTGATCACTTTGGTTGTTACTGCTGTATGGTCTGAATGAATGAGCTATTCCACTGGTTCTGATGGGAACATTCTCTGTTTTTCTGTTGCAGGAATTGCTTACCTAGGAGGTGTCTGCAGTGCCAAGAGAAAATGTGTTCTTGCTGAAGACAACGGTCTCAATCTGGCATTCACAATTGCACATGAACTTGGGCACAAGTAAGAGCTTGTCCTTCTGTTTCCTTCTTTACTTATCCTACTGCAGGACACTTTTATTTAAAGCCAGACAAGTGCAATTACTAGAGTGGTGTGTTTGTTATGATTTCATAAATGTAGCACATTGATACATAACCTAATTTTCAGGAGGCTTATGTAAATACCCATTTTGGCACACATAAATCTTTCTAGTTGTTCTTCCCCTGTTTTTAGCTCTCTCTTCTGATTCTGAGTAGTACAAAGAGGCTTCAATCTCTTAAATGATTGACAGTAGTAGAGACAAATTCTGCTTTTCTTTACTGTGTAGAATAGGTCCACAAAACCAACATGAGCTTCAAAATCTTTGAACCTGCAAAGTTTTCTCTGAAGTTCAGGTGTCTGCATCAAGGACTTTAATAGTTAAATAGTTTGGTAATGGTTTCATCTCTACATGTGAAGTAATCTGCTGTGACTGAAATGGTAAACATCAGTATTTTGGAAATGCCCTTAAGCAGAATTATTTGATCAACAGAAAGAAATCCTATAACTTGATTTATCAGCTCAATCACACCTAAGGGAGACATTTTGAACACACTGGAAAAAGCAGGAAAGAACATGACAAGTCATAGACAGAAATTTGCAGAATGAGATTGCTGGGTACTTTCTGCAGGTGACTTTGGAGACTCTTTAAAGCTGCCTATAAATATCCTATGGGCAGAAGAAAACAAAATTGACTGGAAGAGTCAGCTGCATCCTCTTAGTGCAGATAATGAGTTAACCAAAGGTCAGCTCCACATTCCCTGCTCTCCAGGCCCAGTGTCACTACACTTACTCATAACACTGATGAACTTTTTCCCCTTTCCATTGACATCACTCTGCTCACAGTGTCACAGTTAGACTGTGGAAGGGACAGAATTAGGCCAGGAACAAAGTTATACAGGGGACAGGACTGTGCCTGGGGGGGTTTTCAAGCACTCCTTCCTTCAGCCTCTCTAAGTGTAAGGTGGGAAATCCCACCTTTGTTCCTGTAGGAAGAAGTTGTGCCTGAGGTTTTTCTGCACCCTTCCTACAGCTCATATGTCTGGTGTATCTTCCTTTCCTGCAGTAAGAAGTATTTCACAGCTAAGTCAGAGCCAATGGAGCGTGTTCAGGTTCTGGCCAATCTCATTCCATGACAAATAATTACTTTATGGCAATGTATTTGAAAGTTGCATGGAGGATATTTAGGTTACCTACCAAAAATGAATCTCCTGTTCACCCTCCAGTGACACCAAAGGCAGCTGAGCCAAACCGAGGGTGGTTTCAGCAGAAATGAAGGACATTTGGTTTTGGTTTTATTTAGATTGCACGCCAAGATGTTAAACTGAGCCTAAACTTAATAACAAATTAACCTGTGGGTAATTCTAAGGGAAATTCAGCACTCATCTTTGGATGGGCCAAGAGCAAGAGGGAAAAATACTTGAGCTGTAGAAAATCCAGCTGTGTGAAAGAGTGAGACTGGTCTGCCCTGGTGTTTGCCAAGTTTCTCAGCAGAGCTGACAAGCTTCCTTCTAATAATGCCTTGCAAAAAAAATCCCCATCATAAATAGGGGATGTAATGCTTTCAGATACAGCTCTCCATCTGCACAGAAAACTGCAAACTCCATTTTCTTTTCAGGGCAGTTTTGGTGGTAAAACCATAATGTCTTTCCTCTCTGGTTTTCTTTCTTTGCCTTCATCTTGGAAAACGATTTCAGGAGTATTGGAGGGGTGTAGGGGTCTGGAAGGGCCAGTTTAGGGACCCAAGGCATGGGGGTAATGTGGCTCTGGGAGGGCACAGGAAGGCACAGCTGAAGGTTGTAGAAGCTGTTGGGAGGACTCTGCTGCCACAAGTGTTCAGGGACATGTTCCAGGTTATCTTACTCTACAAAGAGCTGCAATTGTCAGTCACACATTGGGACAAACCCTTCTGCCCCCTCTGCCTTGCCACTAACCAAGCAGCCTAATCAACCCCCAGAGTAGCCAAATCAAAACAGAGGGGGGAAATGCCATGTCTGTCACCCCCCAACCTGAACATTAAAATCATCCCTCTGTGCTGTCACCCACCAGTGGCCTGGCTGCTCATTTCAACCTCTGACCAGGTGACTGGTGCCTTTCTGGAGGCCAACAGCAATCTTTACATTGATCTTACAAGGTGCCAGGCCTTATTCTTCTGGTGTTGACCTGCAGTAAGATGCTCTGAGCAGTCCTTTATCAGCATATCTTGTGCAAACAGAAGAATTCTTTGCAGACTTCAGAGTTTCTGAGCGAAATGTAGGGAAACCCATTGCAGACATGAACACAAAGAAGCTGACATGAGCTTTAAAAATGAAAACCAAGGAAAACTAGGTGCAAGTTAACTTAAAACAAAATCCAATCAAAACTTACATCCATATTGGCAAAAATATAAATTTTGGAGACCCATAATTTTGAGCTTTATTGAAGTCTGATTTCCTTATGAGTGTAGAAAAGCTGAGATTTATTATTCTTTCCTTAAGACTAACAAATGTCTGTGGAGATCACAAGCCCAGTTTGGCATTCACAGATAGTTTCTGATGTGGACTTTGGAAAAAGTGAATGGATTACTAATTGATGTGTCAGATTCCTAATCTGCCTCTAATGTCATTTGGACTGACTGCAAAAAACACTATTCCAGACAGCTGCACTGTGAAAACATGGAGACACCATTAAATAGGTCCATTAGGATGAAATAGGTCCTATGAAGGTTGAAGGATGAAAGTTCATCTTCAGATTTAATCTGTGGAGTTGTTTCTTGATGATGGGGTGAGTGATGTGACTTTTGCATTTAAATCTTCAAGTCTCTACTGACAGTTTTGATCCATGGACATGAAGGGAACACTCATCTGTATTTAGATACGATTTTTTCTACAAAGGATCCAGGAGAAGAGTCTTGCTGTTACATGAAGGTAACAGTCAGGGAGCCCAGTGAATGTGGATTGAGGCTGCAAATCATAAACTTCTTCCCACACAAGACAGGACCCTCAGCAAGCCTGGTTCCTTCAGTCAGCTGGGTCAGCAGTGGATGTCTTTTAAAACAGCACACTTGAGTGTGACCAGTTTGTTGGATTTTATCCAGGGTTTGCTGGGTGGGGTCCTGACCTACGCCGAAGGAAAGACCCAGAGATCACAGTGGTCACTGAAGTCTTAAGATGTACCAGTCTGAGGTCTTCATATTATGAACATAATATAGACACTGAGCATTTCTAACTCACATCTTTCCTCAGAGTTGCAGGGCAAGTCCATCAATAAAAGCTTAAAAGTGCCCTACTTTTGTCACCAGGATCCTGGCTGGTGCTTCCCTCTTCCACCTCCACGAACTGCAGCAGTGTGAGGCTGATCTGAGATTCCCACCCCAAAGACCACCCTGAACAAGCGATTTGGAAAAAAATAGCCACTTCCCCCCCTCCTACTTCTCTCTTTGCCTACAGCAGTGACTTTGTTACCATTTTCAAGTACTTCTCCAAAGAAAAAGTCAAATAAGTTTTTGGAAACAAAAGCTGGGATTCATCCGTGTATCCGTTATCCCGAGCGGAGCGGGGCGGGCTGCAGCCAGTGGTTTTTCAGGACAACAATGCCAGCTTTGTTGCCATTGCTGTTCCTTTCAACAGCCTCAGCTTTCCTGTTGTGGGACGGGGGCAGGCTTGGGTGAGGAGGGAAGATTCAAGATTCCCATTCATGAGCCACTAGAACCTGGCACTGCCTGGGTGGGGAGAGAATAGCCCGAGGTGCTGTGGCTGGGAGCCACGATGGGGCAGATGCCCTTAGGAAAGGGGATTAAAATCAACTGACAATAAGCAAGGAGCTGGCTCTTGCCAACAGCCTGAAACTGCGTGGCCTCAAACCTGAAGCTGAAACAGATGAGGACAAAAACGAGTCCAAAGTTAAAAGCCCATAATGCACAAACCAAACAGCTCAGGGCTTGGAATCAGACAAGAGAAGGGTTTGGAACCAGCAGGTTTCTCTCCAGTGTGCTTATTTGCTTTAGATGTTAGGTATTGATAGCTGTAGCTTAGTTAAAATTACTTCATGGTGCATAATTATTTGCTGCCTTTGTGGTGTGTCTCAAGCATCGTGGTGTTGCAGGTAAGGGTTAGGGTTAGATTCATGCAGATGTGCCAGAACATGGAAACATTGCAGGCTGGGGAGGAGTGTCCCTGAGCATATCCCAGGGGTGCACAATGATGCCCTGTAACAATTTACACCAGCAAAGCTCAGTCACTGTGGTGCAGCCAGTCAGGATTCCTGAGGACCAACCAGGAAATTGTCCCACTTCTCCCCTGCCCCACAATTTATAAAGAATTGGTCATAATGCGTTTTAAAAAGAGAAGTTTCATGTGGAAGCTGAGGACCACCCCAGTAAATGTGACAGATGTGTGCAGACAGGTAATGCTGCAGAGTGCACACTGTGCTGATAGAAACCTATTTCTTGTTCTGAATCAGCCTGTCCTGCCATTCCAGTCAGAACAGTGCCAGCAGCATTGAAGCCAGACAGCCAAATCGTGGTGGTGGGGCAAAGGCAGTGGTTCTGGAGGCCATGGAGAAATGGAGGGACCTCTGCTAAGAATTCACTCCTTTTATCCTAGGGTTGTAACATTTAGGTGCAGGATGTGGGAGCTGAGAAGCTGTTTTGAAAGAAAAAATGCCGACAATCCTCTGTCTTTCTCAAGGCAGCTCAGTACAATCTAACCCTTGAACTCAGGGCTCTACCAGTGGGGAGGCAGCTGAGTATAGTTTCTGTCCTGCCTGATTTTAAACATTAACCCTGGTTTTTTTTAGAAAAAACTCTGACCTGGGCTTCTTTTTCTTTTCTGTGTTTCTCTGAGTTAGTCCCACATTTGTCAGGCAGGTCCTGCCTGACCTGAATTTGTTGGAACATTTTTCTTTGTTGCTGTTACAGAAATACACTGATGTGTCACCAGGTTACTTCATACCTCCTAAAAGACATGAAAACCACCATTACTTAAGTTGTAGAATCAAACATGCAGTAGCACCAAAGTCTCAGTTTCAAGGTTATCCAGACAACTTCAGTTATAACTCTGCTCCCTCTGTACTGCAAATGAAGCCAAACTTCTATTCACAGGGTAGGATTTCAGCATGTAGTTAAAGACTTTAACACATGCCCACAGGCATCTTATTCACCTCTCTGAATTAGTATTTTACTACAGGAGAGAGCTTTTGCAAAGAGGTGCCCATCCTGTGTGTCTGTAGGGTAACACCCTGTTATGGATGGCTCAGGGATGTAGCCTGTGGCTGCCAGGATCTGTCCAGTGGCTGGATAAACCTCTCCAGTGGCACTGCTGGCAGTTTGAGTGTAGATCCTGCCTTGTCTTGGGGAGCTGTGGTTCCCTTGGTGCCTTTATAACCCCCTGTGTGGCCCTTCTGACCATGCTGTGTGTCAGAACTCACATCTCTGCATTTGGAGGGGTGGAAAATCAAGGTCAGCTGGATCCCAAGGAGCACTGGAGCCAGAGGCAATCCCATGCAGGCTTTATTCTAGCAAGCTCAGGTATTAATGACTGCTGCACCAGGACTTCCTGAGCAGCTGGAGAGCTCCATTCAGGCAGTGCCTGCCCCAGCTCTGTTCTCCTGGTGCCAGAATCCCCTCTTGAAATCTCACAGGAGGACGTAGCTGTTCCAGTATATTGCAGTCTCAGGAGTACTGGGAGTGACTGGCTGCTGTATAGACATACCCTGAGGCTGGCCAAAAATGCTGGCAGCAGTCCGTACCCACCCTGGAGTTGCTAATTTTATTTTCTGCCATTTGTGTTGTAAATCTGTTGAGGAATGTCTCTCTCTCTGTGTTCCCAGGCTCCCTTCTCGTGCTCCCCTCCTCCCAGGTTTCATTCTTCTTCCACAGATAATTGCAAGCACATTTTCACAGTTAAGTTGCCCTTCTCTGTACAACTCCAAAGGATGTAATGGAACACTTTCTATTTCATCATATGTGCTTGTACCTCAGAGTGGTATGATCTGTCCAAAGCAGTTTTTTAATAACAGGTTCTGGTTCAGAGAAAGAATAGGTATATCCTAAAATTTCAGGAAGATGCTTCTTCCACTTTTGGTAACACACTGATGGGTCTGTTTTAGATAAATTATTATGATGTACTTTAGTAGCTTGATAATAACTTTCTGAAAACCATGTCCTAAGTTAGTCAAAAGGAAGCAGAAATCAAAGACCAGTTTAAACATATTAAAAAAAAAAAATCAGTGGAGACTTCTGCCAGCATGGGTGATTTGACCTGGGGAGGAGGTAGTGGTGGAGCAGCACTAAACAGAAAGTGTATTGGCCCACTGTAAGACAGTACAGGACACCTGATTTAGTTAATTTGAGTCCCAGATATAGCAGATCCCTGTGATATTGACCTTATCTGAGCAGGTTGTTTTTGCAATGGCAGTGGGATCATGCAGAGAAAAATTTTTAAAAAAGAAAATGACGTACAGAAATCACACAGAGAAAAAGAATATTGGGGAGGAGAAACGGAGAGGTTTGGTAATATTGTGCTCTGGATAGACCTCAGTTTGGGTGTGTTTTTTTAGCTTTATGTAGAGCTGCAAGATATTTCCAGGTGCATTTACTGAACCTGCTAATCCTGGCACGGTGGCAGGAAACCTTCCCTCTGTCATGATTATCTATGTCACCTTTGTACCATCCAAATTTGATGGTTTATTTACAGTACTGGAATGTAATAACATTGGAACTGGGCGTGGGAATGTCCACGTCCCATTGCTTTCTGCACTCTTGTGGCAAACATTAGTTCTGGGCCAGGGTTTCTTGCTGCTTTGTGAAGGATCTCTGTGTAATCCCTAGGGAAGCAACATCCCCTTGCAGTCCCTCTAATTTCTTTGGTTTTGAGCATCTTGTACAGCTTTACTTAACATAATAAAACTGCACGAAATAGGCGAACGACAGCCATTTAGAAACACAATTTTTGTTTAATCAATAGCTTTGTAGCTTTGCCAGTTCTGCCTTTCTTTTTGAAGGCTTACTCTGCTGAGTAAGCCAGGGCTGTGTTAAGTAGCTGGGCCTAATGATTTGGCAAACCTTGCATCTGTTTCCTGCCATGAGGGTTCTGGTTTCATACTTCACTGGCTTTGCTGGCAACAGCCTGATGCACCCAGTGACCCAAACCATGGGGACAGTACAAGTCCCCATTGTGCAGCCTCCCACTGCACACCAGCACAGGAAATATTAGGTTTGTAAGTACCATTTACCAAATAATAATTTGTTTTTATACAAGGTCAGAGATCTAGATGAAATATTTACTTTTCCACTAGCAGTTGGGTTCCAATAGCCTGTAACCCGTGCTGTCTGCCTGGCCTGCTGAGTTCCACAGGTTCCAGGTGAAAATGACTTCCTGAGCTGGGGAAGGTGATAAATCCCAGACTGTCACTTGGAAAAGCCTTTGGTAGTAAGTCAGCAGCAGCAATGCCAGTGGAAATGTTGTTGCCTCTAAAAATGTGGTTCCCTTTAGCTGTTACGTCAGTGGAAGGCTGTGCTGGGGTGCAACAGGGTTGGCTGCCTCTTGGCCAACAGTTGTGTTGGGAAATAAAATTCAGCAAAAAAGAGTTTACTGGAGAAATGAAATAAACAGGCCTGCTTTGTTCTCAGTGATCCCTTTCCATTTGCAAAATCCTGCCTACGTTGGATGCCGGGCCTGTTTCCATTGCTGGATCCAGCCCAGCAGGGAGCTTGTTGTCTACATCTTTATTTGAACCCCAGTTTCCATAAAAAAAGAGGAGAATAGCCCACAGTTTTCTGCTGTTGTTTTTGCTTAGGTAAAACAAATCAAAGCAACAGGAATCTGATCATAATGATTTGCTCTCGCTTGCTTGAAAAGTTTCCTTCCTGCTGGGCTCTAATTAGCTCAGAGCCTTAAAAATGAGTATTTTTCATTGTACCTTCTTTCTGTGCTCCAGAGCCCATTGAGACATTCATCTTATACACCACATCTTATCCACATTTGGGACAGTTTGACCTCTCAGAAGTTTCTCATGTCCACCCTCTGGTAGTTGTTTCTCACCTGCCAGTGACAGTCCAAATCCTGCCTGGCTCTTCCTGCTCCCTGCTGGGCTCCTTTCTCCCACCCTGCTGTTTGCCAGCGTCACTCAGGAGACAGCTGATGGAGTGGCAGCTTTCTAATCTAGCTTTTAAATATTCACTTTAATTGCACACAGTAAAACTAGGCTGCAGGATAAAGAAATGCTCCCTAGAAACAGTTTGCTTCTTGGTTCAGGTAGTCTGCGTACTTAGGGAAAGTATCTTTCCTTCAAAGGAAAAACACAGCTTCCTTTCTTCCTCCTGAAAACACAACCACCAGCACTTTTCAATGGGTGAATTCTTTCCTGTCTGGTTCCTCCTTTATCTCAAGTAAAGCTGATTGCTGTGTAACATGGAGTAAATTTAGTCCAAGAAGGCAGAACTCTTCCCTACTATCCATCATGACAGAAGACCAGAAGTGGTCAAATTTTGATAAAAGTGCAGATTGCCTGCCTTTAGTAGCTTTAAAGAAATGCTGCAAACTGGATTTTCCTACCGGAGCATAATTGTCATCAGCTTTCTTGCCTGTGCGCACAAGCATTACTTCCCATCTCTTCATTTGAAGTATCACCTCTACTGTGTATATGTTTTACCTCTTTCTTCATTATGTCACTGTTATTGACATTTCCAGTACTAATTCAGATGTGATCCTGAGGGCTTTCTCCAGTCAAAGAAAAAGCCAACTTGTTTGCTTAAGAAAATATATTCATATTTTCTTTTTATATGTTAAGTACTACCTTCCATACCTGCAGCTCCTTCTGAGCTGTTTGTGATATGTGGTGAAGTAACTTTACCAGGTTTACCAAATGTGTGATTGCAGGAGCCCCTCTGAGCACAAAGAACAGAATAACATGAGAAAAGCTCATGCACATCTCCAGAAAGATGTCACCAGTTAAATGACACACACCGTGCACCTCTTGTCAGCTAGAGACCTTCTAAAACAGTATCTTCTCATGCAAATAACAGACTTTTTTCTTTCTCTGTAATTTGTCTTCATATTAACATCTTCAAGCCAAAGTTATTCAAAGCAAGAGTGTCTTTTCAAGTTGCTTTTTACTTTCCTCACTTCCTTAGACAATATGGAAGCAAACTTGACTTCATTAGCACTGAGGTTTGTAGGCAACCAGGCACACCCACTACCCCAAGAATTTCACTTCAGTATTGGTCTGAAGATAGCATTGCCAAATTGCTTTGATACCAAGCCATAATTTGCAACATTCCTGTTTGATATTGAGTCTCTCCCTGCTGATAAAATGAGTGAAACTGAGATAACTTGCTGAACTTCTGCAATCATTTACAAACAGCCAAGGCCAGGTGGTTCTGGTATTATAAATTATTTTGCCAGCTGAACCATTATGAAAAATCCCAGGAGTTTAGGGAGCTGGTATATGGGAGTGCCACTGTTAGAAACAAAATTTTAGAATTGGATCATGCGTTTCCTGTGCAGCTTTTTTCCTAGTCAGTTCTGATGGGCTTTTCTCATTTTTGGAAGCAAAGGCAAGCCCAGAGGTTTGTTACTGTCCACTGCAGTCACCTGTTTTTTTGGTGGATCAGTGCAAGAAGGTCACATAAGGATGGATTTCTTCTTGCACTGAGTCTGCAAGCCCACAGTGATTGACAATGTGGACCAAGAAAGAAGATGAAAAATACTTCTGTGAAAAGGGCTTCTGCTGCTCTGAGAGCCATAAAACACATACCCACTGCCTTGCCTGGGGACTGCAAAATACTTGATGCTGGTAGAATTTATATATTGCATTTACTTCACACCTTCTTGTCTTTTGATGTTGGCCATCTCCTCCTTCCCACCTCCAGGAGTGGAGAATTCATCTCCCAGTGTGGGGAAGGCAGCCAGCGTTCCTGACTCCTACAGTGCATTCCCCAGGCTGTCCCACTTCCCCAGCCCTGGCCTGTGGGTGGCTTCCTGATGGGGCAGAGTGTGGGACATCTGGGTTACTCGTGTTGCACATATTTGGCAAATATTCCACACCATCTCTCCCCTCTCCTTGCTTTTCTTTGAAGGGTCTCTTGTGTTGCAGCTCTGCATTCAGGTTTGGCACTCGGTCATTTAATGCAGTTGACTGGAGGCTTTCAGTGGTTTCACAGGAGTTTTGGAAAAGTGATTGCACACAGAGCTTCCCCTGGGATTTCTGACACTGTGAGTGACAGGGCTGTCAGTGCTCACTGAGCTTTTGTCTCTCTTCCCTCGTGGGTGGGAAATCCCACCCAGCTATCCCGGGGTTTGGTCTTTTTTCCACCCTACAATTTATATTCCCTTTTCGTCTTCTGAGGAAATGCATGTCACATTTTCGGGAGGACTCGTTCTCACCCACTTCAGGCAGTGCTGAAAGCAAACAGCTTGTTACCCTTCAGCTTGTTCCTTCTGCTGTGCCCCGGGGTGCTTTCCAAAAACAAGGAGCTACAGATGGAGCACAGCAGCCTCTGTGCAATGAGCAGTCCTTCTCTGCCCACCACTGGTTCATTCATAGTCATTGTGCTCCTTCTGCAGCAGTTCTCTGTGCTCTGAAACCAGATTGAAGCAAGTGAGAAAGAAAGAATTTTGTATGTCTGAGAAGTGGATTTAATCGCTCGGAGGGCAAGGAAACAGCTTAGTGTAAACATTTTCATGGAGGCATCCTCAGATAAATTTATTCCTATTTTAGGGTCACAGCTCAGTTGTGATCATGACAAACAGCCAGTGTGAGACAAGTGATTCCCATAGAGAGTCACTGATCCATGGTGTACAGTGAGTGTTTTTGGGTATATTTATATTCACCTCTTCAACAGGGATTGATTGAAGGAAATAAAGCAAGCCTTGGCTCCTGCTGATGCTGTTGTGTCAGAAATCTGCTGTGTGTTGTTGGCAGGTATGAGAGAATGTGTGAGGGTGTAGAAATGCTCAGCATGTGGTTGGATGCCTGTATGGAGATGGGATAGTGCTTTAAGGAAGGAGACAGGAAAGATTCATGTAAGATGCTAAGTGGATCTTGAAAAGGAGGGAGTATTGACATCAGAAGGCAGAAGGGTGTTTTCCTGAGGTAATGCTACCTCTCCAATGCTGAGTTCCTGCCAGATTTATTTGTATATATATTGATCAGCTTCAGCATTTTGTAGGACTTTGTATTTGGTGGAGCACTCCTTTTTCTGCCCCTGTTGCCTCAGAACCTGCCTGCTCTTAGAAGAAACTGTGAAACTTTTTTCAAGAAAAGGTTGATATGCAGGGGCCACATCCTAGAAATCAGAAGCAGTGAAGGGAGGCCTTTGGAATGGTGGATGTTCAGTTGCTTTGCAGCTGGAATCCTTCATCTCACCAAAGGTGCTGGAAGGCATCAGGCAATGCCTGTCCTGCTGTGAATCACCACTCTGTGAAACAGCAAGGGCTGCTCAGAGAGAATCCCGTGAGCAAACGTCTGTAGGAGAAAGGAGTCAATAATGTGAGCATGGGATGTGGCTGGGGAGAGGATCCTAAGATGATTCACCCTGTTCTTCATGGCCTTGGTCAGGCTTTGGTCAAACCATGTAAAGGTCTGGTGTTTGTACCAGTGAGATTTTGAGTGCCAGACCACAGTTGGTGTCCCTGCTATGTCTGTCTCATGTGCTCTGTCCGTGCCATGTTACTCATGTGCTGTCTGTCCCTGCTATGTCACTCTCCTGTGCTCTCTGTCCCTTGAGGCACAAGCCTGTACTTTGCTGCCTTCCAGATTCCAAGGCAAAAGAGCTAATTCTTTTTAAATGAAAACCATATCATAAAGGGCTGGATCTGTCATGCAGCTGAATAAACCACAGCTTTCCACACTGTTATTCACCATAGGCGTTCGTGTGTTCTCACTCGCTGTTGTTGACTTCCTGGCTGCTTGATGAGTAGATAACCATATAAAATATCTGGTTACTTCATTATTGGAGAGTGACATAAACCTGGTTATGAAAACAAGAGTCCAGTAGTCATGGCTCCCTTTAAATGTTGACTTTCCTGATTAAAAAAACCCAAAAGTACAGCACCCATCGTGAGCACCCCTGCTCTAGATAACACTGTGTACACAATGACCAGCCTCGGTTACTTCAAATGCTTTAAGTAGGATCATCTCCCTCTCTTCATCACTGCTTCCCAAAATGTTCCTGACAGTTTCTGGAATAGTCAAAGCATATTTAAGAAATAGTGTTTACATGTTTGAAAAGCAGAGGGTGAAAAAACCTGCTTTCCATTAAGCCAACAGCCTCAGTGGCCACTGGTTTTGTAAGAAAGTTGTGCAAGATGTTTCCTTGTCTCGTCCCTCAGTGAGAGCTCAGCTCACCTCAGCATTTTCACAGGATTTGTTAGTTTGTCCAAGCCTCCCTTGGCCCCCTCTGACACCTCTGGCTGTCTCTGCCTCTCTTAGAGGCATCACCTTCCTAGGTCACCTTCTCAAAGTTACTGTCCTCACTTTGCACTGCAGCTCCTATTACAATTCCAGCTCAAATGAGCACCCCCACGTCACTCCTTACTCTGTTACACCTTTATTCTCAACTCATAACTTGCAAGATGATCGGCATTTTATATTGAAATGTTAAACATGTTGAACGAGTTCAGAAGTAGACATCTTTCCAGTGATGCAGCTTCGATTTCAAATGTTAATAAAAATTCCTAACATTGAACTCAGTTTGGGAATGGACAGCTCGCGGGCTGGATGATGTGGGGTGCTGTCTCCCACTCCTGCTTCAAACCCAGCCCAAGGCAGGAGCTGCTGAGAGCTGTTGATGTACACCCTCTGCTTAGTGACCTGCTTGGATTTGAGTTTAATGGCCATGTTTAATGTTCTCAGCTGCCAGCCATACACCCTGTGTAACCTCCTTCCATGCCAGCATCTTCCTTTGTGGTTGATATTAGATGCACTGCAGAGATGGGATTCCCTTCTCAAACCTTCACAGAGACCTGATAGGAGGTGGGAAGGGGAGGAATTTTGGCCTTCATATGGAAAAACAGATGGCATTTGTGCATGTCTAAATAGCTGTCCTCCTGTGGGGCACTGTCATCCTGCCCACGCTGACATGCCAGAGCAGGTAAATTACAGCTCCCCTTCTCCCTTACCTCTCCCACTCTGCAAGGATGTTGTTCAGTCTGCCCTCCTTTTGCATTTATTTTTCTTCTGTGGGCTTTAGAAAGAAATTGTGTGCTTAGTCCTGGCTCTGCATGTAATGCTGGATTACTTGGGGGTGAGTCATGGCAAGCTGGGTCACAGGGAATGACTTCTCTCATATTCTCTTCTGAGAAGGTCATTGGTGACGTGCAAGGCTGGTACTGCCTAGCTCACAGCAATGTTCCCTTGCAGAAACAAAGTCTTTAGGAGAACCATCTGCAGGGTAAGGCAGAGAAAACGTTACAGGTTGAGAAAGCATGCTGTCCAGCAATCAAGTATCAGCCAAATATGTAAAAACCTTGGTGGTCCCACTGAACTTTTCACTTGGAGCATGAGCTGTCTCTGCCTTCTCCTGTTCCCCCTGTATTTGAGAGACAGCTGTAATGGGCTCTTTGCTCAATTCTCTGAGGCCACCTTGGTGTGCAGGGCTGGCCCCCAAGGAGCTCTTCCTGATTAATGTGTTGCTGAGCTTACACAGTCACAGCTCTTTTTGAGTTGGTTCTTTGGAAAGACTCCTTTGGATTTCTGTCTGTGGGAGTGAGAGAGAGCCCACTGTCCCGATTTCCTTCTTAGCAGCTGGCCGTCCTCCCTGCCCTTTGGAGAAGTGGTGGCTGAGGTAAGTGCAGTTGTGTGGAAAGCAATTAGTTGTTTGTCATGCATGTTTAATAAGCAGCTGGGGTGACAGCCAGGACACCTTGGGTAGCCCTGATGGCCTTGAGTTTCTAAAGTGATCCAGCATTTGACTCACACTGAATTACTTGCAGGCTAATGGAATGGTTTGACTTTCAGAGGGAGGTGGTCTTATTTCACAGCATTTCCACGTCTGGGTGTCTTGTTTTCAGGCTTCCCTTCTTCATATTTCTTTCTTTCAGTTGCTTCCTTTTTTCTGAAGAAAAGTGCTGCTGCTGGTATTTTCTATCAAACCAGCTCTTGTCCCAGCTTCCTATCTCTCCCTATCTCTCCAGTCCTGGGGATTTGTCCAGTGGTCTCTTACCAGCCAGAGTTGCAGCTGTTGAAAAGATTTAAAGCATCTCCTAAATCAGTTTCTCACAGCCCTTGGCATTATCCTCTAACTCAGATTTGAGTTTTTTATTGAGGATCATAGTGGTTCTGGTGAAGATTTGTGTACATGACCTCAAGAACATTGATGTGCAGCAGTGCATTGGATGCAGTAGGAGGCTTTCCATGGGCTTTGGTGCACTTTGGCTCAGGCTTGTAAAGAATAACAGGAAACACTGGAAAACACACCAAGGGTAAGCAGAGCAGTTTAGTTACATTAACTGTCTAGAGGAGAAACTCCACGAATGACCCAAACAAAGCAAGTGCATTTGTTCAGCATTGCTGTGGGAAAACAGAGGGCTGATAATTGAGTTTAGCTTAAAAGAGTTACACAAGAAATTGGCCAGTGTAATTCTGGCATCCTGACCCAGTCCTGATTGCTGCACAGGCTTCAGGGAGGCCAGAGCTCCCAGAGACTGCATGCTATTTTTTTATTCATAGCAGTGCTACTTTAAAGCCTTGCTCTCCAGAAGAGCTGCATCAAAGAGATCTGTTGTTGCTGCCTCCCTGTGACTCCTGATCAGATTTGCCTTGCTGTGATTATGTTAACAGTCAGGACTCAAACTGGTCAGTCAGCTTGTTTCTGGCCTCACACATGATGAGCAACAGTAAATGTGCTGCAGGCCTCCTCCAGTGAGGCCGTGGTGTCTTTGACTGGTAAGCAATGCATTATTTATATTAGGGAAGAAGCTGGAGTGTGAAACCAGAGTCCCAGGGTGCTTACTCTGAGTAAACATTGAATGAAAGGAGTTGAAGAGCTGACAGTCTGAGCTGTCCTTGCTTGCCTTTATGGAATCTCATTGTCTTCAGGAGGAGAATGTGATGAACTGAAAGGCTGAAGTTTCCCGTGGGGCTGGGATTAAGGAGTGACTGTGGTGTAAGAGCACAAAGAGAAATTGAGTTCTGCTCATCCATAATGGCTCTGCTGGCTTTGAAAAGGGTAACAGGCAGCATCTGTTTGTGCCTTCTGATAAAATGGACATTTATGTCTCAGGGAGCACACAGGGCAGTGGGTTTGCAGGGCAGTGCAGTGCCATTTTGACATTGATACTTCTAATCTAAGAGCTTTTCTTATCAACTCTTTGTTCAGGATCAGTTCATGTAAAAATAGAACTTCCCAAGGCAGAATATGTCAGGAGACTGATTACCTGCTTCTAATTCCACGTGAATTCTGAATAGCAGGTAAGATTAGATGGTCACAAATGAAATATAAACTACTGATTCAGTTTGCACTGGTGTTTAGTACAAACACACACTGCTCTGTCCCATTTTTATCTGTTGAAAGGATGGGGACTGTTCGTTAGTTAAAAAATTCAGCATGGCATTGCATTTACTGCGTGTTTAGGAGAACCTGGTCCCTTTGATGTAGCTGGAGACCCTTGAACTTCAGAAAAGAATGTGTTAGCATGCTAGGGTATGCCTTAGTCCTGCAGGTCATTTAATCATTTTCTCAAGTGAGTCATTGTAAGGTAAGGTAGATGCTGAGAAAAGGTCTGCATTGCCAATTAAAACAGGCTCCAAAGGTGTTGCTGGTTTCATTCTACCAGAAACTCATCACTGAGAGGCCAGGAGGGGTTGCCTGTGTACCTTGAGGCCAGATCCCAAGCTAATATAAACTGGCAAAACTCTTTTGCTTTATACCAATAAAAGTATTCCTTTCAGGCTCAATTCCTTTATGCTTATGACTTTTAAAAGAATTTCTGTTAAGAAAACAGGAATCATTCAGAAGTGGGTAGATTTCCACACGTGTAAGAATTGAGTGAATTTCAGAAGAAGCCTGTAAATAAGTTGAGGTGTGAGTGCTGATTCATTCTTTATAGAGAATACATTTTATCTGCCTCAACCCCCTGCAAAATAAAGCTGAGTAAAGACTGGCAGCCTCAGCCTTTGTCCTAGGCAAGACATCTTCCATGAGATCAGGTTTAAAATAAAGTTAAGGGCAGGAATGTACCAATTAGTAAGTGCTACCCTTGTTTTTTGCCAACAAAACCTCACTTTCAACATATTTGACAAAAGTAATTGAAGCTAATCAGAAAGCTAAAGCATTTCTTAATTAACAATCCTGGACTAAACACAAGTCTTTTCTGGAAGAGATAAAATCAGGGATCCTAAAGCACCTGCAACATCAGGAAGATGATTTGTTTTCAGCCTTTTGAGATGGAACACCTGACATGCTGACCAGGAGGCCATTCAGGAAGCTGCCAGAACAGGAGGGCTGCCAGATCCCATCCCACAGAAACCGAGTAGAAACCCAAAAAGGACCCAGCTTTGAGTGTCAGCACTGTGGCAGTCACAAGGCAGACAAGCTGCAAGAAACCTTGGAAACCTGCCCGGTCTCCCTTAGAAAAGTTAACAGGATTGCTGCATGCCCATGAGCCTTTAAACTGGCATTTTGGGGCAAATTTTGTTCTGGAAGATTCCTGGAAGCTCACATCCCTTGCTTCATGGTACTGAGCCCTTCCTTTCCTGACTTTTAGGAACACAATCTTTAGATGGGCTTATTTGCATTGGAGAAATACTGCTGGAACTTTCATCCTAGCATGTGATGAGTTTTCTCTGTGTGTAGAAACAACATGGGTAAAATATTTGGAGTGAAACCCAGGCTCCATTGAAGTCAATGGCGAAACTCCCATTCACTTCAGTGGAGCAGGAATTTCACTCTTTGCTGTTTTGAAATTAGAGTTACTAATAGACTGTTAGATTATTCCTGAGTGCATCAAACAAAATGTGCTTGATGTTAATGTTTCTGCAGTGTTCAAAAACCACAAAGGTTTAAAAACAAGAATAACTGTGAACTTCTGAGTCTAAAAATTACATTGAATGTTGTTTTGCTAGAAATAATAATAATGTCCCTGGAGATAAACCTAAAATAATAGACTCCACCATATAATCCTCACTGTAAGCTAAAAATAGCAGAGATGGTGGTTCAATCTAAGCCATAATTATCAAAGTGCTGAAGTGGGTTTTGGTTCATTGCTACTAGAAATGGATGTCGTGTTTGGGCTCTGAACAGTCAAGTCCCATGACTGTGGAGAAGCAAAGCCAAGAGCACAGTCAGAAAGCAAATAGGAGCCTCAGATTTGTAGGGAAATAGCATGGATTAAACAGTGCATATTTAAAGGCACTGCTCCTGGCTTGCTCCAACCAGCCAGCTGGAGACTCAGTGAGTTCTGTATTTTCAGCCCCAAATTGGTGATGTTTTGCTAGAAAGTGACACTGGCCATAGAAGGCACCTTTCTTCTGAAAGTCATTTTCCATTTCATTTTGGAATTGAAGGAGGAATGTTACTGTTTCAAAGAGTTATTACTCTCTATGATTTTGGAAAAGGGTTTTAATGTTCGTTTTGAAGTAAGATGGGAAATCCTTAACTCACTTTTACTGCCAGGCAGGTTGGTGTGATGGGCTGAGTGCAGGATTGAGTGTAGCAGGTGACCTTGGTCACACCATTTTTCCCTGTTCACAAAGTTTTACCTGCAGCAGAGGAGTCTCACCTTCCTGTAGGGACAGCAGGGATTTATTCTGAACCTGAACCTGCCGTAACAGCCCAATGGTGAAGACTCCCCTAATGACAGAAGGGTCCTGAGGGGGAAGTTGGATGGAGGTTGGAGTTACATGTTTCTGTTTCTGAGTACTTTTGGAAATCCTCACTGAATGTGTTTGAATTTCTCCATGTGTTTATACGACACAATCTGCTGTTTGTTTAGATGGTTTGTTTTGCTGAGTAGGTCACATTCTGTCCTTGCAGAAATGGGCATGGGGTAGTCTTGGTGCTTGTGTGGACAGTGCTTTCAGAAATGGGGCTTGGCTTTGCCTCAGGCTCCAGTCTAAACACTGCTGTTACAGAGTCAGAGGCTAATTTATGTTGGAAGGGCCACTGGAGATCGTCTGATCCAACCCACCACTGAAAAAAGGAGCCTCAGCCTCAAAGTTAGATGATTGTACAATGCCACTAATGTAGAAAAATGTTTTTGCTAACAGTATATTCCAAATTCACACTGATGCAAGAACAAAGTAGGCCCATCTCTAGATCATTCTCTCAGTGTAATTGTAGGGATCCTATCCACTGGATTTGGCAAAGCAATCCAAAATTTTCAGTAAATATTCCAGCAGATACCCTTCCCTGAGCTACATCACTTCTCCAGGTTCACTGCTCATAAACCCTGGGAGGAAAGTCCATAAGAAGCACATTTAAAAGTTTCAAACACACAAATACCAAACACTTTGTGAAATTAAGGCAATGGATAAATTAAAGGAACCTCTAGTTCATTTATTTAACAGGTGCCCAGGGCAGTACCTGACTGATTGTGTGTTGTACGTGCAGCCTGCTGTCCAGCTGTTAATCACTGAGAGCGTCATTGCTGAGGGCAGTGGGAAATGAGAAACCCACACCATAACTTGATGGGTATTTTCTCTTGTGTTGTTCTAATCCAACAGCATGGGAATGAGCCACGATGATGATCATCAGCCCTGTGCTGGGAGGTCTCACATTATGTCTGGAGAATGGGTGAAGGGCAGGAACCCAAGTGACCTTTCCTGGTCTTCGTGCAGCCGAGACGACCTCGAAAACTTCCTAAAGTAAGGATTGTGCTGAGTGTCAAAAATCCTACCAGGCAAGAATCCACTCTCTTGCTTTGAAGTGAAAGTATTAACAATTTTCCTTTTGAAGAAGTGTACATGTGTCATGAGGGTATGCAAATTTGTCTCCATTGCAATAGTGCCTTGAAACTGAGGATTTAAGAGAGGCAGAAGAATTATGTGCAGATAACATCTTTAAAAAATCCCATATCACCTTTTTTTTACAGAAAATGCCCTTCAATTTACAGTGACAGAAATCTGTGTGTAGGTGGCTTGCAGAAATCTCTGCTTAAAGATGCTGCAGCTTTCTGCTGTGGCTTTTACTTTCTTGTTATTAAATAGCTTTTATTTTATTGAAACTTGACTTTGCCTGGATGTAATTCTAATGTGTTTTCTCTCTCCTCAGTGAGTGTTGGTTTAAAATGGTTCACTATAAACTTCTTTCCCACTGCATCCATGTTTCAGCTCATCATATTCAGTTATTCAGGAAGGATTTCTGTCCTGCTGCTTGTTAAATCTCATGTACTACAGGAAGCACTGGAATTGTCTGAACTCTACAGTTCTGATCTTAAATCTACAGTGCAGCTCTCTGACAAACAGTGCCCAGCACAGTGCTTTGTGCTAGGAGTGGGTTCAGCATGGAAAATTTCCCACTCTGGGGGTTAGAGGTGGAAAAGAAAGGAAAATAATGAAATAAAATGGGATATTTGATTCCACATTAAGGCATGAATTAGAAAAAGAAGTTGCATCTGAACTCGTCTGGTTGGCCCTGATATGACAGTGATATTCCAATTTGTAAAAGATTGCTGTGAAGGCAAAGAGAAAAATCTTCCCTTTATGCCTGTGATGGATAAGACAAAATGTCAAGGGCTCAGAATTCAGCTGGGGTATTGAGGTGAGACATGATGGAAGACTTTCTAGCTGTCATATCAAGGCTAGTGAAGCTTTGGGCTGCATTGCCTGAGGGCCAAATTGAGTCTCCATCAGATTTCTAGGAACAGTTTAGACAAATGTTTAACCCAGAATGTTGTGAATGTTGGTTTAGACAAATGTTTAACCCAGAATGTTGTGAATGTTGGTTTAGACAAGTGTTTAACCCAAAATGTTGTGAATGTCATCTGTCCTGCCTTGAGGCCTGGACCCATGGGTGAGTTCCCAAGGTCCTTTATATCCACAGCTCTGAATGATTCAGAAGACTTCCAGGGAAAACCCCGCTGTTTCAGAGGAGACTCCCTGTTAAAGAAAGGACAGGGCTCCTCTGTAGCAGTGACCTAGCTCTGCAGTTCAGAGGGGCTTTCCCTAAAGGGCATTTTTCCTTCCTGCCCTGCCCAGGTCCAAGGTGAGCACCTGTCTGCTGCTGACAGACCCCCGGAGCCAGTACTCCGTGCGGCTCCCTCACAAGCTGCCGGGCATGCACTACAGCGCCGACGAGCAGTGCCAGATCCTTTTTGGCACCAACGCCACCTTCTGTAAGAATATGGAGGTAAGAGCTCGTGGAAACAAGGTGGGAAGTGGAAATAAAGCTGCCAAGCCCTGGGGAAGAGAAAAGGAGTCTGTATTTCCCTCAGTTTCAGCGCTGCTGGTGGAAAATCAAACGGCCTCGGTCGGCAGCTCCTGCTTAGGCCTCATCCTCCTTTCCCCACATGGCCCTCGGTAACCTCCCAGAGCAGACTCAGAAAAACTGGTGTTTGCACTTTGTTCCCTTTTGACATTGTTTTGCTGAAATGATCTGTAGAGATTGTTTTCCTGGAAGTTCAGCTGAGGTGAAAGTCTCTCCTCACAAGAGTGTTTGGCTACTTCCACAGAGTCAGCTTAGATGGCTGGCTCGGTGTTTCATAGACTTCACCTTCAGACCACTGCAGTGGTCTTAGGAGCTGACTCTTAACTCAGTGCTGAGAAGTATTGGCGTCTGCTTCTTTCATGAGGTCTTACAGAATTCTGTGCAGAATCCTGTGTGTTTTCTAAGCAACATGATGTTTAATCAGGATTTGAGTGCACGTGGCTTGTATCATGGGTTTAGTTTGCAAAATGGAAACATTGATTGTTGCTGTCTCTAGAAGTAGGTTGTATTTGACATGAGGCTGTTGGACTCATCCTCTGGAATTTAGATAGCCAAACTTTTCATAAGGTCTTACACATAATCAGATCTTTTAATTCTGAGCAGATCTTATCTCCTGCTTTAGACAGGGAGTGGGGTAGTGCCTGCTTCCAGTGTGGCCTTGGAGATATCCAGAAAATGTCATGAAGCTGTGTTGGGTCACCAGCAGCAGCTGGCAGCATCCCCTCCTCTGCAGACAGGTTTCTTGCTTTTAATAACTGGCCATTTGTATTTTTCAGTTGTCCCTCATTCCCACTCTGAACAAGCTTGGGATCTTAAATCAGTGTTAAGAAAGAAAATAATAATCAGAGATAACTGAGGTTTCTAAGTGCCAAATTACTAAAACTGTGGAACACGTGCAAGTCCTGGGAAACTGCTCTTAGTTTCACATTAGCTGTTTTATTTATTTTGGACTTGGAAACTAGCTAATATAAAACAATAGGAAAAGAATCTGGATAGGTTGTATTTCCCAGCTCCATCAAGAAAATGCAGACCACCAGGACTACTGTACTGGAAGCAAAGTGTTAGAATATAGGTCTGTAAAGAAAACCTCAGATCTACCCAGCATGACTCAAGTTCTTCCACTTGTGTGGGTGTCACCCAGCTGGACTGCTCTTGGAAGAGATTTTTGCTATTTCCCTTGTTGTGATAAAAAAACCATTTTGTTTCTGGATATCCAGTGCCTGATGAGAATGTCAGCCTGCTGGTAGGTGGTCAGCATTTCTCACACAGGAGTTGCATGTCCAGTCTGGGATTGCATCAGGGACTTGTTGTTTGCCAGAATAATGTGCCTAGAGGCACCATTCTCTGTGAGATACAGACAGCAGGTGTTTGTGTCTCCCAAGATTTTTCACCCTTATAGTTATTTGACACTTTAGAACTCAATGAAAAATGTGCTCTTTTTCTCCATCTCTCCTTTCTCCCAAAAGAGAAGCGTATTTTGTGAGGACATTAATGCTTCCTAATGAAAAGCCTGGTAGAACTTCAGCAGATTAAAACTAATGTGCAGTCCCTTGTTTAGAATTATTTCTGTTGCAGATGTGCATTAAGAATTAGCATTCACCCTGTGAAGCTCTGGATCAGTTCTGTCACATCCCATTAGTTTAAGCAGGTGTTTACATCCTATTATGCTACTCTGAATTGGTGTTTGATGGCAAGGAAAGGAAATTCTTTAGAGGAAATGATCACTTTTGATTTTTAAACCTCTGAAGTTTGTCTTCTTTTCACCTTTGTGTTCCTCAGGCCTCATCTGCAGAATACTTGTATCATAAGTCTCAAAGCTGTCTACAAAAATATGAACCAAAAAAAAAATTGGCACTGGTCACTGGCATTAGCTGTAGAAATTATTGGCAAATACAGCTGTCTCTTCTTTTAGCCAATGGTAATGTGGTATTTTTAATTCAATAAAGTATTAAAAAAATCCAAATGTAAAAGCAATAAACATTTGACAGTAAATATTTGTTACGAAAAGGAAATAAACTTCAGGAAATGAGCCTGCTCAATCTTTTTATGATTACATGTGTCTGCTGCCTATTTTCTTATATAATAAAAGAGTTACGTTACAATATTTCTTTGGAGATGGTTGAGCTACATAATTATATCAGGCAAACTAGAGGCCCTATATTCAAAAATGTCATGCAATTTGGTTTAGAGCAAACTTGAGAAGTCAGATGATTCCAAAATTTCAGCATTTTTGAGAAACTGCATAAAATTTCTCTGCAGTAAGCTCTCTCCTTTAACAGCATAAAGACCAATTTTTAGAAGGAATGTAATCTTTGCTTTCACAGAGAGTCAGGTCCCTCAAAGCTTGGCAGTGGCTGGGCCTCCCACACCAGTCCAACAAGATAGTTAATCCATGAATATTCACCTATATCTGAATATTTGAGATTGCATCCCGAAAATTCTTCTTCCATTTTGTTTTTAAGGATAAGTCCAATGCCTTAGAACAAAGCTGTAGCTCTCTATTTGCCAAACCAGCTATCCTGCAGCTATTCTGCTCCAAATTTACCGAGCAGAAATTAAAACGTATGAAGAAGGCACAGCTTTACATACACCAAACCTCTACATTCCTTTCTCCTTTCCTTCTACATTTTAATATACTAAAAAATGAGTTTATGGTAGTTGGATGATCCATAGTCTGTTGTAATCTATGACCTCCAAGATGTATAATTCAGGATCTGGTTCTGTAACCTCAGTGTTGGGTAAGATTTTCTGCTGCATGTCACCCACCTCTTTGAGGAGCTGTGAATCAGGCTTTCAGCCTGGGTCCGTGTTAGGGCAGGGAATGAGTGTCCAAGGCCAGGCTTGGAGCACCCTGGGATGCTCCAAGTGGAAGGTGTCCCTGCCCATGGCAGGGGGTTGGAACTGGATGAACTTCAAGGTCCCTTCCAGCCCAAACCATTCTGTGGTTCCATGATTTCACGTGTGTTAATGAATCTCTCAAGAGCCTTCAGCAGATCTCCCTTCATATCCAAGTTACAGAGTTTCCCCTGGAATATGCAAAGGGATCAAAGTGCTTTTCCATGGTGCTTTCTGTTCATCTTTCCCATTGCAAATGTCAGGCACTGTCTGATCCATGCAAGAGCTTATCTAGCAGGATGTCCAAGTGTGCTCTGCCATGCCGGGCATGCTGCCTGTCTCCAGCTGGGAAGCTGCACAGTGTTGGGAGAGCTTTGGCCCACATAAGAGGTTACACAGCGGCCTTTATTTTGAGGCAGACAAGTTGCTTTTAGCAGAAATTCATGTGTCATTCTCAAGCTCTGAGCAACATCATGATAATTGCAGGAAAAGCTGGATAGAAATGCACCTCTGACACTGCACAGGGTGTTATCAGTGCACCCAAACACAGAGATCCCAGGGGGCTCTGGCTGCTAATGCTGATGTGAGTCCAGGGCTAGCATAGGAGCAGTTGGGCAATTACAGGCAATTCAACCTGTCTGACCTCTGTCCTTCAGCTCCACACTGGGCTATGAATCAACCATTGTGAATTCATTTGACCCCTCTGAGAGAGGAAGCAGAAAGCTCCAACCCCAGCCAGGCGATCATGCCTAGAAAGCAGGAGTTAACCCTTTGCTGTTCCTGTGTTTATTCCAAGAGGAATAACATGAGTGGTTTCTGCTGAATCTCTCAGGGAGCAGAGATGGTGTTTCTCCCCAAGAAATTCATCAAAACACATTTGAAACCTCACATGGAAACATTCTGCGTGTTTAATCTTTGTTTTTCAGGCTGGCACGCCTACCAACAGAGGCTTTTGCACTGAAATCATATTTATGGGGAAAAAATGTGATTTCTATCTCATGTATCCATTTGGCTTTTTGTTTTATAAACCTTTTGGCTTATTTATTATTAACACATTTTTGCGGGTTTTTACATAACCGTTATCGTCCAGCATTGTTTTGAGTCAAAACTGGGCGGAGGCTGGAGTGGCACTTGGAAGGAGATTAGTATTGCTACCAAGAGATTTTTCTCCTGACAAGGGACACTGTCAACTCAGATGTAGCTGGGAATGTGAATTTTGACATAGCACTGTTTTTAGAAATACTAAGCCAGCTAGAACTGGCTCCACTGTTTTTCTTAGGTTCAGGTTGTTTTTTAACAAATGTAGGTATTTTCCAGTATCTACAAGCTGCAGAACAAGAGGGCAAAGCTGATTGCAAGCCAAAGGAGACAAAGTAGACTTCTTGGCTAATGTGGAAAAAGAGAGGAACCAAAAACAAAGTAAAGAAAAACCAGCAATTGTAACAATCAAGTGGATTTTATGTTCCCCTTCAGTTTACATATTTGCTGGTGTGGTGGTGAGTATAATTCAGCAATTGTAGGTCACTCTGTGGTCTTGATCTTGCAAAGAGACTGCTGGAGTGGCCTTTTGGGCTCTGTGCATGGGAATCAATGGGCCTCTGTTTGCCTTTTCTCTGCAGGGCCATTTGTGAGATGCAAACCATGATAGTGAGCCCTATTATTTAGTAATGTATAGAATATTTACAAGAACGTGGTAATTAGATTGAGAACTGGTTTATCCTGAAAATAATAGGTTGCATTGTCATTTTCTGTACAACCAGGGACTTTGTCTGCATAGTAATACTAATAAATCTGGAAGAAGATGGGCTGGGTTTTTCTTGAGGTTTGCAGGATAGAAGCCTGGCAGTTCTGAAATAAAATGAGCAGTGTTTGGTTTGGTTTTTTTTTTTTTTGGAGAAGTAAAGGTAACAATTAACTTAATTGCCATTCTATAGTTTATAGTTTTCCTCATGTAGGTTGTTAGAATTCAGGCTATTTTCACATTACCTGTTTCTATGAAGCTGAAGTGTCCTATTTCACTGCTTCTGTATGTTGCAAAAATATCTTTTTTCTCTTTATTTTCAGTGGAAACACTTTTTGTTTAAGAGAGAAAGGAGGAGAGAGAAGCAGAGTTCCTGCCTGGGCAGCACAGCCCAGTTTACAATTATTGGAATGCTTCAGAAATTTTTGTACGTGTTTCAGTTTGGAAGGTGGTCAAAACACATTCTGGTGCAGTGGTTTAAGGAAAAATAAAAAGAGAGAAGGGAACCAAAATAAAATTATAAAAATACAATGTGGAAATTTCAGAATATAAACATAATAAACTCTTAACAATAGTAGAGAGAGCCTATTCAGAATTAAACACTTGAGCTTGGCAATTTTTCATTTCTTATTAAGACAAAGGGAGGGAGAAAGAATTAGTATAGCCTTGTGATGTGGCATCTACAGCTAAAGTCTAAACTTTACAAAATTAGCCAGAATACTATTGAGTATCAGCCTGAAAGTAGTATTTAACAAGCTTGAAGGGCATTCAGACTTCTCCCACTGGCCTGCTGGGAACTTCCCATCTGCAAAACACTTCAAGAGAAACTCCCTGATTTTCACAACCACATCTGAACGGTGTGCATACATATCTATATTTATTTTTTGTCCCTTGCTTCTCTTTTCCCATGGCCAAGAAATACAATCCATGATTTCATTCTTTTAATTTTCCTGTTTTTCTTTTTTAATGGACAACTCTGCCTGTTGTTCTAAAAAAATCAGTGTTTTTTAAATCTGACAATCAGGTGTTAAGGCCTGAGGAGTAGACTGGGAGCTGTTGAGTGAACATTACTCTTAAGAACAACTCTTTTAGACATTGGTGATAAGTCACAGTACAAAATTCCAAACATTTAATTCAAAGACTCTGTTCCAGTGCTTTATTCCACGTGCCTCTACTTCCAGGTTTGACCATATAAAGACACTTCTATGATTTTTCCAGCTGATGTGATACATTTGTGTTGTGTTCTCTCATTTAAGATGCTAAAAGCTGAAGAGTTCACACAGTGAGAGTCATGTGTTGGTGGGAAAGTGCATCAAACTTGTCCTTTTCTCCTTGAGTTTTTCTATGTCTGTGAATCCCTGGAGTTGGTGACATGAGTGCCCTAAAGGCATGGAAAGATTTGTATTCAGCATAATTTTTTGCCATAAAATTAGCTTGTGCTCTTATGAATGCTCTCTTTCCAATCTCTTTCTTTTGACTATTAAGTTAATTCCAGGTACATGAAAAAATGAAATAAAACTGGTGCTTTGCAAAGAAATATTTTAGACCATGAAGGTTTTTAGTTCTCCTTGAGAGCACCAGAGACAGCTGAAACTAGAGACAGTGTTTTCCTGTTTCATTGTTTGCTTCCCAATGTACAGTTTAAAAAAAAAAAAAGTGTTTCTGTTCCTTTGTGCCTTCCTTGCAGTCTGGGAGTCTTCCACTGCTTGTCTGACACTATTTTGGAATATCAGCTCTAGACACAGGTCAGCAGTTTGGCCACTGAGACATGCATCTGAGTTTCACAATTATCTTGTCTGGGTCAAAGTGGCTCCTTTCCAAAAGTGCCTTCCAGTTTTACAGGATTTGAGTTTGGAACATTTTTCATCTCATTTTCAGCAGCAAGAAGCTTCATCAAAAAATTGCTCACCTCCCTTGTAATTGCTGTGGGCTGTTGATGCACCCAAAATTAAAGACAGTGGTGGTGTAGAAGTTGGGAGCATTGTTTTTGTCACCTTGTGTAAAGAATTGCTGCTCAGAAGCCTCCGGCGAGGCTTTGAGATTTGCATTGTGCTTTGAACAGGAAAGCAAGAGTAAATTGTGCATTTCTTGTACCTAATAGGTGTTAATTAGGATCCGATTCATAAGCACATTTTCTCTCTTGGTTAGCAATATGCTGAGCCAAAACCTTGGCAAAATAAGAGAGTTCTGATACTTCACTGAAAGTCAACCTGTTTAGAAGCAAGCCTGTGTGTTATGAGGTCTCTTGCTCCTGTCTCTTAAGGATATTTACTCTTCCCAAGTTCTTATTCATAGTCCCCTCATTTTGACAGAAGAATTGGTTTCCTGGTGGTTTAATTCTGCTGCTAGAAAGAAAAGGTTCCTCTTTCCAATGGGCAGCAAAAACAAATTAATCTTCAGGAGAAATAAATGTTTCTTTCCTTGGATGTAGACAAGGTGAAGGAGTGAATGTGTAGGGAATGAACAAGCTTCTGTAGAGTTGTTCCATGGTGGAAAGGACATCTTTATTCATTGGTTTCTCTTTATACTTTGGAGGTTTGGAAGCTCCCCTTGCAGGTAATAATCTGGGGGTTTGAGCTGGGGGAGTGCTGTGAACCCGTTCTTGTGAGCCCACGTGAGATCATGGGGCAGGATCATGCAGATTTTAGCAGCAGTGGTGATGCAATAGCTACCCCAGGAAGAGCTCCAGATGTGCTGCCTGTGGACGAGGAGCTGGCTGGAGGAACTCTGCTTTCTCCTCATTTCCAGCTGCTGCACTGAGCTAAGGAACCTCCAAGAGATCTCTGCACTGAGCCATGCCTGAGCTCCACTGGCTGCAGGTCCACATGGGGATGGGGTCCCAGGGAAGGGAGACAGCATCCTGGGAAAGTGTGAAAAGCTGGGAAAGGTGGAAAGGGCCAGAGCCAGAGCCTGGCTGTAGCTGGAGCAGGCAGTGACACAGGAGCCTGTGGCTGTGACACTGAGCGGAGAGCTCTGAGCAGCTCTGGTTCAGCTCATCTCCCAGCAGACTTTCAGCAAGACATTTAATCCCTTTCTGTTCCTCATCTTTCCACCTAGAACAGAGTGATAAAACTTCCTTTATCTGCAAGCTCCCAGGAGTCTGTTTAGATGGTGAGATCTTTGAGGGAGAGAAAACACCTGGCACGGTGAGGCCCCTTTGTCAAATAGATGCCATTATAATCCCTGTAATCGGATGCGCCGCTCACCTGTGAGCACATCTCTCCCAGCTTGGGAGTTTCCAGATCCTGACCTCTCCCAGGACTGCTTCCTAACAGCTGTACAGAAAAGCTTTCTTATCTCCCAGGAGGTCCTGAAAGTCTAAAATTTGCACCTTCATAATAATTTAATTTTATTTCCATTTCTAAATTTTTTTGTTGTTGTTGTATAAATTCCTTAAGGGTCCAGTTAAAAATGCATTTTTTCTTTTTTTTTGAAGTAATTTTAAATTTTTATTGAAACACTGCTTCTCAACAACCATCTCGCTTTCTAAAATTTTATTTTTGTCTTGGAAATATTTCAAACTGGGAGCTGATCCAAAGATGACCTTTCCCCACAGACAGTTTCAACAAATCAATATTTTTCCAGTGCAAAATATCTGTCATTGGAAAATCCTCACTGGCACTTCTTGAACGCTGTAGGGAATGCTTTGCAGGCAGGGACTGCCATCTGAAAGCTGGCTGCTGAATACAGAATTAGCACTAATACAGTTCTTTTGATGGTTTCTTCTGTATCAGTATAAGCTCTGAGCAGCCACTCACATACAACAACTTCCTTTCAAGTCCTGCCATTTCTCACTTGGATATTTCCCCACAAAGCTGGCTGTTTAACCATTAAAAAGTCACTTGCCTGCTTTGCTGTTTAATGGGGAGTTTTGTTTGGATTCCTATTGTAGCTGAAGAGGATACATGATCTCTTTTGAAAGGAGCTATTAACATGATAAAACATCTTAGTGATGGTTTCATCTTTGCTAGGGTATCTGAACGCTATTAAATGCAGGAGACTGGGCTAAGGAGGGCCTGGGCTTTGTAGTGGTGTGGCACCAGAGCCAGATTTTTCTGTAAGTGTTTCCTGAAATACGCTTTGCATTTAGGATTCTGAATCAAACACAGGGATGCTATAAAAATCCAATGTTTTCCATACCTCGAAGATGAGAGGTTTCAGAAAGGTTGATGTTGCTGAGAGAGGTATTTCCTTTATTTGTCTCCCTACAATTACATGCATGTATACGTGTATATGTGGGCATAAACACAAACATAGATATACACACACCACACCCACATGTATGTGGATATTTACACCCTCTGTATCTGCAAACTCTGGGCTGTTTGCAGATGCAAACACACATATTTGAGGTGATCTCTGCCCATTGCTTCCCCCTGCCATGGCTCATACTTGGGCGTGTGACCTGGCATTATCACCTTCCATGTTCTTGTGGGCTATGGAGGGATTCTGGTTGCCAGCCAAAATTGTAAAAAAAGCTGTTTCATTTTTATTACTTTATTTCTACCACCACCCACTCTGTCTTACCAGTTTTACATCAAAGAGCAGAAATTAACCGTAATTTATGTGCAGTTTGTGATCCAGGGACCTGAAGCTGAACAAACACTGGTCTTGCATAATGCACAGATATTTAGCAATGGTGCTCATATATGTCTAGAACAACTTCTTTAGGGATGTAGTGAATTCCATCCTATCTTCAGCCAGGATGTTCCTCTGACAGAAAGCAGAGGGTTTCCTTCTGGGGGCAAAATTTCTGTCTGGGTCATTTAAGAGATCTGACTGGAGTGTTTCTCCCCACAATCTGCTCTGAAGTTTTGTGATTATATGTAAGAGAGAGGCTGAAGACTGGAAAAGTGGAAATAATTGCTGTCCGCATCTTTAATTTCCAAAGCTTCCCTTCATTTTATGTACCAATATTGTCCCCAACCACAGTTTGGAAGGAGGTTTTGCTGGTAGTGCCTTCACACTGTGATTTATTGCCTAGATTTGTGTTCTTCCTGTAATGCTTATGGATGGTTAATTGATGTACTTGTTGATTTTAGTCCTCTTCAGAAGGCAGGGGGTTGATAATCTGGGAGTTGTGGGGTGGAACAATGAATTTCTCAGTAGGCTCTGAAATCTCTGCCTTGTCAATGCTTCTGCCTTGCTATACCTATCAATAAAACAGTGTGTGATGTCCTCATGGCTAATTGTTGCTTAAGTGCTTTCAGAGCTGTGGGTAAACCACTAATTAGTCACAGTCATTTAGTCAAAATTACTAAAGACTGATATTTTCCCATATGCTCTATTTGTTCAGAGAAAATGTCTTGAAAAGTCATTGATTTAGGTTTCCCTGGAGTATTTGCTGTTGTTTGTTTGTTTGTTTGACAATGACTTTCTGCATTGTGGTTAATACAGATGCTGAATTGTGCTGTCTGCTTCCAGTTTTTATGAATGTTCTTTGGGTTTAAATAGCGCAAAATCTTCTTTGCAGAAAGAAATGTGGATATGGAGCAGGATGCAGATACTGCTGTGATAACTATTTTGTTTCAGTATGTTCTACATCATTGCTGGGACTGGGATTTATCTCATCTGCACTCTCTCTTGTACGGATCTATTTTATAGAGACATGATCTGTTTTATAGAGACATACCAACATGCCTGTACACAAAACACACATGCACCCACAGTCTCTTACATTACATTGGGGAAGAACCATGAGGCTGAAGCGTGTTGACTCAACTATTTAATGAGGTGCAATAAATCTTGACAAGACCAGCTGGCACTGGAATAAGGTTTCTCATCTTTTTACCATTACATTGAAATGTGAACAATAGTGGAAAGAAATGTAATTCTTCTTTGTTGTTCTTTTGGTACTCAGCTATGTAGCACTGTATTGAAATAATCCACTTCCATGGAATGCAAAGCATGGTGGACGCAATGGAAAATGTTACCGATGCAAAGGTTCCTTTTCCTGGGGCTTTTTCTTAAATTCTGAAAACATTTTGATCTGGCAGGTCAAAGTTGTGGTGATCACCAGAATCCATGCAGCACACACTGGCTGAGCAGAGCAGCAGCACTGGGGAATGATCCCCAGAATATTCCCAGTCTTGTCACCAAGCTCCTCCTTTGCTGTACAGCACACCATGACATCCTTTTCTCTTTCCCATTCCACCTTCTCCCCAGGGGCATTGCTGGCTGATTATTGCTACCACTAGCTGCAGTTACTTGAGTATCTTTTTTTAAAATAGGAGTAATTAAATATCTTGGACATCTAAGCATTTGGAATGGTACCAAAGCACCCAACGTGGCCTCCCATATAGGATTCCTTTTTAATGGACCAGATTTATTCTTGTGAAAAGAAATCTGTTTGAATAGCACACATTTTGTTTGGGATAGGTTTTGTTCCTGTCAGTGGCATCCATCAATCTCTTTCATGTTTCCAGCCTCACCACTTAAAGCCAATCAACCCTTAAAAAATAATTGCTCCCAAACCAACTGGATGCCTCTGGATTCACTTGAGAAAGACTGCCTGAGCTTTGAAGTGTATCCCATAATGATGGCTGGCATCTCCAAAAGTAATAACTGCACCTCCTTGCTTTGTGATTACAGCATTTGATGTGTGCTGGGCTCTGGTGCCTGGTGGAAGGAGACACATCCTGTAAAACCAAGTTGGACCCCCCTCTGGATGGCACCGAATGTGGCGCAGACAAGGTAATCAGAATTCTCAGCAGCAGTCACTTCTTGCTTCCCACCATTGGGAAAAATATTTCCAAGATGTTCAGTATTTACCATAAACCCATAACTGGTCATGTTCTGGGCTGTTATTTGAGATAGGAAGTGTGCAGAGCATTTAGCCTGACATTTGTGGAGTGGTGGAAGATGGGGAAAGAAAAAGAGACTACTTAAAAACTTTATAGCTTCTACAAGTAGCTCAAAATAATTGAGCGCAAATTCAGTGATGTTCTGTTCTTTTTGAGGTATAATTGGCTGTATTTATTTATATATGTACTTTTTGGAGCTTGATTGGTTTGGTAACTCTCAGCCCCCTACTTACTGGTTTTGGACTAATATTTTTTTTTCTGTGGTATAGTTGGGGAGGTAAGAAAGGGTAAAATTAAAAAGCTGGTTGCTGAAATCAAGGAGTGGAACCTTTTCTTTGCCTGCAAATGAAGGTAAACAATGATGAGAAAAACTGGGGCCTGGGAACCATGACAAGGAAACTAAAGAAAAAGGATTTTTAGGCCCATGTTTTTCTAACTGGAGGAGTCCTGGTGACTCTTTCATGAGGTTTCTTAGCAATGCTCACTGTGTCACATCCTGGACAGGCCAAGCTTGCTGTTTGGTCAGGAGCCAGCACAACCTATTAGAATCAGAGGGGTTTGGGGCTTTAGCCAAGTTAGGTCCAAAATATTTCAATCATTTTGTACATACTGGGAATACTGCTGATGAAGGCATTGCTTTGGGGTATAATTTCTTGGACTCAGTTTCTGTGAATCGTGGGGCTTTAAGCCTTAGTACTTAGATAATTATCTGCTTTATAAAGTAATGGGCTCAGTTCTGTGATTGTTTTTTTAATGACAGAATGCCCTTGAGGGCTTGTTGAGAGTGACACTTAAATTTCTACGTTTCACCTCCTCCCTTCCTCCTTCTCCTACTACCATCTCACCAAAGCCTCAAATCCCTAGAAACTCAAACGTGGACTTGTTGAAATCCCTCAGACATCCTTTAAAGTCCACCTGTGCAAGGTCAGGGCTTCTTCCCAGGCTGTGCTAACCTGCTTGCCTTGCAGTGGTGCCGAGCTGGGGAGTGTGTCAGTAAAACCCCCATCCCTGAGCACGTGGACGGGGACTGGAGCGTGTGGAGCCAGTGGAGCATGTGCAGCCGGACATGCGGAACAGGGGTGCGCTTCAGGCAGCGGAAATGTGACAACCCTCCGTAAGTCCTCACACCATCCTGGCTCCTTTGGCCATGCTGGCAGCCTTTTCCCTCTTGGGCAGCCCTTGCTGCAGGAGTACAGAGGAGAAATGGGCAGCAGAGCTCTGCAGAAGCCCTGGAAATTTCTCCTTCACAAGCTGCGATGACTGGGTCGGAATCCTGGAGTGACTTGAAGTAGGTTCTGTGGAAGTGGCTTGAAGGGTCACCTTTGGATGTTTCCCATTGCAGTGATTCAAAGGTAGATACAGTTTAATTAGATACATGTAGTTTGGCAGAAAAACTGATGCTGTGTTTCCCCTCCAGCACTACAGTGAATGAGGAGGGGCTGATCTGGATCTGCAGACCAAAGTGAGCCAATGTGCCTTAGAGATCAGTTTCACAGGGAGTGCTTGCTCTGGGCTTGGGGAGCAGTGCAGTGGCTGATAATGATCAGAGTGTCCCAGAGCTATGTTGGCAAAGCCCCTTGAGATGCTCTGTAGGTCAGGATGTGCTGCATGAGAACAGGAAGGTTTTCATACATGCAGAGAGCTGCAGGTGTTGTTTAGCTCCTGCACAGTGACTACGAACAAGCCAATGCTCTCTGCATGTGCTTGGATTTTTTCTGATTCAGGATGAAATGTAGGTGTTGTCCTTCATCCCTCAGGTCAGTTGAGGTGCATCTGGAAGTCTCTTCATCGTTTTGGGGCCCTGAAGAGGTTACAATGGTGCCATTTAACTAGCCACCCAGTTGTGTTTATTATAACTTCATAGCCTTGGGAGCAACCCTCCAAGTGTAGTATCTCTGACTTTATTCAGATTTTATGTTTTCTTCTACACACAAAGTACCCAAAGCTTTTCTTTTTAGGTTGGGGCTGAAATTCTGCGTAGCAGCACAGTCACTTCGAAGACATGCCTAGATGACGGATAGGCTCACAATTGCTGCTGTTGACCTGTAATCATGTGAAAAGGATATTTTTGTTCCTCTCCTTATCTGAGCTGCAGTTGCATGTCTCTAATATTCAGATTTGATTTTTACCAGCTCATTTTCCTGAAAAGGGGACTGAAGTGGTTTCTTTGCTGTCAACTACAGTGCTGACCAAACCTAAATCCATTCATCATCGTTCTTAAATTACAGGAAATGCTGCTTCCAACACTGCACACTGATTTTAAAATTGTCTTGCTCATATACATTCTTGGCTGGAGATATACACGTGATCTTCTTTTGCTTCAAATTCCTGGCCTCAGCCCACTTCTGCAGCTGGTTTATTCACTGTCCAGAAATATTGGCTGAGGGATTTATCTTTTATTTTGTATATGTTTGGTCTTGGGATTTTTTTTTACTGGAATCTCTGCTCCTGCCAGCTGACTCTTGATCCTGTGGGACTATCAGTATTTTTAAACCAGTTGGTTCACTGTTTGATTTGGTTTTTCCTCTCTGTAATTTCTTTGAACATCTACATGCATTGCCTCCCCATGCTTGTAAGGAATGTGTCATAAGCCAGTTTGCACGTGCAGACTTTTGAGTTGTACTGCCTTGTGTTCCGGTTGAGGCTTTGGGCTGTTACTCTACAGTTGGACTGAGGAGAAAACCATTGATTTAAACAGAGCATCCCTTCTCCAGTCCCCTCTTGTCATGTAAAAGGGTCACAGCAGCATAAATGGGTTTTGATTTCTTCAGTTCCCTTAGTTGGTGGATTTTCTTGGCATAAATACAGTGAAAGGTGGCTGCCTACCAGAATATCTCACAAAGTCGCTGTTTCAGACATGGGTCAGGAGGGGCTTGGATTGCACTGTTTATTGGAAATCCCAGGCTTGAGCTCATACGTACAAAGCTTGGGACCTGAAATTCCAGATTCCGTGCTTACCTGTGGGTTTTTGTTTGTATTTTGTTCTATGTTGCGAAGAAAATACAGGCTATTGCTGAGAGTTTGAGTTTTCCTTCTTCTCTGGGGATTCATAAATAAAAACAGATAAGTTTTGCAGGTGCTTAATTCTGATGTTGCATTAGTGGCCTTTCCTGTATGTTTAAAAAACAAATGAGTGGAATGGCATAGATTTCATGGATGGAGGTTATCTGCAGCACAGGTTTGTTTCTGGATATCCTGCTTACAGTGCAGGTTACAGCTGCTTCTGTGGTATTTTAATTGCAAGGAGGACATGTGCTGATGAGATGTTTGCTGTGTCTCCATCATCAGGAGTGTTTGAGGCAGGGAGCAAAGCAAGGATGGGAGGGGCAAGATGGAACATTCCAGGTGTTTGGTGCTGACCCTGATTTTGTTCCCCGCTGCAGCCCAGGGCCAGGTGGGAAGAACTGCCGAGGGGCCAGCGTGGAGCACACGGTGTGTGAGAACCTGCCCTGCCCCAAAGGGGTGCCCAGCTTCAGGGACCAGCAGTGCCAGGCCCACGACAGGTACACCAACAAGAAGAAAAGCCTCCTGACAGCTGTCATCGTGGATGGTGAGTTGTTTCATCTCCCTCTCTAATTCCTTGCTCTTCTTTCACTGCAGTTTCTCATCTGCAGGGCTCCCCTTGTTGGTGAGAAGGCTGCAATAGGCCCCCTTTAGCTAAAGACTAATTACAATTAATTGTTCTTGGTGCTGCCCTGCTGTTCCTTTAGCCTTCTTAATAGAACATACAGAGTTGTCAATGCTTTACTCATCTTATTGAAATGCTGGAAGTGCCTTAACTTAATTCCCAGTCTGAAGTTGGGAATTTCAGACTGGGAATCAAAGAGTTGGGAATTTAAACATTAAAAAGTTCCAGTTAGTTTGGAACTGAAAAAAAAAAGGTAGATTCCCTGTGAAATATTTTAATTTATGTCACTTTGAGGCATCTCAGCATGATTGCCTCTCTCAACTATATCTCTTTAACACTTCTCTGCTGGGTCTTGCCATTCATCTGCTATTCAACCAAATGTTGGTGGCATATAAAATGGTCTGGAGAACTTATTCTTCTAAAATCACTGACTGTAGTGTGAATTTTGTGGGATTCAATGACTTGATCATTCTTATCAGACTGATGAATGTTCCCTTTACAGACAGATACACAAGAGTGTATTGACTAATTGGTTTTCTGTGCAGTTAAAGCCCAGTGTCATCAATGTAACATTTTAAATAGTGGTATTTTAAACTGAGGAAATGGCAGGCCTAAACTGAAAGCCTCATGTTCCTTCAAAGATGAGATATCCAAATGTATTCATGTAGAGAATGTATCACCATTGCCTCAGACACTTGTTTGTGCTGTTCCCAAGGGCAGTTGTCATGTTTCTTTTCCCAGATAAGCCATGCGAGCTCTTCTGCTCCCCACTGGGCAAGGATTCTCCCGTGCTGGTGGCAGACAGAGTCCTGGATGGAACTCCCTGTGGGCCTTATGAGACAGACCTCTGTGTACATGGCAAGTGCCAGGTGCAGTAACCTTCTCTTGTTCTATTTCTAGTGTTAGGTTCAGTCTGGGCAGCACCGTGTGGGGGGCTGGAGGCTGTTCCTGAGGGGAGGGGACAGCCCTGTTTTTTAAGGCCCACAACAAGTGCTCCATGGCCTGAGTATTGGTGTGAGAATTGTGCAGAATGCCCGAGGTATGATATTATTCCTGAGCAGCTGGGAATGCTCAAAAATCACATTTGCTTGTTTGCATGGCTTGGGTGGGAAGGGACTTCTGTGAGGGGAGCAGATTGGAGGGGAAGTCTGGCCTGCTTAACTTCTCTTTTTTGGCTATTAGAGGAATCACCGATAAAAGCACTGAAACTGCAGGTCAGCTTACAAATTGTCACTAGCCTGTTACAACCATTAGCTTGCCAGAATCATGATGCTTTTTGCATTTACCTGGTTCCTTCTTAGAAATACTGAGGGAGGTTTCCCTTACCAGTTGCTCCTTGGCTCCTGCAGCTACATGAGCCAGAGTCTTCAGATGGAATTCTCTTTTCCTTAGAGTGATGGCCTATAACCATTGCAATGATTATACCTCTCTAACCAAATTACATACAGACCCAAAATGAGTTGTGGGAGATCTCTGTAATAAAACTTCATGGTTTGCTGAGAGAGTTTGTAACAGATTGAATGCTAAGGAGGGCAGCTCTTAGAGCTGGTGCTTCAGGTTCTTCAAAAATTTAATGGGGTTATGTAGACCCATATAAGATGGAGATTTAATATTTGGACAAGGGAAGGGAGATGAGAAAATGTGTATTTAAAGATCATAAAAGACAGGAAGTTGTTTGGAGTGGGTGCTCCTGCTGCTGGGTTCAGGTCATTTGTCATGGACAGTTTGACAGGGCAGACTCTTCGTGAGTTTCCTCTCTCCTGATCATGGAGCACATGTTCAAAGTGTGCTGCACACACCACAGTGGTGGGAAACAGTTCATTTGGCTACAGCAGCCTTGCCAGGGCTGGATTCTTCCTGGCAGTTCTTCCCTTTAAGTTTCTCCTCATCTAGATTTGTATCCTGTGGTAGGAGTTGCTGTTCCTGGTATTAACTAGCCTGCTGTATCCACCAGAACAGCTTTTTAGCATCACCCTTTATTTCCACTAACTTCACTGGGGGGCACAGGGCACACCAAATCTGGCATTATTTCTGATTTCTGTGAGTGCTTAAAAAATGCCAGTTTTTATTGCTTTGAGCCTTCCAGGCAGGAAGATAAATGAACACGATACTCACCTGGGTGTGAGAGAGGCTTTGGGGGCATAGAGCAGCTTTAGTAATAACAATGCAAAGAGAGAAGTGAAAAGTCTTTGGATTGAATTTTGCACTGCTGCAGGAGACACTTCCCACTGTTTCTTGATGAATGATGCTGAAGAGGCATTTTTAATTCACTCTTTCTAATTTATTCCAATAAAGAATATGAATAGCAACAGTCTGGGGAGCCAGTACAAGTTTGATTCCTTATAATACAAAGTGCTTTGCACATAGAGCCAGGTTCATGGTGCATCCTAAGTTACTTAATTTTCCCCAGTTTTTGGCTATATCTGAAAAAAGCTAAAAAAACACCCATTAATAACCTTTTATAGTCAGGCCAGCTGTGCACCTCCAGCTGTGTGCCATTGACCATTACTCTGGGCTGGCCAGTTTTATTGCTCCAAACCTTCAGAACTGCCACAAATGGTAAATCAGACATCATGGCAAGGCACGTTTTTTTCATCCAGGGAGGATCAGTAGCCAGCTCCCTCCAAATGAATTCCTTTATGAGCACAGAGCACTGGAGGTACATCACGAAAAGCAAATTGCACTCTGAGTCGGGGGCAACTGCCTTTAACTGTGCAGAGAGGTGATGACAGCTGCAGAACATTCAGTCCATTTGCATCTGGCTGAGAAAAAATGTGAAATGATCAGTTCAAGCCGAGCAGATTTGAAAGCCCTGTGAACTCATTTATAATACTCCTCTGCCATATATGCAGTGCAGTGCTGAGAATTGCCATATGTGCCTGTGTACCCCATTTGCCACAGATACTTGTCTAACTAGCTGCCTATTAAACCAATTTAATTGACACATTCATTTAATTACTCCCCTCCTTGTTTCTTTACCCAGTGTAGACAAAGCCTGGCAATAAGCATTGCAGGGGTCCTGGAGAAGAGAATAAGTGCTGAAATCAGAGGGTGGTATTACTGTTATTTATTTTCTTATGTAATCCTTCTAGTTAGAGGCTCTCAAAGGCAGGAATGACACATTGTCAGTACAGCAGACAAATTAGCACTACCATTGCCTGTGCACATCTAGCCCAGGAAATGTAATAGATCTTCTCCCTTCATTAGATGCTCCTAAATGCAGCTCATTAATCGTTCTTGGTTGATGAATGAAAATGTAGATGAATATGGCAGAAAAAACTGTTGCAAGGAGAGGAGGGTTTTGAGAAGGAAAGCAGGAACAGAGTCTCTGAAGCCTCAAAATGCCCCAAATACATTTGGGCACTAAGGGAATTTTTCCTTCAGTTGTACTTTGTGGAGTTATTACAGTTTCACTTTAAAGCTGAATTCCAATCTAAAAGGTGTCAATGAAGCCTTTTGTGTCAGCCTCACTATCCCTGAAACAAAATCATCAAAAGCAGCAGCATCTCTGTATTTATCCCTTACACCTGAAGACAGATGGAGTGAATAAACTTGTTATTGGTTATTACTTTGATCATGCATAGAAACACCAAATAGCAAAGTCAGCCCTAAATTTAGCATGGGGGTTCCTAAATCACCTAGACTTTTTCTAGCCTTACTCCTTGTTTTTGAGATGAATCATAAGGTCTTAATTCAATTTTTTCCTTGTTTATTTGAGTTGTGAGGCTGAACATTTCAAATGCACAATTTCTTACCATCCTCTGAGCAAACTGGATCCCCTGTTCAAAGCATGTGTAGGTCTTTGACCTTTTCTCCTCAAAATGCACATGGTCTTCTAGCAAGGAGAATTTATTTTCTCTAGAGATTTTCCAGAGACAGAAAATCTGTAGCAGGCTGGAGAGCAAGAGCAGCCTGATGTGTTGGAAGAGGAGGAGAAGGAGGGTGAGTGCTCATTTAGGCTTTGCAGCAATTTGCTTTCCCTGTCATGGACACTGCAGCCATGGGGAAGGTGGGTAGGGCTCTGCAACCTGCACCTCACCTGGGTTCATCTTCTCCTATTTCTCTTTAAGTGACAAATGGCTTTCAGGGAGAAGATTCCCTGAGGGCTTTGTTCTTCCCTGGGCCTGTGGGGTGTGTGTTTGATGAGAGAGCACTCATGAGAGCAGGGCACTTTCTAACCCCTTACAGTGTTTTGCTCTTTGCTGCTGAGGTTAATTCAAAACTGCTGGCAGAAGTGGAGCCGAAAAAAGTGTCAGATGTCACAAAGCAGAGGAGTGAGGAGAAGACAAGCTGCTCAGCTGACTGTTATGATGCACATGACCTTGTGCTGGCTTTTCTCAAAGGAGGATTAGTCTGAGCCTCATGACAGCATGAGAACTTTCCAATGGGGACTACAGATTGTGCTTCAGGATGTAATTTAAGGTCTCTGTGAAAAGAGAGAACCTCCTGTATAGCAAGAACTGGGCTGGAGATCAAGGGCAGTCTTTGCTGTGATTTAACAATTTAAGAGGTGAAGATGTTTTGGCTCTATCTGCAGTTTCCTCATGAATGTTTTGTCATATCACACCTCCTTTCAACTGGCTGGTGTATCCACAGTATGTTTAATGATAATAAGCCACATATTAGGCTGTCCTGGCACAACAAAATTGTTACAGAACTACTTTCTTCTGAAAGTGATTGTCACACTCTATGAAAGGGAAACACTCTATGAAATTGGAAAATGTATAGATTTTCAAAAATAGCTTCCCTAGACTGGACAGGCGGAGTGTTAGGAGAGTGCCACAGGTGGCAGAGGAGAAATTGAAGTTCTCTACTGGACCTGCTTCTGGCAGACAGTTTTTTACATACTTATGTGAAACCATGACAACTTAGTACCCACTTTTTGCATTTGATTGATGCCTGGAGTCCTGGCTTTGTCTTCTCACTTGAGTATTTTCCATGTATTATTCATATTCCTGCATTACAAACTGTGGTACAAGATGTTCCAGACTGGGTAGCTTGTCTCCATACAACAATTTGGCTTAGCACTGAAATTTGATAAATTATTTAGTGCATGTGCACAAAATCCAGAAGGATTGTCTGAACTGCAGAGACCTGATGTATAATTGCCTTTTTGTTTTTTTCCATGTCTGGATCTGTAGCAATATAATCTTGAGGTTTAAAAGAGTATCAGGGATTTTGGTGAGTAAGGCATAGTGACAAAACCAAGTCTTTGTCGATATCCTATTAGTTTGTGGTGTACTTTGCAGTGGGGTATGGGAAAAAAAAACCACATGCTATTTCCCCCAATTTTTCTTCCATGTTATCCCATGGAAAACTTATAGAACAGAAGCAAAGGAGTTCCTGGGATGAGAAAGAGTTTTGTATTATTTGCATGTTCTCTCATGAACACAGAGGTTTTGACACGTAGCCTTCAAAATCTATATGTGAAAAATCAAGAATTATTGTGTCTGACACCCCATGAGCTGCTGAGGGATCTAAGCACAAAGTCAATGGCAGGTGACATTGCAGATCTAATGCCGATGAGATAATGCTAATTTAAAATAGGGGGTGTCTAGCTCCTGATCCAGCAGAGCTGCTCTGAATCAGACAAAATCTGAAGGTTTGGGGAATGACAGGAGGATATTTGCTGAACTAAGTCCTACATGGACTCCAAGCCTTAGCACAAAATTTGTTGTGGAACAGAAATTGGAGTAACTCAGAGATTAACTGCTTGATTAGGGACCCAGACTCACCTCACCCAGCCCCGACAGCCCCCACAATCCTCTGCAGGGGCAGATGTGTTTAAAACAATGAAATAAGAATTCTCTTCCCCTCAGATCTGAATGTCACTTGCTCACATCTGTACATTCCTATTTCATGTGGTCCATCCCTGGAGGTATCAGTGGACATTGAATATTATGGACAGAAGGAATTGGCAGTATAGATGGATCTGTCATAACCAGCCTGCTCTGCACATGATTAATTTGTAAAGTGGCACATGTTGCATCAATATTTATATTTGATCCATTGAGACAGCCAGTTAGTTCAGCATATGGGAAGCATTACAGTTTTGTGAGCCTACAATGTCATTTCTTGCACAGAGTGGGTGTATATAACAAAAATAATTGTGTTTATATAGCAAAACATACCCTCACAAGCTGTATCAATTGAGCTCTTTCACAGCCATTGAAAATACAAATAAAAATATCATTAAAAAATATCCAAGCAATACAGAGAATAGTTCACACAGCAGAATCCAAGTGATATGTATTCAAAAGAGAAGAGTTTTCCTATGCTGGAGCCAGCTATGACTGAAGCTGGAAATACCACCCAACAAGCAGTACTTTCAGATGTTTAATTATAAAAATGAAAAGAAGGGGGAGGGAGAGAAGGAAGGATGAATGGAGATATCAGCTCAAAGAGAATAAATTTCAGGCTTTTGGCTGAGCAAATGTGCAGTTACCTGCCAATTTAAAGGTCAGTGGCTAGTTCTAAAACATGGTGTCAGAGCAGGAGACTGCCTGGGTGAAAGAGCCTTAAGAAACCTGTGGGCACATTTCTGAATGTCCATGCTGAGGACTTGAAGCCGTGTAAGACTTATTTTCATGTTTCTTGCCAGCATTACCAAGTTTTAAAGCTGCTTCCCTTCTCACCAGTCCATTCAAGACTGATGGAACTAAAAGTATTCAGCAACTGCTGGATGGGCTAGTCCATGGACTCAGTCTGCTCATCTGCAGGATAACTCTTGGGTCAGAAAACATGTGGGATGTTATTGTTATTTACAAGGGCTTTCTTTCTTCAGAATGTAAAGCTTCCCCTTTCTGCTTCTGAATTTAATAAATCCCCTTACCTTGATTGGTTGGACTGGACAGGAAGCAACAGAAAGCAAGTGAGAGATGGCAGAGATCAAACAACTCTCTGGAGCTATTTAGATTTTAAGGGATTCTTTCTGCGTTGTGAAAAGTTGACTTTTGAGCAGTGAAGCTTGGGGTTTTCCTTTTGCATATGGTTAATTAAGCCTTCACATTTTGGAAAGCTTTCTGCAGGCTGAGGACAGCTCTGTAGTTAAGGAATGGGCAGTATAATACACAGAGCATAGTGTCAGTAGGAAGCTGCTGATGTACACACTTGATGGTTTGTCCAGCCAGTGCTGGAGTCTCAGGGGCTCTCACACCTTGGAGAAATCTCTCAATTAACAGCCCAAGGACTACTGGCAGGTACTGTGCACCCACAAAGGTGATAGCCACTGTGTTCAGCTCTTCCACTCCTGTCTCTTCCCCTTTGATCCACTGATCCACTTGTTTTAAGAGTGGCCACGGTGGTGGTTTTAAGAGTATTTTCCATGTGGGGAATTCTCAAAGGATCAGAGTGACCAAGGTGGTCACTGCAATGTGTTTCTAAATGACTTTGCAGCTTTTGGAATCCACTGTCAAATCTTATCCAAAGCTGTTTCATTATGTGCTGTTATTAAATGTACTGTTATTAAATGCACTTTCAGTTTGGAAATGATTGGAAGGCTTGGGGAGAGGGAAATGAGCTCTAATGTTTATGTAGACAACACTAAAGTGCTTCCAAGGTGTTTTTCCCCCATAAAGTAGCAAGAATGCACCAATTTTCATCTTGAAGCCAAGGGAAAAAAAGTGTTTTATTCTCATAGAGGTATTCCTTTGTAAGAAGCCATTTCCTGGCCCAAAGCTGATGGGGGCTTTAGGTCTCAAGGCCTGGATTGAGGGAAAAGTTTGCCCTGTGGATGGGAGCAATGGTCCCATTGAAGAGGAGGGTGCAAGGGCCATTCTCATTTCCTTCACGCACAGTGAATAGGGTGAAGATGAAAGGTAAAAACCAGCAAAGATATTGGAAGTGTCATTTGTGGATTCAGTGGGTGCTTTCCATGCCCTTCAGAGAGGGCCTCTCGATGAAAGGGTGTCAGTGACCAAGTAAAGGTGTGAGGAAATGGCTTGTCTTGAACCGCACTCTCAGATGAGGGTGGACTCAGCCTTCCCAAGCTTTGCTGGCTTACACTGGTTTCCATTATCTGGGGAACTCCAGCGTAAATACAAAGCATGTGATTGCCAACTCCCCATTCTTTCCCTGCCTCCGTTGGAGTCCTACAGACTCCTCATGTAGCTCTGGGAATAAGTGTGGTTCAACACTCATTATGTTCCCTTTATTCATCTGTGTGCTCACATAGTGCTAATAACAATGCAGCACAATAAAAGATAGCACCAGAGCCTTAAATTAAACACAGCCTTTTCAGTATCTCAGCAGGGTGGCAGGCAGGCGTTTATTTCCAGCTGCCTTTCAGCAACCCCATTAATAAATCATCCTGATTTTCCTGGAAGGAGAACTGCTGGGACATCCTTCTGTTCTGGGGGCAGAATCACGTTCAATATCCCAAAATTATTTGTTGGACATGGGCGTGAAGTTTAGGCTTGAGAATCGCAACTGCCAGAAACTCCATGATCTTCTTCCTACCTCTTTTAACTCCCATTTATACATTCATACAGGTTTTTTCCTGCTGTTCCTGGGCACCAGTGTAGGTGCTGTGCCAGTTAATGAGCAGCATTTCCCTGGTATGTGTTTAGGATGATCATCCTCTCTCAGCATGTCTGTCCCTAATGATTTGCCCAGACAAGCTCTGCATCAGCACACGGTGGAACGCTGGCAGCCTTTGATCCCTGAAATACATCTGGACTCAGGCAGTGGCCAGGGTCTTCTGAAACAAGGGGAATGTTGAAATTCTGATCCAAATTGCATTGCTTACATGCAGACAGACTCAGATAAACAGCCCGAGCTCTCTTAATATTTCCCTGCTTACCCTATTTTTCAAAATGTTTGTTGTTTTGATTGTTCCCTAAGATATCTTTCCAACTTTCCCCTGGCTTCGTCATTGGAAGACAGAGAAGGGAGAGACCCAATAGCCTTATTCAAATAAGTCTTACTAGTGACAGTCCTGCTACTCATTTGCCAAGAAACTGTTTATCCATGCAGAATAAATCTTAAACTCATTTTTAATAGTGCAATCTCTGCTAATAACTTGTATAATGACAACGCTTATTTCAGTAGAAATTTATGTTTTAAGAGTGAATTGCTGATCAATTTGAGGGTCTTGCATGGACAGAATACAGTTTACATAGACTAATGACAGTGTTATCAGCCTCAAGATCTACAAGTGTGGAATGTTGGCCATCATAACCTGTGAATGCTTTGTGAATAAGGAAGATTATGGTGATGATCCCCATAGCTATAGGGAGAATATTGTGACTCTTCCCATGTGTGGAAGCAGAACTGTAGGTTTTCATTGGAAAAAAAAATAGGTATGTATAGAAAGTTATGAAAACACCATTTGTAAGGAAGCTTTTGATGAAACCATTACATTTTATAGTTTATTTTTCAGTTGAAAGTTGATTCTTAATACAGTGCAAACATGTGGAAAATTCATAATTGCATAGGCAGTCTTGTGGTAGAAATGTGGAACTGACCTGCTTCCACTGAACTACTCTTTCATTTCAGGTATCTTGAGCCATATGATTAATGAGGGTTTTTTTCGGGTATTTCAAAAGTTTAATTAAGAGTTCAATGTTTTCTCCCCATTCAGGTTTTCAGTCAGATGTCAATCTTAGTCTTGACCTCATTGTTTAGAGATGCTCTAACCTTGCAAACAAAGTAATGGGGGTCTCTGGTTGTTGTCATTAGAAAATTGGCTGTGATGGGATCATTGGCTCGGCTGCCAAAGAAGATCGCTGTGGGATCTGCAGTGGTGATGGGAAAACCTGCAAAGTGGTGAAGGGAGACTTCAACCACACCAAGGGCATGGGTGAGTAATGCTCGGTGGGGTTCTCTTACCTGCTGGAGGAGAGTTGGGCTAGCAGTAACAGCTCTTCTTCTTGGATAACACTGGAGTTCACCTAGTATAAACAGCTCTAGGAAGCACCTAAGGAACACAAAACAAACCCCAACTCGCTTCAAGTGTGATATCCCATCTGCTGCTTACTCGGTCCCCCAGATACCAGCCACTGCCTCTGCCTGAAGTTCAGAGTGAGGTTGTGTTTCTCATTTTGAGTGCTACTGATGCTGATGATTTTAAATAGGAGACAAAATCACATAATCTTTCCCAGCAGGAGGGAAGTTGGATTTCAGCACCATCTTTGAGGTCTCAGAATGATGCATGCTGCATGTTGTAGATTATTCATGTTATAATCAGACTATCTCAGCTAAAGGAAAGAGCAAATGCACTCCCCTCTGAATATTTTTACTGATTCCCTGCCAGCAAAAATATCCAGTGTAGGATATAGGAGTTTGGAATTAAGACTTTTCCCTTTCTTGTTAAACATTAATGTATGTACAGCTTGGTGTTTGAATTAGTCTTTGTTCCAGGGTTTCTGTACTACACTTCTGAGAACCCTGTTATCACACATCCTAACTAGCCAAAGGGAGGGAAAGCCGTGTCCAGAACTTGGAAACTGCTCCAAGAGGAAACAATTGTCCAGAAAAAAAGTTACTTCCCATTCAGATTCAACTGCTCCAGGACTGAGTTCCACAAAGCACATGAAAATCCCCTTTAAGCACACACTTCAGTTCAGTTTAGTGGCTAAAGCAGCACCAGTGCTTAGCAGCTCCCTTTAGTCCAGGTCTCAGCTCTGAAGTCTGAGGCTCTGGTTTTGTTCACTGACCTCTTCCTCTGCACCCTCCTCCTCCTCCTCACCTGTGGGGCCAGCTGGGATCTGTCACTTCCTGTAAGATGCAGGTAGGATTTCCCACATACACCACATCTCTCTGGAGCACATTTGTGTGCTTGGCCAATCTGTTCAGTGGTTTCCTGCATTAATGCCTTTCACTCTTTTGTCCCAATTATTTTCCACCCACTTACATCAAGTTTTTTGCATTTGATGCAAGTGGTGGGAAAAGTTGCTCAATTCCTTTGAAAAAACCCCAGCTATTCTCCATTTCTGTAGCAGGTTATACAGCTTTCATGGACTTCTTACATGCTGCTGAAGAGATATATCTTTTGTCTTTTCCAATGAGTCTACAAAACATCTTGTGCAGATAAATACAAAATTTCTGGGTCACTGCCAGGAGGTTGCACCCGTTTCCAGCTACACAGACTGCTTGAGGTGGTGACTTTACAAGGCTGTAGGAGCAGAGCAGCTTCAGCCTTAACTGGCTGCCAGGACTCTGCAGGAGGTTTTCACCCCCAGTGCCCTGGAACCTAATCAGAAAGAATTCCTGATGCCTCATTCAAGCATTCAGATTCTCTGCTGATCATCTCAGATGCACAAACCTGGCAAAGTGTTGCTTTGTCAATGCAATGGGGAGCTTTAATGGGCTCCTTTAGCCATTCACATGATCAGGAAGATAATTGTTTTTACCAGTATAATCTCATAACCATTTATTAAACATTTTGTTTTATTTTTAATTTAATTTGGAAAGTTAATTGCATTTTATGTGTGCTTCCATCCATTTCTGTTCACATGCTGCTGTTTTGCAGAATCAGGTCCTCAGGTGAACCCACTGAATTTCCTGAGTAAGCAAAGCTCCACATCTGGGGTATCACAAGTGAATATGGTGTTACTCAAGGAAAAGAAAAAGGCTGTTTTTTAAAATTGACAGTTTAACAAAAATGTGCAAAAATTCGATGGAAGCTGGGGCAAAGAAAGATCGACAATAGTCTGGTGATAACAAGTGCAGGGTTTGGGTGTGTAAATGATTGCACAGTTCAGTGGCAAATCCCCATGACCTGGCTGCATTCCAAGTCAAGACCAAAACCCTGAGTCCAGTGTTCTGATTTATTATTTCAAAAGAGAATAGACTTCAAACATTGAAACACTGATTGTCTTGGAGTGGTATCTGTTTGGGGAATTGCAGCTGTAGCCTTGGGTCTTGGCTCTGCCCGTGGGACTCCTCTGGTTGCAGGATTGGTCCCTCTGTGTCCTGCAAATGATGTTGTGGAGCCCTGTGAACTGAACTAAACCCCTGCCAACTCCTTTCTGTTTCTCAGTAACCAATAGTCATTGTAAGAAGGTTTCCACATGTGTGATGGCAAAGGCAAAGGCTGTTCCCAAGTGTTTCTCGTGTAAGATACTTGAATGCTGTTTGCAGTGTCAGTGGGTGTTGGTGAAATCCTTTGGTGTTGGTTCTTTATCTTCCTTTTGTCGGATTAGGTGGGGGAATTTGGTATCAAAAGCCATGGATAAACTTCAAGTCCTTTTACTGTTTCACTTGTCAGAGGTACAATACACATCCTTTCCTTTTAGGGAGCCCATCTGTGTGAAAAGAAGCCAAATTTTCATGCACCAAGTAAAAAGAACTGGGTCTATTTCTTTTTCTCCTGAACTTTAATGTCACAGAGGTTCTGCCACTCTCGTGGGAAAGGTGGTGGAACATTCAAAGTGCTTGTAGGAGGTCCAGCAGTTCAGCTCTTACCACCTGTGATCCAGGGTGATCCAACTGGAAATGGACCCCATTTTTCTGCTGGAGAGGAGGTCAAAAGCCTTTATTTGTGATGCTAAACATCACATACACTTGTGTGCAGCTGGCTGTCTTCAGCAGGCCAGCTGAATGCACTGTTTAGACTGAGGTTTCCTTTCGACTGGCAGCATGCCCTGTACCTATTTCTACGAAATAATTTTTCAAAACCAAACACAGAGTTGTTCTGAAGTCCACCTCTGTCACTCTGCCACTGTACAGGGGACCTAGAAATGAAGGACAGCTTTTTCACTCCTGGAGAGCTGATTTATCACTGACAACTTCTCCAAGGTTGTGCCTGTAATGCTCAGAGACCTGAGTGCGTCTCTCCTGATTTTTCTCAGCCACATGAAGATTTTAATTTATGATTGTGATTCAAAAGAATTTATGGTTATAATTCAAAAGAATGACCACAGATGTTTGGATTTTTTTTTAATGGCAGAATCTAATAAGGTGAGATATACCAGTTGTTGTAACTATCACGTCGGGAAACGAAAACTACATCTCTGCTAGGAATTTTTCTTTTTAAGATGGTGGAAAAGTAGGGATTTTACTGCATATGCTATTTGTCCAGCACTTAGTAAAAGAAATTTGAACAGTAGTGCTGTTCTGCTGACTGGGAGCATCTTTAGCAAAAATAAAATCTTTTTTTATTAATAAGGTGCACATGTAAATTATGAGAAAATAGAACTCTACCTAATCTTTAACTCAGAGATCCTTATAGGGATTTCATCAGAACATGCAAGTTAGAAATCTCAGTAACCAACTTCACAGCAATGGTAGGAGGCTTTGAAATTTATCCATGGCTCTTCAGAGAAGTGATTTTCTTACAAACGAGCTATCCCATGGCTGGAAGTGCCAATGCAGGATTTATTGTCAAGTTAAAAGCAAAGGAGAATCATCACAGCTGTTCAGGAAACAGACACACAGTTTGCACTCCACTGCAACAAGAAACAATCAGCAAAAGCTGCAAGGTGGGAAGGAGATGGAGTTTGAGATGCTGAGCTGATGCTTATCCTTGAAATACCATGGAAGCTATGCTGGCCTTGGCTGCAGGTAGGCAGGACAGCCTGATCTCCTTGGCTTCTACCCTGAGATGTCTGTTCAAAGCACTTTTGGGAGGTTTGATAATGGGCTGGGCACTGTTGACCTTTTCACAGCTGATTTTGGTGCATACAGGGATAAGTAGGAAGGTGCAGTGCCCAGGGATTGGTACTTTCAGCCATGGGATGATTTTTCCTTCACCTCAGAGTCTGTCTTTCACTGCAATGTGAACAGAGTTTTGCAGTAGATCAGTGGCATTCTGAAGTTCACACTAAGCTTTCTGTTCTTTCTGGGAGTAATAACAATGGCTAACAATGGATTTTTCTGTGTGGGCTGCTTTCCTCTTGCAAATCTCTCCAGCATTTAAATGAAGATACAGTAGCCACTGTTCACATATTAATCTCCTTGATGACAAAGCCACCTCTTTGTTCTGGTGTCTCTCCTAATACGAGTTATACCATAAAATTTGTATCTAGGATTTGCTTCAATCACAGTCTTACATTCTTGAGACACTGATGTAATGCAGATTATCCAGAAAGATTGGTGTGTGCCAAAGTAACTGTTCCCAAGGTGGAGTATACTGCATACAGCGCTATAAATTATCAAATAATGAAGTTCTCCTGTTGTATTTTCAAAGCTTCATCTTAACAGGCTGATTTATGGGTGAAATTACTAAAAATACTGCCTGATAGTTGCCAAATCTCATCAGTCTTTAACCAGTTCCTCATTTAAAGCAGAACTTTAAGCCCAGCCTTGCAAACCCCGGCCTTGCAGACAATTATCCTAAGACCTAACAGAGCTTTGAGAGTCCTTGACTGGGGGCCAACTCTGAGACTTTTTTTGGTCATTCTAGCTGACACTTGATAATCTTTCTGGCAATCTGCAGTTACAGTTTGATTAATAAAATGTGCCTGGAAAACACTGGAGGTGTTTCCTGGTGCAGTTGTCTCAAAGATCAGGAATCTTTGACAAGAAGCCTCCCACCAGCTCTGAGGACCAGAGTGGAGTGTTGGAGGTGATCTGAGTTTGTGCCTGTGGCAAATTTGCATGGGTGATACCCAGTCTGTTTTTTAGCAGAATTCAACCATTAACTCACCCAACATTGCTGGAGGTTATGAATGAGAGTGTCCAGGTGCTCCTGGCGGGACATGCCCAAGGGTTCTGCTTCACCTCCGAGGGGACAGGTCAGATCCAAACCCCTGCAGAGCATTTGGCAGTTCTCTAACAGGAGAGTGAAGGTCAGCAGTCAGGTTTGTGGCTCAGTGAGATGACACAGTGTGTTTCTTCTTATTCAAGAGCTGTGAGTGCAACCCCCCAAAGCCATCAGTTAGGATTAGAAATTGCACAAGGAGAAAAAACCTGGTGTGGAACCAAACCAAACAGTCTTCAGAACTAATACTCTATTAATAGCTCACACTTCACTGTTTACTATTGTAAAAAGTAACATAAAAATCACTTTTCCACGTGGTGTTTCTCTCATGGCACAGTGATGAAATGAGTGTATTTAATGGCTTGAGCTGAGCCTCCAGCACCGCTCCAGAGTTTGCTCACCTCTAAAGCAGTGTGACACACTCCAGGCTGCTGCTGCGTTAGTGGGCAGATCAGAGTTCCCTGAACTTAGTGACTGCCTTCCACTAAACTCTGAGTAACTTTGACTCCAACCTCTGCATGATTTAGCTCTGGGCATTTGTATCTGGTTTGAAAACTAAATAAGTAAATAGTCCCCTAGTAGGTACACTAAATTACCTGAAACTTGGGCATGTTCCAAACTGGTTTCCTAACCAGGGTGTTCAGGGGTGTATCAGGAGCTGTTTTCCTGTCACAGACTGTCACTGGTCACACTTTTGCTGTGTGTTCATGTCTTGAGTAGTTGTGGTTGGGTTTATATGCAGCTGCATGGGGTGCAGTGAGGATGTTTGATATCTGAAACACTCTGTATTGACTGTGATTTGATATCTCAGCTGATGAAAAACCAACTCCTGACAATGTCTAGGATAAAGCCCAACATCTGATTTCATAACAGATTTCAGTATTGCTTTTGTAAAATTGACCCTGGAAGTAATGATTTTTCCTGGTGAAACCCAGGCTGGAACAGCAGCTGGGAGAGCCTCTGCTCTGGCTTCTATGCACAGACAAGGTGTGAGCTCTGCTGCCTCTCTCTCTGGTTTTCCTGCAAGGGATGATTGACCATTTCTGAGATATCCTGAGTAAGGGAGAAGTAAGTGAGAAGGAACAAGTGCAAAGAGAACTGAGCTGAAGGGTTAGATGAAAGTGTCATTCAGATACAGCAAATCAGGGAAAGAGGGAGCCTGTCTGGCCTAAGTCAGCTGCCCCCCTTCTGCACCTGATGAAACCCAAGAGCTCAAGCCTTACTCATGAAATGAATATTCAGGAAATGAATCCACTGTCTGAGACCCCAAATCTGTCTCACTCCATGTCGCAATGGCAGGAGAAGCACTTAGTCCTGAGGTGCAAGAGACTGTCACCATACTCCTTTGGGTCCTCCCTGAATCGGCACAGCAAAAGAAGGGCTGTTCAGCTGCACTTTTATCCTTAAAAGAGCTCCCTGAACACTGCTAAGTGCTAAAGGAATCACTTCTCCCTGTGCCAGCACTTCTCCAACCCATTGCTCTAGACAGCCCCCAGTTCCCATAAAGGCATCACTGACACAGAACAGCTTCACAGAGCCCTTTAAAGCAAGAAAAGTAGATGAGGGAACATACAGGATAAGCTGCTTAACATCTAAAAGAAAGAGGACAGCAATAACCTCAAAAAGGTGCCAAGTGATAGACTGTAAAGTAAACTGGGTGGCCAATTAGAAGGAATCAAGTCCTGGTTGTGATGAGATTAGTGTCATCTACAGAGGCCTGATTCAAAGCCCAGTGAAGCCAGTGGAAAAACTCTGCCTGGCTCTTTGAAATGGGCCCTAGTGTTCCTCTGCTTTATTATTTAAAGGCACCACTTCCACCCCATGGAGCAAGTCAGTAACTCCACATGTCTCCATAGTGGGGGAAAAGAGGCTGCATTTCCTTGTAGCTCCTGCTTATTCTTACTGTATTATGTGAGTCAGAATTGATCTTTGAAAAATTGTTTACAGGTGGCCAGTGGTCAGTCCTGGAGAAACTTCCAGCTCTGTTATTGCATTAAATCTGAGCTGCTGAATTCTCAGCAGCCCAGTGCAAGGGAATCATTATCTCCTCCAGAATTTTTATACAGACCTGAAATGTAAATGAAAACAAGCTTTTTTCCCTCATTTGTCCCACTAATTCCCTCTGTTCAGTTTTAGCATCATCAGAAAGTTTTGTGGAAGTGAGTCCTTTCTGACACCACAGCCTCAGCAAGGAAGACAAAGCAGGAACATCTACTGGAAACATCATTTCAAATGTCTGTTCTGTGCAATGTTGCTCCTGACGGTCACACTTCGCAGTGTCCTCGGGCATCCCTGTCAGTACTGCAGGAAAACCAGGGTGATTCAAAGGGTGCAGATCTAATTAGAGCTAATTAACAAGACTGAAGTCACAACTGAGCAGCACACATGCATTTATGCTGAAATGTTAGTCATGACCACGCCTGTCACAGCAGCGAGAACTGGCTGCCAGCACAGTTATCTCATTTGGAGTGTTTCTCACTCAATCCTCAGCCTGGAGTTGAGTTTTTCACAGGGAGATATGGGATGGCTGATCCTGGCTGGCCCTGCCCTGCTTTCATTCACCCCTTTTTTGTTACTGTAGGTTACATCGAAGCCGCTGTGATCCCTGCGGGTGCCCGGCGGATCAGAGTGGTTGAGGATAAACCTGCTCACAGCTTTCTGGGTAAAAAGACAAAAGAAAAGATGTTTTGATTAAAATTCAGCTCTGTTTTCTTTTAAAAATGACCCTTCTCTAAGCGACCTGTAAGGTTTGTTGCTGCCAAGGAGGGGCTGCTGATTTCAGTCTTGCTGCAATCTCTGCTTTTGTGGCTTGGTTTCATGATGTTTGTGATGTAATAGTATGTGACACTTACAGGCCCTGTGGAACCTGGAAGGACCAGAGAGTACTTTTATATACAGACAGAAGAGTTCCTGAGCAGAACTTGGCAGTGGCTTGCACAGAGCTGCCAGGAGCACACAGCACTTCAAGAGGGAGTGGGGAAGGGAACAGTGTGTTTAGAGAAGGGAATGGCAGAGGTACTGATAGGAAGGCGCCCAGCTCAGTCTGAAGCAGAGGCAGGACAGGGCAGCTGATACCCCTCAGTAACCTGCTGCAATTTCCTGCAGCAGCACATTTTCACTGGATGCTGTACCCAAGACCTGATCCTGTGCTCTGAGATGGGCTTAGCTGCAGCCTCTAGTCCACTTGCCTCTATTTTACCAGGCAAAAAAATTTGTTTAATTCTCTTGTCATTTCTACTTCTGCATTCCTTTAGAAGGGAACAGGCATCCTCTCCTCCTTTTCCTATTGGGAAAAAAAGGTTTAGACATGGCTGATGGGTAATATTTGCATGTGAGGTTGTTGTAGGGCAGAGTCTGTCAATGAATTCACTTTTCAGTTACTCATTGAATAAATTAAAGGTCAGAATGGCATTTCTAAAGTGCAGCCAGTCAGTTACACTGAGGATTTGTCAGTCTGGTCTTCTGCCTGTTCTCTCCAATGTTTGGGGCATTTCCTTCTCTGTCATTACTGTGCAATAGATAAAAGGTTTTATCCCAATCTACTTCTAGGGAGTCCAGGTCACAAAAATGCTAATGCCCCCTGGCCCTGAACTTACACAGGAAGCCTGTGGCAGAGCAAAGGCTTCAAAGAAAATTGCCCAAGATCCGAAAAAAGCCCAACACGTGCAAGGTCCCTGGCACAATCAGAGCTGCATGGCCATGGAATTGCTTCCAGAGAGGAAGGAACTCTGAGAATATCGCAGAGCTTGTTTTGTGGAAATCTCTGTTTTGTGGAAGAGGAAACTGAGGTATTGCAGCTTGCTCATGGCTATGCGGGGAGTCAGAGCAAAGCTCAGACCTTGGTTTTTGATTTCCACATCTTTTGCTTATAGATCTTCATCTCCAGCCAGAAGGAGATGTTAATATCCAGCACTGGAGTATTGGATGCTGCTGAAAGCATTTGCATAGTGGTTGTGTCAGGATTTCAGGTCTAGTGCTATTGATTTTCTGTCTTGAGATGTTGCTGCAGTTTGCAATATCACTGGGAAAGATGCTTTTGTTCTCTTTCACTCCAGATTCAGGGGAAAAAAGGAGGGCAAATTATGTCATTCAGCTACCCTTTGATCAAAACCATTGGCATTTGTGCCATTTCTGGTAGGAAGGAATATCACCACTGCTCCTATTTCCATAATGCTTTAGCCAGAGGATCCCGCCTACGTGTGAGATGTTTGACATAGCAAAGCCTGGTGGAACAATGTGAGCCAGTGTTTCTTTGGGTTTTGCAAGTGCTCTGCCTTCTGGAAACCAGCCTTTTTGTTTATCTTGGTGGGGTTTGCACTGGGTATTTGAGCTTTGGCAGATAGCAGAGCACTGAGAGTTTTACACAGAGTTAGAGACTGCCCTTCCTTGGGACAACATAACCTTGACTAAAGCAGATGGTTCCCCACTGGGTGGTGAAGATCAGAATTGTGTATTTTTGATAGCAGGAGCTGGCCCTGTTTGCATCACAAAAAAATAGATAAAAATCTGGTTCTTTTAAAGCTTTTAGTGCTTTCAGCTCTTTGGTTTATGGTCAGGAGCCAGGAGAACCTCTCTAAGCTTTCCAGGGTTTTCTCTTTCAAGGAACACTCAACACAAAGAAAAGATACCCACTGTCTTGCTGAACTGAGATGAAGAATAGCAGCAGGAGCATTCCGTAGGGCAATAAAGATGACCAAGAAAAAAACCCTCAGTCACTTAAATTCAGGTCTGAGTGTGTAAGGATTTTCTATTTCAATAGCACTGACAAAGCTGAGTCAAATCAGGTCCTATTTCTACTCAGAACCAGGTACAACATTTTGGAAAGAAGCCCAGCATAATTTGGAATCATTATTCCATGTGCTGGGAGCAGTGCCTGAAGAATTTCCCTCCACCTACAGGCTACCCACGCTGGCTGCCTTGGCTGGCTGTAACTCTTCAAAACCACCTTGAACAGGAAATGCCTGGGCAATTTGTGTCCACAGGCTGGGAAGCAAGCTGGAGGGACCCAAGGTGGAAATAAAGATCTGACTAAATGCCAGGTTTAGAAGTTGATTGGTCAGTTCCTGCCTTCCAGCCAACAAGAAAAACAGAAGTTACAGGTTGTTGCTGGGGTTCCTATTCCTCCTGCTCTTCTATTGTACAAGTTTGAATTTAGTTCTGTCACCTCTGGGGCTGGGCAGAGCCAGCCAATGGTTGTTTATGATGACAAAAGCCATTGGAGTTCTCTGTGTCTGAGACATGGAAGGTTTTGTAGCTGCAGCAGTGATCTTTCTGATGGGGTAATGGAGGCAAACAGCAGTGAAAACACTTTAGCCCAAATGCTCTGCTGAGTCCCCAGTGCAATTCCTGCAATCCTCAAGGACCCCCTTTGGGAACAGGTCTGTTTCCAAACTCTTCATCTCCTCAGCCACTAAGGGAGCAGTGCCTGCAGCAATCAGAATCAAACCCTGCCCAGAAAAGAAGGGTTCACAAAGATGAAACACTGGTTTTCATCAGCAAATTATCTCTCTTTGATGGTGAGCTGGAACCAAAGCATGACTTAAGTCACTCAATCTCTTAGACAGTTTGGAGCACGTGCTGGGCTATCTTTCCTAGTCAGCCATGCTGCTTGGAGATAGTTTTTATCTCACCCACAGCTTTGATTTGTCATGTCCACGGCTCCTCAGGGCCAGCGTAGTGGATGCTTTGATCTGCCTGGAAGCCACTAGGCCTTGGCAGAGGAAAGCTATCCTGCTTCAGAATTGTGTCTGGAGCTTGCAGAAGGTACTTTGTAGACTGAGGAACAAAGCAGAAAGCGAAGTGAGCCGCAGGGAGAGACACATTGCTGCAACATGCAAATGCCAGGACACCATTGTACCCCTGGGCTGTGTGCCAGAGGAAACTTTCCTCAGAAAAAATATTCTCCCACTTCAGTTCCCCTTCACCCTGATTTTGAGGGGACTCAGAGTTGTCAGGAAGGTTGTATGCAGCAGGACAGATATCCACCTTTTTCCAGGGATTCCCACTGTACAGGTCCTCAAAAAGGCACATGCAGATGCAGAGAACATTGTGACCTCCACTTGCTCCAGAGTCCCCCAGAGTTCAGACATTACAAATTATATATATATATCCTAAGCACACCCAGGAGGGTTTCTGGCTATGGAGGCTTGATCCAAAGGGATGACAATAGATTTCCTATTGGCTTCCAAAAGCTTTAAACAGCTTCTCTTACCTTCTTGCAACACACTTAGTTAAATGAGAGCAAAGTTGTGTTCTTTACTGGAAGAGAATAAAATAGGCATGAGATGCTAGAGGTTAAAAAACATCTTGTTAAAGGCTTAGCCAAAAGACACAGTTAACCTTGAACTAAGGAAGCCCAGTAACACGTGGGATATTCTGTCTGTCTGCTGTCAGGGCAGATTTGATCACAGTGAATGCGTCTCCACAAAAGGGCCTGGCACCTTCCGCTGCACAGGGTCTGCCAATTTTCTCTTCCCTCAGTGCATCACACCAACATCTGGATAACTCTGCTTCTGTTCTAACACAGAAAACACATCAATCCCTAAATCAGCTTTCACTGATGAGTCAACAGTAATGTGATGCCCTTATGGCTGGAGTTGTCTTTGAGTTTTTGAAGGACATCAGTGATCCTGATGCAAGAGTTAGGCTGGAAGAAAGGACACACAACTCCAAGTATCTTTTCTTCTCAATATTCATCTTCCTTCTGAAGTTGAGCTTTCCAAGTTGTCCTTACTGAGGCACAGAGGCACAGGATGGGTGTGACCCTACAGCACCTGACCTTATGCGTTTGTGTCCAGCACTTGGACTCTGAAAAGAGGGTGGCCAAATTCACATTTTGCCCACTGACCAGCCCCAGTTTTGTGACTTGACTTCTCTTTACAGCTGTGACAGCTGAATGTTAATTTTTTCAATGTTTGGTTATGGAGCACACGCAAACACAGCATCAGTTGTATTTTGCATTTGCAAATCTTCACGTGTGTATCAACAAAGATTTGATTGATCTTTTTCTCAAGGAGAGTTTAGGAAAATGTGGTCTCAAAATCTGGAAACTGAAAGAAAATTCTGCTTGGCAACTAAATTGCAGAGTTGTCTTGTTGCATTTGAAAGCAGAGTGTAGAGATAAATGATCTATGAATTTTATGTTAATTCTTCAAAATACCTTTATCAACTGAAGTACAGAATATATCCAAGTTGGAAACATTACAATGGGCCATCTGAAAGTGGGGGGTTTTATACTTTTAAACTCACATCCATTACAAGGTTTCTGCATCTTGCGCTTGAGGTAGCTTGAGACAAAGGCTCAGTAGTCTGTATTGTAATTACAAATTTGCTTGCATTTCATTCTGTGGTCTTTGATTCATTCCAGCTTTAAAAGATTCCAGTAAGAGATCCATTAACAGCGACTGGAAAATTGAGCTTCCTGGTGAGTTTCAGATCGCAGGCACCACTGTCCGGTACGTGCGAAGGGGGCTGTGGGAGAAAATCTCTGCCAAAGGACCAACTAAAATACCACTGCACTTGATGGTAACTTTATATCCTTTGTTTGTGTTTCTTAAGTGATGCAACAGAAAGGGTTTATATCCTAGCTGAAAGTTAAATTTTCGTTGTTTGCTTCCTCACCACAGTGTTCTTTTGCAGCATTGCAGGGGCTGGAGAAGCCCATCTCCCCACTCAAAAAGTGATGCTCCATTCTGGGAGAACAGGCAGTATCCCATCCAGCTCATGTCCAGTCCAGGATATCCCTGTAATGTGTCACAGGTCCGTTCTAGAGGATATAGGTTCCCAAGGACTTGTCTTATTTCTTGGACGTACCTGATCACACACATGAAAGCATTATTTGCTGAAATATCTTCTCATCTTATGCCAGAATGTTTTCTGTGTTTAAATACTCTGTTTTGTAGCAGAAGAGGTACAGATCTAGCATGCACAGATGATATATGTGAATTTGAATCTAAGTAATTACTTAATTGCACACAGAAATGTTCTTTGTTTTCTCTGTATTATTTTTTCAATTGTGTGTAGTTTAAGGTGTTTTTTGACATTTTTTCCTAATATTCAGCATAGCCCTTCTGTTAACCCAGCTTGGTATTTTATGAACAGCCATGTGAACATGAATGAGAAGTCCACAGGGGTGAGAAGAGCAGGACTGTGGTCCCAGAGCTGTCACTGGTGGGTGACGGGGTGACCCATGGGCCAGTCCCTTAATGCTGGTGTAACCTTAACATTTGTATTTGTGAGACAGCTGTAATGATTCCTGTCTCATATATCTGTTCCTGTTTAAAACTCTGCAGAAAGCTTTACCGGTTCTGTAGCGAGGTTTGCATAGAAAGTATATTCATTTTTTCATTGTTTCCTGTAAGTTTTTTATTCTATTCCATTTTTTTCTGTGCTATTTCTTCTCCTTGTGACTTTTTGCCATGTTTGTTCTCTGAAGGCTATCTGTAAGCACTGCTAAAAATCAGCATTCTCTCCCTTCCCTCACCTGATTTTTTTGGCTTGCTGGTGTTCATTCTGCAGCACTTTCTGACTCAGTTTGAAGAGCTCCAAACATGCCTGAACTTTTCACACACACAAAAAGCTGACAGTAATACTCCACTTTGTCAGTACCTTCTTGGTGTCAAAATCTGCTGCACAGGAACATGAGGGTTTTTTTCTTTGCTTTCTCAGACAAATGAGTGAGTTTATAGGCTCACAGACCAGCTGGATTCAAAGAGGTTACAGCTGGAATAGTCAGAGGTGCAGGGTTGGGCACACCAGCACCTTCCTGGCTCACCTGTGTAGTGCAGGGTGTGCCCACTCAAAGGAGGTGTATTACACCTTCTTCACCATCAGAAACATCAGCTTCTTCTTGACTTTGGCCTTAACACAAGCCTTCCCTCCTGAAACCAGGACTCTGACAAAGTATCTTGTACTGCCAAGGTCTTCCCAAGCTCATGTGAGAAACAGGAGTTGCACAGGTACCGTTTGGGAAGATGCTGTGCAGGGTTCCTTTAGCAGCTTTTGGAACCTTCCAGGGCATTACTTGGTTGAGGTCTACTGCAGTAAAATCTGGATATTGGCATTTTGTGAACCTCAGCATCAGCAGAGCTTTGGTTTTACAGAAATGCTCAATTCCCCTTTGTTAAGGAGTAAGTAGCTAACATAGGAGTGATTTTGAGCTTCTCCACGAGTGTCCTGTCCAGATACAGACAGGCCCTTTCAGCAGACATAAGCAGAGGAAATGTTCCTTCTTCACCTTCCTTTGCAGAAAAGATTAAAAATTAGGAATGTAAAAATTACCAGACCATTAAAAAACATGTGGTTTTAAATCACTGCCAGTGGTAAACAAAGCACACATGAAGTCTTTGCTTCAAATCAGATACAAATCTTTTCCCTGATACAGGGTGGTGGGTTTCATTCTTTCAACACAAGAAAGGCAGGATGGTTACCAGTTCCCTCTAAATAGAAAACTGTTGTTCAAACAGTGGTGGAATACACTGGACTGACAAAGAGCCAGAAGCTTCAGTCAGTCCATTGTGACCTGCATTTGAAACCAATTATACACACATACACACACCCCCCAATTATATATGGCTACGAAATTGCATAAAATTGGTTTCATATGGCCTTTGGATTCACTAGTCTCGCACCCATATTGAGATAATAAGGATTTCTTTTTAAGAGCTGGTTTTTAATACTTAAGGCATTTCTCCAAGTGCATTGCTGTGCGTGTATTTCTTGGAGAAACTGATGTTTGTGTAAGAAGGCCTGTGCTAGTCCTCCTTGTGCAACACAGGACAACCAAACACTCCCAGAGCAGAAGGGGACTTTAGACAAGGCTGACTGATCAATACTCTAGAATGAGAGTTCATATCTCCTGCACTTCAAGAAAGCCAGAGCAGGGCTCAAGCTCTCTGCCTCTGCCTGCCTGGTATTTGAATTGTGTTGAAAAAAACCAGCATTCATCTTCGAAATTGTAATGATGGCTGACTGGTTTCAACCCTCGTATTCAGTCCTGGTAGTGAGGCTCCCACTGTAGCTGAAGCAAAATCATGTCTTTGTTCCCCACATCCTCTGGAAGAGGCTCATCTGCCCAGGGTTCTGCCCTGTGCAGAGCAGCTCATGGGTGCTGAGTTTGTGGAGTCCCCTGAGTGTTCACAGCACAGGCTTCCAGGACCCCTTCTTTCAGCACATTTGTTTGGTTAAATGAGCTCCTGACAGCTTTAGTGAGATTATTGGTTAAGTAGGAATGATTTGTGCAAATCTGAAGGGGAAACAGTTATTGTTGGGGGAAAACAGCATTTGAAAATGTGTCTTTTTTCAAAGAGGCAGCTGCTTGCTCCACTTATGAGAGTCCTTATTTGATAAGGCATTGCTCCTATTTCAGTAGGTGACAAAAGGGAGCACAATTCATCTGTCTAATGCTGCTCAGATCATGGGATAATAAGCATAAGTAAGTTTAAAGCCACAGCATGAACTTTACAGTAGTACTTCTATGGCATTTGTTAATACTGTGGTAACTCAGATTCCATGGGCCCCATTCTCTATGGATGTCTTCCAATCAGTTCTGACTCAAGCCAGGGAAAGTGAGAGCCAAAAGTCCAACAGGTAAATTGAAACAGAACCAGTACTCTCATCTCCCTATGGTAAAAACAAACATTTTTCTCTGTTCCTTTGTTAACAGTCAGGGAATTTTGGAGTAATAGCACTGGAGACATCACAAGTGGTTCCGTAGGAAATAGCCTGCTGTTGGAAGCAGGTTTCATCTTCCTCTAGCAATATGCAGGGATGAAAATATATGTTGCTAGAAGCTGTATGATATTGCTTTTGCTTGTCATCCACAGTTTTCTGAGACATAAAACCCTGCTGCTACAGTTTGTCAGCAGGAATAGTCATGCTTGCCTTGAGTGCCACATTCACCAGGAGACAAGGGACTTTTTGTGCAGTAGTTGTTTTTGCTCTGAGAAGCATCACCTTGTTCTTTCAGATGTTTAACTCTAGAAGATCTTTAAAATAGTTGGTATATGAAAAGTGCTGATTTAATGCTTCCTGTTGTCTTTCTCTTTGAATAGTCAGTGTCCTGCTGATCACATGTGAGGCTGAAAGTTATGCCTTGAATTCCAGGTTTAAACATCCCTGTCACTGCTTTAAATATTCACAAATCATAAGCAGTTCTTTCTCCTTCAGTTGCCCTGTTTTACCAGTATCGCTGTAATTTAAGTTTTCTAGATAAAGATTTGGTTGCCTTTCACAAGGTATTTATGTTTTAGGATTTTTTTCCTGAGCCAGCATTTCCAGCAGTGCTATCTCACAGCCTGTTGGCTCTCCCAGCACAGTGTGTTGCAACAGCCTCTCTTTTCCTGCCGAACCAGGTGCTGTTATTCCATGACCAGAATTATGGAATTCATTATGAATACACCATCCCTGTAAACTATACTGCTGAAAACAGAAGTGAGCCAGAAAAGCAACAGGATTCCTTGTACATCTGGACACACAGCGGATGGGAAGGATGCAGTGTGCAGTGTGGAGGAGGTAGGGATGCCGGGAAGCTTGGTGGGAATCCCTGTGTGGTGTTTGCAGGCTCCAGCCACAGGAGAGGTGGAAATTGGCCATGAAAATGGACTTTGCCATAATGAATTCAATGAAAGCTTGTTCTCACCGGCTCTCCCAGCTCTGATCCCCGTCCCCGTGGTTCATTTCCAGGCAGCCTTTTGGCAGGGACACTGCTCTGTCACCAGGCTGGAGCAGCACCTGGATGCCTGCAGCACGGATGGCTCCGGGCACCGTGTGCAGCCCCAGCCTCCAGCCCCCATCACATTCCTGGAGCAGGTGTCCAGGCACACTCAGGGAAAGGCACTTCCCTCCCCAGGGATGGAGGGGGCAGTGCTGCTGTGACAGCTCCTGGAGATCTGCATCAGATGCTCCCATCCAGGAGCATGTGGCAAAGCTCCCTTCCCAGAGGATCCCTGGATGTGCCCGGACAGATCTGCCGGAGCCCTGGGAGGAGCTGATGCTGTGAAACCAGAGACTGGTTTCTCAGACACTGTCCTTTGCATTTTCAGTGCTGGAAGGAGTGGGTTGTTGCCTGAGGAAAACAGATAGTTTCCAAGTGTTCTGGGCAGTCTGTCTTCACCAGCAGACTCAGTTATTTATGATGTGACATGACAGAAGGAAAGAGCTCATCTTCACATTCACTGAAATTACTGATTTTTTTCTGTAAATAGGACTCACTTTAGTGTAGACATTTTTACTTGTGCATTAAAATAATAATTTTTAAGCCATTAAACCCTCACATGAGTGAAAAGGAAATTTATTTGTGGCTCTTCTTTTTTTTTGTTGTAAGCCTGTTACTAATTTGAATCAAATCAGTGTCTTCCAGCATGGCTCCCACCAGTACTATACTAGCTTGATAATTGGTCTTTTATTTTAGTTGTCCAATGCTTTTGCTACTTATCCAAGCTGAGAAGGGCCTTTCTCCTTTCCATACAGATGTTTGCATATTTTTTATTAACAGAACATGAGTTATTTTTTATTTTCAGCTGCAGATGGTGAATAAACTCAGTCTGACTCAGACTCAGGGTTAGAAAGTGAACCTGAGAAACCAAACTTAGCAGTAAGGCAAAGTCACACAGAGCAGGAGTAGCACGTTCCTTGTCACATCTGGTCACTGTCATGCTCCCTGTGGCACAGCTTTCCTGATGCCACTCAGTGGAAGGCTGAACCCTGAGGGCCACACTGGATGGAAGAAACTCCTGATGCACAATTTATGTGGGAAATGCTGACTTCTCCTGAGATGCCTCCTGCCACAAGGATTTTAAAGCAATATATCTGGAGGAGCAGAAAATGAGAAATAATTTATTTTGGTGGCTTTATTTTCTCTTTGTGAAATACGAACAAGCCCAGTTAATGACTCTTGAACCTCAGTCACTCCTTCTCATCCTGACTTCCTGCCTGGGGAGCAGCAGGAGGCAGCTGTCCTGTCATTATCAGTCACATTATCGGGGGGTGAGAGGTCATGTAACTTCAGCACATCTGCCCGAGGTCATGACAGGGCACAGCTACCTGTGGAGGAGGAACCAGAAATGAAACCAAATTGTTTTAAGGCTCATTTCCATGTTGAACACTAGAAGGAGAAAGCCCAACTTGCTGCTCATGTTAATGCATGTCAATTGCATGATTATTGGGGAAAGATTTGTAGCTTTTCTGAAAAAAAAACAACCCAGAACATGCCAGTACAAAGGTCAGACAGAAGTGGAGAATAAGATTTCCTGCAGAGGTGGTAGAGTACATCTGGTAGAGGGAGCAGGGAGCTCCAAGCTTTTGAGTTTTGGTTGATGAGTGGAGTTGGCTTTTCTCAGAGTTCTTTTTGATTTGGCTTTCAGGTGAGAGGAAAACCATCGTGTCCTGCAGTCGGATCATTAACAAGACCATGACACTGGTGAACGACAGTGACTGCCAGCGAGTGACCCGCCCCGAGCCCCAGGTCAGGAAATGTAACACACACCCCTGCCAGTCACGGTAAGGAGTTAAAAAGCACTAAAAACCAATATCCTTTTCCTTCAGAAACTGCCTCTTTCCAAAGCCTCCATCTGGTGAACACAGTGAAAATGTCTCAAAGCATTGGGACGCATTGTTAGCCACAGTAAGCAGCTGTAATATTCATTTCCTTTTGTTGAGCAGGTCAGATTTTCATTACCTCAGACAAAGCCCATTTAATTTGTGGTCAGTAAGGCCAGATTCCGTGCAGGCTGCCTTCATGCATTGTTTGGGGATGGATTTCTTTTCCCCTTGGTTGCCTCCTGGGAGACAGAACAACTTACAGTATAAAGTTAGACAAGAGTACAGTGACTGCATATCTAACCTTTCTTTTTTTGAATCAGCACAGAATGGGGTCTGATTAACTGTCAAACAGTACTGCAAAAACCCTGAAGTCAGTAAATTAAATTATGATGGAACACGTTTAAGATGCTTTCCTCAGTAAGGGTGCTTTTCTCCTCACTAGTTATTAGAGATCTCTAAAAATAATGAAAATATCTTTTTTATTTAATTTGGCAAACACTTTTAGCTGAATTAATTTTGATCTGTGTTATATTAAAAAGACATTTCTGGCCAAAAGGACAAAAGACAGGAAGGTAAATGAATTTGTTCAGTTTGTTTGCTAACAAAAAAGTTCACTCTTGTTCTGCAGTGATGTTTAGCATTGTAGAGTAGTGTAAAAACTCCAATCTTGATAGTAGTTAGAATAACACCAGGATCAGGGGTTTGATCCATGTATGGGCCATTCACTTCAGAGGTGAGCTCAATGATCCTTGTGGGTTCCTTCCAACTCAGAATATTCTGTGATAAAATCAACTTCAGATAAAGCTGAACAATACCTAAAAAGCATCTTCAAACCAACCTGCTGGCTGCTGAATCTTGGATGATCAGACAAGCCAGGGAAATGCACCTATAAAGCTAATCCTGCTGGCAGAAACAATGAGGGAAACAACAAACAGCACACTTCCTTCTAATTAGACCTGCACTCTGATTAAAGTGCCCTGGAGCAGGGAAATGCAGTGTCAGCTCATCCATCAGTAAGGCTGGTTCAGGTTTCAGTTTCTGTCTGCACTGCCTCTTATTGCTGCTGTACATTATTGTGGCTGTACAACTTGCAGTACTGAAAGGTATAATGAGATACCCTAGTGTGTAAGGAGAGCCAAAATCCCCATGGATCAAGGAAACAACTGTCATTTCCATGAGGAAGTCCAGTGAGGCTGGGATTTCTGTCATGTCACTCTCTCAGAAAGAAACAAAAAGCATCTGCTTGTGTTGCTGCCCTGGCATGAAGTATTTCTCCCAGACCTTTTTGAAAGCTGTTGGGAGTAGACTGGAGTGAGCCCAAGCAGGTTTAGGAGGGGTTCCAGGTGGTAGAGATGAAGAAAAGCAATTTTAAAAGTTCTGGAAGATATGGGCAGCTTCTGCCTCTACCAGCTGAGAGCAAGGACAGGAGGTCCTGGCCATGAGGTCTGTCACAGCCCTGAGACCCACAGTGTGCTCTGAGGGATCCCCATGACCCTGAGCCCCTGGGGAAGTCTCTTTGGTGCCCTCCCACCATGGCACTGCTGCCTGTCCAGGGCAGTGGCAGTGGGTGAGGTCAAACCACACAAAACCTCCTGAGGAAGGATTGCTCTGCTCTTGTATCTAGCTTGTGTTCCTTTGGGGGTTTGGGTCCAGCCCTAATGTTATTCCAAGGTCTCTCTTCTTCTGTGTGGAGCCAGCAGGCAGATTATGGGCACAGTTTAGCACAGTTGTGCCCAGCTGCAGTGGGCTCTGGCACAGGGACACTCTCAGAGGTTGAACCCATTTTTTTCAGAGCAATGACAGCAGACACTGAATGTGCTTAGAGCCTGGAAAGGCCACAGAATCCTTGCTGATGATCTGATAGACCACACTCCCTCTCTCCCTCCGTGTAGACTACACTTTCACACTTAACATGCTTCTAACTGGAAACATTTTCAGAAGCACATTCTCTGTGCCTCTGTAGAATTTAAATTTCCACTTGCGTTTGCCCACCCAGACATTAGAAAAGCATGCTTAGCATATTCTCTGACCAAGAACATCTTAAAGAAACCATTCTCTTTCACCATGTCAATGCTTTTTTTATGAGCCCTGAATTTGTTTTAGGGTTTCAAGTAAAATTATTGTAGCATCTTGTTACAATAAGGTCCTTTCCCATTTCCATTCAGACCTAAGCCCTTCACCTGAGTTCAGAAGAAGGAACAATGCTCTCCTTTCTGTAGTAAACCAGCTCTGTTTTGTGCATTCTGAATTGCATGTGCACTTTCACTCAAAATTTAGGAGAATCACCTTTCAGAGTATTTATCTCTAGAGAGGGGTCTTTTGGCCAGCACAGGACTGGGTCAGAGGACACTCAGTCTCTCTTTCACTTTTGGATGGGCTTTGTGACTTTAATTCACTATCCCACACTGTCCTTTTGTTTCCTCTCTCAATCCATGTGTAAGCTAGATTGCAAACTCTTTGGGATGGGGTGAGATCATATTGTTTAAGTGGAGGAAGAGGCTGTTGCTGTTGAGATTGTAATAAAAATAAAAAAAAATAGTTACCCACATTTATAATGTGATCAGGAGGAAAAAAGGGTATGTTATTAATAACAGTGTCTTTCTTCCAGCACGATCCCAAAGTGCTTTGTAAATTATATATCCCTTTGAACTTCAGCCACCTCTCAGGAAAGCCAAATAATGTAGGGCAGGGGACAGTACTTTCATGAGGCCAAGGAGAAGATTGGAATTCTCCAACTGCAACCCAGCATCTGAGGAAAACAAAGCAGGATTTAAAACTTGATTGGATACACTGACATGTTTTAAAATTAAACGTCAGAGAAGAGAATTTTCTTAAGGGTTTTGTTGAAACTGGCAAAAATAAAAGAATCTTTCATTCTTTATTATTGTTACTCTTTCACCTTTTAAAAAAATGCCTCTTTTTCTTCCTATTTTATTTTTTATGTTCCTTGACCCTCTTTTTCCATTAAATTCTTTACAGCTTCCTTTCCTGTCCCAACTGCACCCTATTAGCACCTCTTTATTCTAATCCTCTGCCTAGCTCTTTAGATATTTTTTACAAAACCCCGCTGTAACCAGATGGAATCTGGATTCCTGCATGCAGCGCTCATGGGCCGCTTCCAGCACCCGAGCACCAACCCAAATACAGCGGCAGAGCCAGCCCTGGGGCTGGCACCAGCCTCACAAATCACAGATCCCATCAGCTGTTTTCACTGAAAACACAGCTCGGCCAGTGGCCACACACTTCTACATGCATGGCTGGGTCTGTGGCTATGAAACTGCTCTCCTCCAAGGCAGGAAAAGCACCGAAACCACATGAAATTCCCCAACTGCTGGACTTGTAATGGACTGTGTGCAAGCACTGGTAATTTTTCTCATCTTTGCTGTAAGAGATTTTAGGAGAGATTGAGTCCTTTCAGGGGCCTGCTGAATATTTGATGTTCTTACATGGATGCTGAACAGCAGCATAAATGCCAGAAATCCCTGGCTGCATCTACAGAAAATCACAGGAGACCCTGAGCACTTATTTTCACTGTTTAGGACTTGAAAATAGCTCCTGAGCCCAAGGGTTAGTTTTCTGCTACTACCAGCAGCATATCTTAGACTGCTTTCTATAAGCTGAGCTTTTTCCACAGGCCCCTTCCCTCACTGGAAGGCTCTCCTTTGACCTTGCTGTTCGTGTGGCTCAGAACCTTTTATTTCCAGCCTAAGTTACTCACTGTCATTTTTCAGCCTTTTTTTTGTGCATCAGCTCTGTTCCTTTTCTTACAGAGTATTTTCCCTCCCTTCCTTTCTACCTTGGGCTATTTGCCAGAAGATACAACAAACCATTGTATGTCCTCCTTCAATCATTTTTCTGGGCTAAATCCATTACTTTAACTTCTTATTGCTTTTTTCATGGCTGCATCATATTTGTGGCTTACAGTCATTCGAGATGTTTTCCTCCTCATTTATTTCGTTGTATGAACCCTCCTTTAACACAGAAATGCTTGTTATTGGTCCCTGAGCACTCAGCCTTGCACTGTGTGCTGTTTATTTCCATCCTAGCTTTATTATTGCAGTACTGAAGGTTATTCAGTTCTTCCTGTATGACATCCTAATCCTCTTGAGGCATTGACACTGCTTCTAGGCTTTGTATTGTCAGCATTTTCCTCAATTTTCCAGCAGTTTTCTAATTTTTGTGCCAAGGTCATTAATGAGCATACTAAATTAGATCAAATGCAAGACAGACCTTTCAGGAAGCCCGCTAGTAACTGATCTAAATTCCTTTCATACCTGGTACTCCTTTGCAGCACTAAAGGTAGATGGGAGGCCAGCTCTCACCTCTCTATGGATTACACAATTATATCTATGTTTCCTAGCATGTCACCAGTAATCATTTCCCATGCAGCAAAAGGAGTTCTTCACCAAACAGATTAAATCTACCACATTTCCTTTGTCTGGAAAACCAGTTATTTTAGTCAGAGAAATGCAGCCAAGGAGTTTTGCCTGGAGGAAGCCTATCTTGCATCCTTTTACCACTGTGTCCTTGATTATTGCTGCCCTCCAAATCAGCTCTAAAAGCTGGCACACTGCTGAGGTCAGGTCTGTGGTTATATGGATCACTTCCTTCTGTCTTTCTTTCTTCTCTTTCCCTTTCACTTTTCCATCCATGGGCTGGAATCCAGCACCAGGCTCCCCAAGGGCTCACACACCACAACAGTGCCCACTGGGGGAAAATGAAGCCAGTTCTAAGAGTCAGTCAAGCCCCCAGTTGGCTCAGCACCTCAAAAACATGTCCAAAGGCTGGGGAGTGCCAAAATAATGGTGCCTCAGTGTGTGCTGGTTGATAGTGCCCATTGCTTTGATTCCTGGTCTGGTTTAAGCTTAGGGTGTGTATCCATGTGCTGACTGAGAGTTTACCCTGCCCTCTAGACTCCACCATATCCCTGTGACAGTGCTCTGTTTAACAGCCCAAGAATACAGAAGTCAGAATAATACAGAAATCAGTCTGTCTCCCTGATTCTGGGCTGTTTGCACCCCATTTCTGTGTGTTCTCATCACAGGTAGATGGGGAGCAAAAAAATTTCAGATTTATTTTGTGAGGTGGTTGTCTCGCCAATACTAGAATTTGGGGAGAACAATATGATGGAAAACTCTGAGAACGTCAGCAAGTTACTCACAGAGCTGTATAGAAATTGCACTGAACTGGAGGAATGTGGGTGTTTGTGGACATTTGATGGCTCCAAATGGGTCAGTCCTTTCATTAATGCAGTCAGGCTCTTCTGGAATCTGTACAAATGTTTATCATCCATAAGGTTCAATGCCAACAGGTTCAAACCCTTGTCTGTGCCTTGTGCTGAGAAACACCTTTGATGTGCATTGGATTTGGTTACATTAAAAAAAAAAAAAAANNAAAAAAAAAAAAAGAAGGAACAGCCATGGGGAGGGTTTCATTTTAGCCTGGAAATCTGGCATCAATAGCAATGTTAGCACCCTCTGATCCAAGGAGGCACCACGTAAGAGCTCATTTTGAAGTACTTCCCAAAGCTGGAGTTGGGATCTCCAGAATCAGCTTGAGCTTAATGAATTTGCCAGGACTGTGCTGGAGGGGCTGGAGCAGGGAATGCTGCGCTCTGGTGGCAGCTCCTCGGGGACACTGCCTGCAGCAGGGCTCCCCTGGGCCTTGCAACAGCAAAAGCCAAAATTCTGCAGACCAGAAAACCTGAGACACTCCTGGGCACCTTTGTGAGGGGTGGCTGATGTCCTGCTGTGGGCATATCTGGGGCCCAGCTCAGTTGATGGTGATCCCCATCCACCAAAAGGAGACAAAAACTCCTGTGCTCCAGGTTGTAGGCAGGTCATTAAGTACCAATCAATGCTAATTAGCCACTGAAAGACAATTTGCTTGTATTTTCCAGCAAATCCAGCAACTCAATCAGTGGAGCAATTCTGGCGGAGAAGGCTGGTGAGCAGACAGTGTAGAATGAAAAGTGTTTATTGGCTACTGCTAAATGCATTTACAAACAATCCAAGATGACTTGCTACAGCAGGAGTTAATTTGGCATTATTTTCCACATGGTGTCATGAGACAGGTCCCTTAGGTTTGGTGTAAACACCCAGGCTGGCTTCCATCACTTCTTTCCCAGTGCAATGTTTGACTCACCAACCTTGTGGTTGACCATTGCCTTCTTTTAAAATGTTACATGATCTCTGCTGCTTTGTTTTGAAGCTCTTCAGGCTAAGTGCAGTTCTAACCCACAGAAAAGGATTAGCAGGATAATGTAGCAAAATATTTAATTGTGAAATCCACTCCTCCTGCTGCCTGCTGTAATGATCTTCACAGTTTGCATCCTGTGGTGGGAGCTGAGAAGAGGGCACTGCCTTCCTGGAAAGGCGGGGAATGGAGCTGGAAACCAGTTGCCCCACTAAAGCTACACCGGCCAAGGAGGTGGGTAGGGGAAACACACTGCAGAGGAGCTCTGAGAGTGCTGAAATTCTGTCCCTTGGTGCCAGCCAGCAGGATACCTCCTCACACTGACCCCACAGAATCCTCCAAAACTGAGAGATCTGCTCCTCTGGGGGATGAGGAGAGGGAATACGATGGCTTCCATCTAAAAAAAGAGCTTCCCAAGGTGTATGTAAATTATAAAACATTGTTCCATGGCTGATCTTACTGGTGGGGAAAAAAAAAAAGCTGTCAAAATGATAATCACTAAAGAAAAAAAGAAACCTGTGTGAGTGAAAGTTGGCAAGTCTGTTAGCAGAATGACTACTGTACTGGAAAATTACTGAGCACTGTTTATAAAGGCAATCAGACAGGAATGTTAGTCTTGGAGTCCTAGTTTCAACATCAGCAGCTGTATTATTCTACTAGATTCCTTGTACTTTTCTCAAAAAAAAAAAGCCTTCTAGTGACTGGGTGTGGCACAACCTGTTCCCAAAATACAAGATTCACCTGATTGTTTTGAGCCCAGTGCAACAGAGAGGTGGTGGAGAGCTTCAGGAGTGTGTGGGGAGAGGACAGTCCATAGCAGAGTGTGTGTGTGTGTTTTTCATGGAAATCACAATTCCATTTGTAAAGAGACTTTTCTTCTGCATAGTCGAGCATGAGCTTGGTTTGACAGCTGTAAGCAAAGTATATCTGTCAGTTCCACATGACAGATTCTCAGAAATCCTTTCCAATTCTCCTTGCTAAAATTGTCCAATGTAAAATCCTGGCCCTGCTGAAAGTTGGTCTGACTTTTGCTTAAATCAGTAGAGCCACAGTTTCATCCAGGTGCCTCAGAAAACTAAGAGTGACTTAGACATGATTTTGCATCACAAACTGGTGCTGAAGACAACCAGTCCTAACTGGGCATGGAGTTATCCTCACTTGTGCATTAAACCAATTAAAATGCATTAATGTCATCCTCACCTGTATATTAAACTCAAAAATTAAAAAGGTTTTTGATAAAATCTATTAGAAATATAACCCTCACTTTACAAGGTTTTAGATATGTTTCTGTCACAGGACTTTTTCAGACATGTTTTGTAGGAAGTTTCCTCTGATGCTTTACTCAGCAGTAGCACAGGCTCTAAACTGGTTGTAGGTAAGAGCCAGCTCTAAAATACAGGTTTAATAACAAAAAAATGTGTTATTGCAAACATGTCTTTGGTCTTATCTGAAGTATTACTGTGAAAACAGGGAAATAAATGTCACTGTAGCATTGGGAAGGCAACAGAAGTACCCTATAGGTAGTGAGGGGATGTGTGAACATGACATGGATGCGTAGGTAGTGGGAGAGAACACTCTGCTCTTCTGCAGGGCTCAGGGCAGAAACAACCAGGGGAAATGTAATGGGTTGCAATATTTACCCCAGAAGGTGTAATGGCTTTATGTTATAAGAGGCTGCAAATCTCTGAAAAGTGACCTCATGTCTTTTGATTGCAGTCCCTCACCCCCATCCTTCAGCCTTGATCCATTTTATCTTCCTAACATTTTTTTCCCCAATCTTTAGCTACAAGCCCTCATTTGCAGACATTCATCTCCCCTGGGTTTATGTACATTGTGCTGCTGGCAATTTTTTTTTCTAGAAAATGTGGGAGTCTTAGGCGAGTAGGTAGATAATTCAAGGTTAATAACTAATCCAGACCATAGAAAGATCAAATGACAAAGTGAATCTCCAAAAGATATTTCAAGTTTGCTCCTGGGGCCTGCCAGATGAATGTTGCCAAAGCAGATTAGAAGAACTCCCAGTTCCTCAGAAGAGATACTGAGGGGTCAGAGGTTGAGGAAGACTCAGAATACAAAGATTTAGAGCAGCCCTCTCAGATTGCGTGTCCTGCCCATCCCAGCTTTTTGAAGCTTTTGAAAATCACACCCTTCTGGGCATATTTTAGCTAGAAAGACAGCCACTGACTGGGGTAAAATCTCTGCTTAAAAGTTCATCCCTTTCTTCCTGAATCTAACCACCAGCAGGGATCACTTAGCTCTTGAATCTTCTGTAGAGGTAAGATTACAAAAAATAATAGCAGGGATGAAGCCATCCCTGTGGTTGGGATGAGAAAGATGAGTGTGTTTGTCACGTAAATCAGTGCTTGTTGGCAAAAGGAGAGGCTCTGCTGGCACCCCAGCTGGAGCACTCCCATGGTCCCACAGAAGATAGGTTATAACCTGGGAGAGAAAGACCAAACTGAAAAGAACTCTGGTGTCAAGCAATCCCTAAGATCAGTTTACAGGCTTAAAGTGTAACTGGAAGCCAAATGCTTATATGATATACACAGGGCTTAGTGTACAGCAGTTAATTGGCTTAGTTAATAACACAGAGGCAGCCTGGGGTTTGGAGTTAGAACACTGGAGTTATTTTTGACATTGTCATCAGAAAACCCTTTTTTAAAGAAAATCACCCTCTAAGTAAGTCTTGTTGTTAAACAAACTAAGGTGTGTTCAGAAGGTATAATGACAATGTAGAGACAAAAATCTACCTGGGCTGCAATTTAATAGTTACCATAATGGGATACTATTTGCACATAACATTTTTCTCTCCTGTGTTTATATTACTTGCAGATAATAATTCTGGTAATATCTTGCTGCAAATTCCTTCCAAAAATTTGAAACTGGCAGGAATTTTCCTCTTCAATCACTTCATCCATAAACCCCTTGGCTTTCCATGTTGGTTGTGAACATTGTTGAAATATAGTTGCAGTGTTCCTGTGTGTTAAAGGCACTAAAACAATGTTTTCAGCTGCCTGTGAAGGAGAATTTGGGGGAACTGTGGGGCACTGCCAGGACTGCATGTAGGACTCACCTTTACTTGCTTGCCAGGTTGTTTTTACAAGCCATTGATTCAAGCATAGATTTCACTGAGAGGATGAAGTTTAGTGGTCAAAGTGATCATCCCCTTGGTGCTTTTGAAAATAACCTACTTTACATATTAGTATTATTCAGACATTTAATGTCACTCGTCTCCTGGATCTGAAAGTAAAACCACCACTTTAAAGTAGCCTTTAATTTCCAAGTATTTTGACTGTCACAGGCAGGGCAAAGTGGGCTGTGAGGTTTCAGAGATCCCTTACAGCATTGCCCCACCTGATTTGTAACCACAGTGTTGGGGTCAGGATTGGATGTAGTGGATGGTGGCTGAAGGTAACCTCTCCAAGGGAAAAGCTGGAGACTGTTTTCACCACAGACACATCTTCATATTGATACCCTGGGTTTCTGCTCGTTCCCTATGCAAGCATTCTTGTCATTTAGATGATAATACTTGTTTTTTCTGTGCTAATTTTTTAGTTGTCATGTCTATGCTGGTATTGACTAGAGACCAGCAAACAGGGTAGAAACCAGGTGATTTCTCCCCTGCACAAGAGCAACAAACAAAAAAATTAGAAAATAATTTTCCTTCCTGTGAGGAAAGCCATAATGTTTCTTCTTAAGGCATCTTGGAAATAGTTGGCATGCTGAGTGCTGCCCATCCTAAGTGTAAGCTCACAGACAGCCTCTGCCAAGAATGTATTTTTATCTTTCTCCTTTGCTTTCAGCCCATTTTCTTTTTCCCATTTTCTTTTGCCAGTAGCTGTAGATTGCAGTGAGAGCCCAGTGCTGAAGTGAATATTAGCTGAGTGGAGCCTGGGCAGAGCCCCTTCCCAGCCTTGTGACACATTCAGCTCATAAAGCACAGTCGTTTGGGCCCCTGCAGGCCTTTGTCAAGAGATTCCTTCCCCCAGGTGGATAATTCCCTCACATTTGCTCCAACAGGGCAGAGCCCAGCTGATACCAAGGGAGCCTGGCTATTAATTTTCATGCACATTGATTTCTGCACTTCTAGGCTATTTTTGTCAGTCTTTCAGCCCTAGTATTCAATTTCCCAGCTGACATTTTCCCATTCCATAAGAGAAATACCAAGCCCTGGGCCATGGAGATGCACCAAATCTGCAGTCTGGAGAAACAGGTTTGGTGTCTTGCCAGCTGTTTTAGCCAACAGAAATTCACAGATGTGTCAGTCAACTGCTTTAATGCGCAGGAACATTTGAGCAGGGCCCTGTTCCACAAAAGACAGGTGGCCAGTCTGCCCAGTCCTGCTCAAACCAAATGGCTTCTGCCTGCACTGTCAGCACAGTCATCAGTGCTGTCACACCAGTCATGGCATTCACAAATTAATTCATGACAATTGCAGCAGGTGAAGATATTTCTACAGATGGTGCTGAACTGATTTTCTCCCCTTTAGGAATGAGAAGATGGGAAACAGTTGTTTAATTCATTTCAGAGAAGTAACACACAGCACCTTCAAAAGAAATGTGGTAAATAAATTGCTCTGCCTAGATTACAGGAGCCTCCAGCAGAATGAAATAGTATTTCTCAGCAGACCTATTTTTGAGAAGTCTTGTTCGGGCCCTTTACCGTAACAGACAGCCCAGGATTGGGTGACAAGTAAAAGATTCATGGTGTAAGGATACGGATCTGGATGACAGTCCTAAATAACAGGCTAGAAGGTCAATTGCCTGCTGAGAAGGGCATGAGAGCCTTCTGGTGCTCAGTGGCTGCACAGTTATTGCTCCAGCCCCTCAGTCCATCCAGGAATGCCTGTAATTACAGAGAACATGTTCTCACTGACAGATTGCCGGAAGCTAAAGATCGATGCTGCTCTTCTTTTAGAAAAAAATGTCCTTCCCTCCATCCCTCCTCCTTCAGATCCTTCTTAAACACTTTATTCACTGCCTTGTAGCCCTGCTGTGGTGCTTCCAGCACCTGCTGGAGTCAGTGGAGCTGGAAGACAGAGTGGGGAGGATTCCTCCTTTTCCTTGCAGGATGGTCTGCAGACAACTCTGTCTTTATCTGAGGGCAAAAACCAGCCCCACTGCAGAGAGTGGGGTTAAAGGGAATGATGCAGAGTTTGGGGTTTTGCCTGGCGTGGAGTCAGGAGGGAATATTCACTTGCACGCTGACAATCCTGCTTTTCACACTTCAGCTCCCAGAGGGGATCAGTGAGCTCAGGGTGATGACAGCACAGCACCATCAAAACACCCACAAACCCAGGATGAGCTGCCCATTTCTCACTGGCTTTAAATGAAGCATAATGTTTTATTCCAACAGTTTGCTAACATTTATGCTCTGGCTCCTTCCCAGGTGGGTGACTGGCCACTGGAGTCCCTGCTCTGCCACTTGTGAGAAGGGTGTGCAGCACCGGGAGGTCACTTGTGTATATCAGCTGCAGAACGGCACCTACGTCAACACCAGGGACCTCTACTGCCTGGGCAGCAAACCAGCCACGGTGCAGAGCTGTGAGGGACGGGACTGCCTGTCCATCTGGGAAGCATCAGAGTGGTCAAAGGTAGGAGCTTCACTCCAGAAAGGAGCCAGACTGCTCAGAGCTCTGGATACACTGGCCATGGTTCTCATGGTCAGCATCCTCACAGCACTGGAGTGCTGGGCAGGACTCTCATCTGTTGAGATGAGCAGTGAGGAGCTGAGATTTGATTTCCAGACCAGATGAATTAGTAAGGCAGGGTTTAGATATGCTCTAGTGACTGTATCTTTCCATCTGAAAACTCTGACCAAGAAGGACAAATGTTTCACTGACCTGAGGCCACAAGTGCAGTAACCCAGGGCTTCTGGCTCCATTTAAATGTGGTATGAAGAACTACCAGGCTTATCAGGCATCTGCATGTTACAGAGAATGTGCAGTCTTTGGGCTCTATCCAGCCTTCTTTTGTGTAATTCCAGGAACAAGAAAAAGCTGGTTATATTTTGTATAAAAGATGCATCTCAGAGTAGTTGCAGAGTTAAGGATTTTTTCCTAAGTGTTATAAATGCATTTCTGATGTAAATAATGGGAGATCTAGACAGTTACCCTGTGTTTTGTTTAGCAGCAGAGTGATCTGGGAGTGTGCCTGCAGTTCATGACCAGGACTCAGCTAGTACAGGGCAACTTTGTCTGTACCCTGTAACAGTCCTTACAGGATGCCCATGTTCACTTTGATATTGTGATATTTGATTTGATAGTTGCTGGGCTCACCTGAGTGATGAACTCCTTTCACTCTGGATGCAGGGTTGCAGCTCTACCAGCCTCATTCCAGCCTGGCTGTCCAGAACAGCCCTTCCTGTGGGAAGGATTCCTCATCATTCATCTCTATTTGGAACAGGGAGCTCCTATTTAAAACATTGCCAAGGAGCTTTTGCTAGATATTATTGTCAGAAATGTGCTTAAAAGTCACAGAAGCTCAGGACAGAAGGGATCCTGAGGAGCAGTGTCTCCTCACAAACACAATGGGATTTCATTGTGCACCTCCTGGACAGGAAATCTTAGTTTGGCAAGAGAGCTGATGGTTAAGAGAGAGCAGTGTTCCCTTTCAGTGGGGTGCTGGATCCTTCACTGGTGCATGAGATTTGTGTTCTTTCTGAGTTCTTTTGTTACAAAAGATGTGCAGAAACACACCAAGGTTTTAGTAAGTTGTCTGTTGGGTCTTTTGTGTTTTGTAGACATTCCCCTTTCAGAGGATGTCCTCTTTATTTCTTATAGCTAAACCAGCTGAACTGTTTATAGCTGAGATTAGGGTGCAATTCCTACCTGATGTACATGTGGATTTTTTACTTGAGTCTTTTGTTAACAATCCCAGGTACTTCTGTCTCCCTTTTATGGAATAGAGTAAGTCAAGTTACAGATCAGTGGAAATCTTCCATATCCATGACCATGTAACTCCTTTGCAAATACACAGCATTTTTAGATAATTTTTTCACTAGCTGGTTTACTTTTCCTTTGATACCTTTTTTTGTTTTTTGGGTCTCTAACTATGCACTTATGATTTTAAATTTGTTATTCTGGCCCATTTCTGCTGTTATGAAGCTCAGTTGACTCCAGGACAAGTTTGATGCTCTGCCAGTGTGAACTCTTCTCACACCTAGGACTGTCTTCAGTGGTAATCACTTTATTCCTTAGCATTTTAGTCTGTTGCTGAGGAATAAATATCATTGTAATTGTATCATTATATAAATCTATTTTCTGATCTATTTTTTTTAACTTCTTGCTCATGCAACACAGTTGACTGCACTGATGTCTGGTCCCTGGTCAAAAATGTGTGTTTTCACAGCAAATTCCAATGCAATCTTCATTATGGAAAAAATTAAGTTCCCCTTGTATTGCCAAACACTTGAGATTGTTTTGGACAAAGTACTGCTCAACCCATTTTTAATGATAAAAATAGAGACTGTCAGGAGGAGCTGAATGTTTCTACTGTTAGAGAAATAGAGTGGAAAAAAAATATGGGTTTTCTTCAGATAAAGGAGTTGTGTCTTAACTGCAAAGTTGTGTTGCTCCTTTGCAAAGCCCCATGGGATATGACAAAGTAATTTGATAATAAAATAAGACTTAATGATCTCAAGTGGACACACAGAAACTGTGTCTATGAATTTGTGGACTCTGTAAAATCTATGTATTAAGAAATTCTTCATGAAAACAGATGACTTGAGGAAAGGAAAAAAACCTCTTAAAGAGGGTGATTTATATGTGACCACCAAAGATCTGTTGGAAACCTTCTTGCTCATGCTGTTTTGTCTAGGAAAGTATATGCAGTATTAATCTGTGAATGACTTAAAAGCTGTGGGAAGAACAAACAGTTGGTGTTTTTCCCAGACTTGCTTGTAAAACCCACCTAGAGATTTCTCCTACTGTGAAAAATACTCCCACTTCAGCTTGATTTACTTTGAGTAAATTGGATCGTTCCAAAGATTTTTATATATTGAGCTTTGTAGTTTGAGATGAACAAGAGCAGCCCTGAGGAGCCCACCCTGGGGCCTGAGGAAAATGATACATAATTTGTGAAAGTCTACCCAACCTGAGGCAAATTCATGGCTTTAAGGTGCCATTTAGGAACCTCCAGCCTGGGATCTCTGACAGGCTTTGAGCTCTGAGCAGTCCAGCAAAGCATTTTGTGGAATTCTGCAAAGCTGGGAAGAATTCACCCCCTGTCTTAGCAGAACTATGGATTGTGCTCCTTACAAAGATGTTACATCCGTAAGGGGTCACGCCGTGAGCAGCGCACAGTAAATTAAGTGGAAGGTTTCCCAGATTTTCAAGAAGTCACTTTGTAGTGCTGTGAAGTATTTAGAGGCATGTCTGTTTGCTTGCCAGCTCATAAACGCTTGTCATTCATGTCCTTAACAAGGCCAGCAGGTCAGAACTGCCTGGATTGTGTTTTTAAGACAGTTAGACAGGCATGCTGAGATTTGTCCATTTGATGTAATTTATATCAAGCTGACGCTTGTTTCCAGCATAGACCCCCTGGATGGAGAAGCTTCTTGGAACATGTTCAAAAGACCTCACAGAATATCTCATATCTGCACTATTTATTCAGTGTCAAATCAACTGTCTTTTCCCTGCTGGCCCCCTGAAGGGGAGAACCTGACATGCCAGAGGAGGTTAGTTTTTATCTCAGCTGGTACATAGATCATTTCTCCACCCACCTGTCCCCAGTGGCTCTGCAAGACAATTTCTCACTCTTAACCACTGCAGTGGCATGAGAATGAGGAGCAGGCAGACTGGCTGTGCTCAGGGGTGGTGACAAGGACTCAGGTGGCTGTGACAGCAGGTGCTCTATTACCAAACTGGTTATTGAAAACAGAAATTCAGGTTCAGTTCGTGCCAGTGTCCTTTTCCCACCCCGCACAGCCAGGAAAATCAAGAGAAATTATTAACTAAACAAGAATTTCCAACCATTGGCAAAGATAACAAGTGAGTGACCAGATATCCCTGCTCTTTAGAGACTAATTCCATAGAGCCCAGGCACAAAAACATTGTGGATAATTTGTGCTCACTCAGTAAATGTTTGTTAGAGTTTTTCAGAATTGTGATAGTGATGGCGAATCAAAATGTGAATGTGATGTGTGTGTTTCACATGAGAAGGTGTGAGAATTGTGACTTTGCCATGATATGCACAAACTGTACTCCAGAAACGTGTTTATAACAGTGGTCTCATGCTACTGTGATTTAAAATTACATTTAACACCACCATTTATCACCCTTGATGTATCCCATGATACCTCAAGGGAGGTGGCAGTACTGTGTAGTGAATCTCAGTGTGTCCTTCAGTATAAATGAGGAGCTCTTCAACACAAGATTTAGTGACACCAATTCTAGCAAAAAGCCAGCTGACATTTTTCAAAGGAGGTTGATTTTCAGAATTGCCATTTTTCATAAGTAAAATATTTCACAAGCAGTCATCATGCTTTTCAAATTACTCATGTATAAGTGGCTTAGATTATTGTAATAAAATCTCACGGATTATCATTTTCCTCAATTTTCATAACCTCAGCTTTTCCTCTGAGCTGTGTTACCAACATAAAAGCCATCATTTCTAAGCACCATGTAACAAAAACCAAACCCCTGGTTTTTTGCAGTGCTCAGCAGACTGTGGCAGGGGGATTCAGAAAAGAACAGTGACGTGCACAAATTCCCAAGGGAAGTGTGATGCAGCCACCAGGCCGAGAGACGAGGAGGAGTGCGAGGATCACACGGGCTGTTACGAGTGGAAAACGGGAGACTGGTCCAAGGTAACAGCAAACACCTTGTGGTGTTTTCTTTCTGAGAGCAAAGATGTTCAGGTTGCTGAGCTCCCATCTGCTGTCTGCATTAATATGCAGTTTAAATATTTAGGAAAGGTTTAACTGGTTTTCAGGGTAGTCTGGGATCTACACACGTTGTCCAGTCCTAGACTCGTTCCAACCACCCAAAATGAAAGAAAGGCTTGAGTTTAAAGGCAGAGCTAAAACCATCAGTCCCTTCCTCAGGGCTGGAGCTTACCTTCACTTAGGCCTGTCTGTACTTTGTTTCTCCAGTGACATCAGTGGCATTAATTCCTGAGTGCAGTGGATTAAAGCAGAGCAGAATCTGCTCTGTATTGCATTCTGATCTTAAAGTAATATGAGGTTTTGCTTGGGAAGGAGGCCTGGCAGTGTGAGAAACTCAACCCTTGCCAGTGTTGTTCAGAAAGCATCCTTTACATTACTGACTTCGTGTTTGCATAAAGGACTAAAAATTCCCAGCAATATTATATTCCAGTTTGGGTTTATCTTATCTTTCTAACTGTGCTGTTCTTTAAACAGAAAACCTGCTTTCTGTTCTGGAATGTACGGCATGTGCAGAAACCACTGGGATACAGTAGTTGCACTTTGCTTTCCAAAAACCCAAACTCCAGCTAGCAAAATCCAGTGGAGTAGAGGCCCAGGATGGGCAAATTGGCTTATCTGTGATTGCATTTTTTTTAGGAATTACAATTATGTATATACTCTGTCGTAGATACATTAATTTAATGATGTCAGTGCTGGAGAATGCAGGAAGAACCTGCCACATACAGAGTATCTGTATTTATGCTGAGCCAGGAATTTATGTCACAAGATGTTTACAGTATTGAACATTATTTTATTCATAACCTGGCACTCAGAGTCCATGCAAGCTGGCCAAAACAAACAGTCCTCATGTGTTAACAGGTGAAATAACATTATTTATTTATTTATTTATTTATTTGTCGAACACTAAAACATTTTGGCATGCAAGCAGACCTGGGTTCTCTTGATAGGGAGGAATATGAAATAATTGTGTATTCACTGATTACGTGAATTGAAAGTTCAGTGTTGTGTGAACAGTTCCAATCTGATAAAGACTTTGGCTCACTGCTGGGAGGGCTGCAATCTCACATGGGTCACAGTAAACAGTGTTGTTTGATGGGTTTAATGTCTGCATGTGAGCAGGGCAGGATCAATGCAAAATCACTTCTTATTTGTGATTGTTGACTCAGGATCAGGAGCATCCTTGTGCAGGAGGGCACAAAAGCTTGTGTGCTGCATATGTGACCTGCTTCTGTCTGCAGGGAGCTTGTGCCAGTGTTCTGCTTCCCAGGAATTTCAGCCTGTGTGAGTCCAGCAGGATGTTCTTGGACTTAGATTTGGTCTGAAATGAGCATTTAAAATTCTAGACATATTGGTTAATTCTGACCGGACACTTAGGTCACACAATTAGATTCTTACTCTCTGAGTAGAGGAGTAGAGATTGCTAGAAAAGGGTAGGTACAATCCTTAGAAGAAAATGTATTATTCCAGAAACGCAGATAGCTGAAATGTTTAAAGTGGAATTCAGTTCTTCACAAATCCTGAGTGAAGGATTTTCATAATGAGTATCCAGAAGCTTTAATATAGGGCTTGGACTTAGGAGGGGAGCCTTTACAGCTATCAGCAACTCTGGCTTTAAAAAGTTCCTCCTTTAAGGAAAAACACAAAGTCTATAGCCATTAGCTTATAGTGAACTCTTTAAAATTCATCCTTCCAGGGCAAAATTCCACTGTAAAACATTTGTTCCCAGCCCTGTAAAAGTCACTGTGAGAGAGCTTTGCTGACTAAGATGGAAACTTCTTCTGTTAATACAAATTGATCTCAGAACAAGCAACAACTTTGTGCAATTAATGTGTTGTGCATTTGTTGCTTATTGTTGAGAACCATCAGGGAAGCACGATTTAACTAACAGTGGTAATTATCACAGATTAAAATAATGGGCCTTGATGCTTTATGTGCAAACAGCTTGCCTGGTGACTTGGCCACTGATCCTTAATTTCCCAAACCAAGATCCTCTTTGCAGATTCTGGGAATTCTGTAAGAGAGAGGGAAAACCTCATTTAAAAAGTCAAGTCCAGATATAACTTGTAAATAGAGCAGGCTGTTTGAGTGGTGTGACAGAGTGTTATTTTTGAGTTGGTAGTGGCACTATTTGTAGAATACACGGACTTTGTGCATGAGGAGATGGATCAGCTCCCTAAGGAGCTCCCAGCAGCAGTAAAACCTCCACACTACCCCAGACAAATTGTGATTTTTAGTTCTCAGCTCTCACTTAGAAGAGTTGAGGGCTGGAGGTGAGGCCATGCTGATCTGAGACCTGCACCCACAGCCAAACCTCATCCACTGGCCTTAGCAACAGCTCTGTAGCCATTATCCATGCCTGAAAGAAGAGGGATTTTATCCCATTTTCTGTCAGGTTTATTTGCAGCTGGTCCTTGCTGTGTCCTGTAGCTTTTGGAAAGCATTTGGAATTAATTGTCATGTTTGTATATTCTTAATGTATTTGCAGCATGTTTCAAGTGTTGCACAAGAAACTGATATATCCAGTTCACTTTGCAAACACATAAGGCCAGGTTTGTAAAGTTAGTTTAAATGGCTCTGGGTTTGCCTCAAGCCCAGTGCTTGAGATTAACAGACTGTGCTGGAATTCCAAAGACAGAGAGTGGTTCTGTTACCTCTAGACCTCTGTTACCACTGCTACTGAACTTGCAGCTTCTCTACACTGCTGCCACTTCTCTTTTAAACCCATTGTCTTAAAGGGATATAAGTATTACTTTTAGCATTTAACTCAACATGAGTGATACTTTCTTAACTAAATTGTTCCTGGCCTCAGAGTCTTCAAACCTAATAGAAACGTGAATTGCACAATGCAAGACCCACTGAAGGTGTTAACCTGAAAAAATTATTTTATTTTTGCCCGGATTCTTCAGAGTTACAATTCATTATATCATCCTTTTTTGTCCATGATGCAATATACAAAAGGGAGTCCAAGCCATCTCCCATTCAGTCGTTTCTTCCAAGAGGAAATTCCACATCCAGTTTGCATTCAGTTAAAGAAACAAACATCTCATACACTCGTTCTGCTTTGAAATAGTTCTTCCTTGTTTGAAATCTGAGCTGTTAAATGTTCTAGCGCTGGAAGCCTTTTTACATTTTTGTTGTAGTTGTGCTGATCAGAGGAACAAACACAGGTTGCTCAGTTTCCCAACACTCGCCTCAGACTCCCAGACTGCTGAAAATGTGCCTCTTGATGCCTTAGCAAGACAGTAGCTCATTCTTTCATGGTGAATTATATTTTTGCTGACAAACTTTGCATCGAGGATTACATTCCTGCAAGAACAGAGCACATCTTTATGTGTGTGGCTCTCTAGGGAGCTGAGCAGGACACACAGCCCAGCTCCACACCATTGCCTGCCCCAGGCTGTGCTGGAAGGAGCAGCTGCAGCACTTGGACCTGGCATTGGAGTCGCTGGAAGTGTGTCCCAGATGATGTGGGAAGCTGGAGGTGTTGGCGAGTTGTGGTGGTGGCACAGATCTTGTGCTTGAAGGTGAGCAGCACCAGGGGCTGCTTTCTAGCCACCCAAGGCTGCTCCCTGTCCTCAGCTCTCTCCCTTTCTGCTAGGCAGGAAAAGATGGCCCAGGGGAGATCTTACTGCTCTGCACAACCACCTCAAAGCAGGGTGTGTTGAGGTGAGGGTCAGGCTCTTCTCCCAGACAACCAGAGGTTGCACAAGGGAGGTTCAGGTTGGATTTCAGGAAAGTGTTCATCACTGAAAGAGTGGTTAAGCATTGGAACAGGCTCTCCAGGGAAGTGGTGGAGTCATCATCCCTGGAAGTGCAAAATCCAAGCAGATGTGGCACCAGTGCTAGGGTTTAGTGGGCAAGGTGGTGTTTGGTCAAAGGTTGGACTTGACCTTGGAGGTCTTTCCCAACCGTAATAACTCTTTAATTCTGTACAGGCCAAGGCTACATGTTTTGAGTTCTTTTCCTCCAGTTGTCCTTTGGACTCTCCTAAGGTATAATTGAGGAGGCAATGTTACATAGCAGAAGCAATTCTCCACAAGATTTTTATGGATTTTTCTTTATTTCCAGTTTTACTTGTTTCTCTATTTCATGTGCCTCAAAATCTGTCCTGACTAAAGTTCTGTATTTGGAGCCAATAGCACAGAATGGTTCAGGGCTCCCAGTTTCATTTTTTTGACTATTCTCCATTTCACTGGTGTTGTATCAAGAAAGGTGGAATTACAAGCCAGACACACAAGCTCCATCATTAACTTTGACTTTCACAAGGAGCATTTTCAGCTCTGTGGGTGGAAGTTTAAATATAAAACTTCTGTCCCTCAGGCAACAATTTAGCTCATTAACCTATTATATTACCTAGCCCAATGAAAAGATTTTCAGAAGAAGAAAGACACATAGAGGCCTTGTAGCATGTTGGCTTTGCCGTATTTTTTTCTTTGCAGTTACAGTAGGTGCTCTGTAAATACTAAGGCCTGTATTAATCTCAGATAACCCAGTGTAAATCCAGGGTAACTGTCTTTCATTCTTCCCTTCAACCCACTGGCCACGGGCCAAGGATCTCACTCAGCACACTGGGTCAGATATCAGTGTCTCTTACATGAGGGTAAACCCAGATTAATTCAGGCACTTGAGTTAATGCAGGTTTGTGCCAATGCCATGCAGAGCAGGATCTGACCTGGTGGGCTGTGCAGAATCTTTGGGTCTTGGGTAGGAACCATCGCAGAGTCGTGCTCTCAGGAGAAAGCAAATCTATGACACATCAAGCTGAGCTTCAACTAGCAGAGAAAGTAGATGAAAAATCTCTTTCTACCACTTCACATCTTGTATAACCACCTGGCACAACTTTCACTGGATTCAGAGAGATTGTACATTCCAGAAACTGGAAAGCAGCAGTAAGGATCAGCTTGGCAAAGTGTAATGTTAAACAACATTCTTGTAGCCAAATAGTGTCAATAGTGATAAAGCACATCTGAAAAATCACCCATAGCCACCTGCCCTCCCTGGGCATCAAGAGTTGCCAGTTCCTTTACAGAACTTGCTGAGCCTGTGAAATGCTGCAGATGGGTTCTCATCCCAGGAGGACATTAACAGTAGGGAGTGAAAAAAAGAATCTAATTTCCTATAAGAAAAATACTGGCTTTGTGCCAGACATTGAGGTGCTTCACACTGAAGATCAGCAGTCATTCATCACGGTGGGTGGTAACAAGGATTTGTAATTGCAAATTAATTGTTTTGGCAGGATTACAGGAGGTCTTATTCTCTGAGAGATAAACCCCCAGCCTTGCAGTACACCAAAAAACATGTTGAGTTTTGGGGCTAATACAATCTCCCAGTGCCAGGAAGGCATATTTTCCAAGCTCCAAATGATTGGGAACATCAACAAAATCCTCTATGTGCCTCACTTTTAATGATTAATTCATATTACATAATAAGAAGAGTAAATCAATGACAGCTGTGTTTTGAGAGGTGTATTCAAAGCTGTTATAAATATAGAAGCAAAACTGCCCTTTGTTTTATCATTCATTACAAATTCATGGCTTGACCTGACATCTGTTTATGATAAGCTATGGACAACTTGGTTATTCTTCATAAAGGCCAGAACTAAGTTCATCTTCTTCTACCTTGGAGAAAATAACTTTTCTTGTTGGATTGAGGGAAAACTCTGCAGGAGGGGTGGTAGTTTAAAACTGCAGTGGCACATCAGAGCTGACAGACCTTTCCCTGCCACTGAACAATTTTGATTTATGGCTGCTCATGTGGCTTCAGCAGCATTGGAAAGTTGTCCACAGGCCTCAAAGATGCACATCAGTTGTTCTCCAGAAGGTGCTGGGTGGGACAGGAGAGGATCCAACAAGCTTTAGTAGTCAAATTCCCTGCTTCTGTGGTTCTAGACATGGCCAGGGGCCAGAGCATCTGTCCTAGACCTAAGTCCTGTCCCATGGACTGCTCTGAGTTGTAGTTCCCTGTGGTCTGTGGCTCTGGCACATGATCACTGATGTGCAAAGCAGAGCCTTTCTTGCCAACAGCTAAATCTCAAAGCACCCCTCCCTACAGGAGATGAGATCAAATGGCCCAAAATTGGTTTCACCAGCCAGGGCCACTCTTGAATTTGAACAGGGCTGCTTCAGTAAGATGCATCCCACCCTTCTGCTCTGTGATTGTCTGTCCCCACATCTATGGAATTGCTTTAGCTGTGGGCAGAGGTGGAAATGTTGCATAATGGCACTAAAACAAGGTCGAGCCTGTGCCTAGGCTTGGGCTAAGAGCCAGCCCCAGTGGATGCAGCTCTAGTTGGGAACTGGGCATGGAAAGGGAAGAGATGCTGACTGCAGTGCTGGCCATGTCCTTCCCCTGAGCACTGCAGGCTCCAGAAACCAAGTCCTGTTTGTGCCTTTCAAACTGCTTCTTGTTTGCACAACAAATTGCACAGCTCATCTCTGCTGGAGTTTCTGAGAACATCCATGGTACAAATTATGGTGAAGGTTCTGTAGTAAAGGAGAATGTGCTGCCGAAAGATCAGAGTGATCTGAACTCTGAAAAAGATTAGTGTTTGAAGTGGAGCACCCTCTGCCACAGTGTTTTTGTCTCATATTCCAATACAGCCTCCAGTGATCCTATTAACTGGAAGAGTAACTTCTCTTTTTTGATACTTTATTTAAAAGCCTGGTCCCTTAAGTGCATTTTTTTTGACGGAGAGTTAAAGCCTTTCACCAAGACCAGTGGATTGCAAATGAAATTGCATTGTGATTTTTTTACTCTTTTTTTAAGTGAAAAAGGAGAAAGAGTGAAAGACAAGCCTGTTCAAGTATTGGCATTCATTTTCTCTGAGTTACTCTGAGATGTTACAGTGTCCAGGATCATGTTTTTGAAAATATGGGGAGTAGTAATTCACCATTTAAACTCTGTAGTAGCTGTCTGAAGAGGATTTTCCCCTTGAATATGTACAGCACACATTATGTACTGCTAGCAGGGACTGCTGTAGCTCTGCAGTCTTTTCAATAACCTTTCAGGATTTATAATGACTACAAAGGCATTAAGGTGACAGTCTCCCAGAACACCTTTAAGGAGCAATGAGTACCAGTCTGACTGACTGTGCAAAGAGATGAAACAGTGTTAGCCAGCATCACACATGGCAGAGCTGGGTAGCTCCATGTCTAGAAGATGCTCAGGCAGGACTGAATGAGAGATGAGCAGCCTCTTGCTGAAATTAAAAAATCCCAAAGTAGTCCTTAGTTTAATTACTTTCTTTAATAAATTGCATTGGGGGAGCATTGATCATCAACTGATGAATAACTAATAGTAACTAATAATGCATTCAGTAGGGCTTCAGTTCCCAGGATGTCCCCTCAGGATAACATCTGGGGTGGGAATAGAGCTCATGTGAGCCCTGAAAGCCTGGCTCAGCACAAGCAGTTCACAGTGCTGTAGGAGCAGGGAGGATTCTCCAGCACCCAGCCTGACCTGACTTTTGTGATCCCATAGCTGTCCATTGCTATTGAGGCTATTTAAAATTACCTTGATTATGCCTTTTGCATTAGGGGTTTTTCACCATCTGGTCCTTGCATTTGTCCTGGTGGAATAAGCTGTGAGTACTTCCATTTTCTATCACAGGTCCAGCCACAGCACAAATGCAGAAGGTGAACCTGCTAGAATATGGTCCCCAGTGGGCAGCACTGTATCACCTCACAGCTCTGCTTGAGCCTGTTCTTGAAATCCAGTTTGAAACCTTGTGAGAAGTGAATTCTGCCTGATTAGAATATTGGATTAAATGGCATTTTCTCATCATCATCCACCTGGGCTCCACTGCACAAGTACTTTAAGGGGCACTGTCACTACCCAGAATATTCATGTGTTCAGCCTTTAATCTCTGAACTCTCTGCACACAATGGAACTTTTCAGAATAGCAAAGCCAAGCTTAATTATGCAGTGAGACATGCTGGATGTGCTGGTCAGGTCTTGTTCCTTGGGGTCATGCAGTTTGAAAGTACAGCTGTAGGCAGTTTGCAAAAATTGCTTCTCTTTTCCTGCTAAGATACTGTCACATCAGCCACGAGCATTTGCTGCCATAATTTATTGTTTCTTCCCATACTGAGTCAGAAGGGTATGCATTTTTTTCTTCCTGGCTAAATTAAACAAATCAGTCATTTCACAAAAGTTTCCAAATGAAAGATTGTTGTAAGCAAGACCAGATATGTTCTTTTACAGGTCTGGGGTTCAAAAAAAAAAAAAAAAAAAAGAAAGAAAAGAGCAAGGAAGCTTGAAAAACAGCTTACAGTTTGCTTTGGGCTAATTAGATCTTATCAGTGAAAAAGACAGATAGTTCTTTCTTTAGCATGATGCCATGGTGAAAGTTGACCTGGTGTTTATGAAAGCATATTGCATGCTGCTTTTCAGCTAGAACTATGGGGTTTAAATTAGTGATCCTCATAAAAAGCCTGATGGGAAGGTGTGTTGGAGCACTGGCTTTCAGAGCACACATGTGTGTACTATTAAGGTCCCGGGAAGGGAGCAATTACAGGACCTTTGTCATTCATCTCAGATGCTGTGTTAGAATGTTTTTAATAGGAACTTCTCTTGCTTTCTTTCTGACTTTCATAGAGGCAAGAAATAAGACCCCCGAGGGGAAAAACACTCTACCCTAACGCCTCAAATAGTTGAACTCTGAAGTCAGTAAAGCATGACTCTGTCTCTCAATATTGGAGCTTTAGCCATGGTGTTATCCTTGGCTACAGCAACTTCCAGCAAACTGGGGGCAAACCAGTATCTTTAAACATCAGATGACTGCAGACTGATGAATAAAGAGAAAACCCCATCTTGCCTGAGCTGAGTTATGACAGTCATCTAGAACTGGATCTCCCTCTGACAGATCAGCCCTCTCTGTACTGGAGTGTGCTCAGGATTGGCTGCAGGGATGCTGTGACCTCCTGCTTCTGCTGGGAAAAGTCTCTTACAAAAAAAAACATTAACATCTATCCCTTGGTGGTTAGAAAAGTGACATTTCTGAAGGTGTCCTGGGGTCTGAAATGTGTCCCAGCCTCCCAGGAGCCCTCAGCAATGATGCATTATCCCCTTCAGTCCTGAACCTGTGTCTGTGCTGGTAAATCTGTACTTTTTCTGTCCCCATTAAGCCTCAACAGAGGGACCCTTGGGTTCTCTGCTGTGCTGCCCAACAACAGCCCTGCCCTGGCTTAAGTCATTCTCATTTCCCCTCTTTTTCCCTGTCTATCTTTTGTAGACCAGGAGTTGATGAAGGCCCTGACAGATCTCAGCACTTTCTGTAAATTCATTATATTTTAATACCTAATATTCTCCTGAGGCATTGGCTTTCAAAGCAATTAGACATCTGTCAGCACCTTTGCTAGATTTCAAGCTTTCATATCAGTATCCTAAGGTGGAAATAGCATTCCAGTTGAAAAATCATAGCTTGCTCCTAAGGTTAGAGTTTTTCAGTGAGTAAATCTTCTTTAAGCCGTTGAATGCAGCTGCTGCCTTGACAATTTGTGAGTTTATTTCCTTCTGGATATCCCCACTGGCTTGCATGTTACTGCCAAAGAATGTGAATGCAGGCATTTTTGTCTTGCTTTTGCCTTCCTAAGCAGTGTTTGAACTAGGAGTTACAGGGGCTCTCATTAGCTTCACTTTTTGTAGCTGTTCATTAACCATCTCTATTTTACAGTGCTGAGCAACCCTTTGATCTTTGCATGGGGGTGGATTTCCAGTTTACAGTGCTTGTGTTGTCAGTTTAGGGCATCATGGTTAAATTCTGTGCATTTTGCACAGGCAGTGCCTAGTGGAAAGGAAAATCCACTTCTTTGTTTGGCACCAGCACCTCTGCTCAACCCCTTGTCCCAGCCCCAGCTTCCCAGAGGAGGCAGATTGCTGGGGGGTCTTTTCTGGTAAATCCAACCCTGAAAATTGTTCTGTGGATGTGGTTCCTTGCTCCACAAACATTTGGGAACAGAGAGTCCATAGCAGTGCATTTAGCTGTCCAGAGAAGGAGAGAAGGTATTTATGGGAACTTGCTGTGCAGTTGGAGTTTGATTTTTATGCCTCTTTTAATGATGTCCTCTTCTCTTAGTGTAGCATGAGTAACAATTCCCCCTTTGTATGTATTTTATATCTATTCCTATTTCCTATTGAAATTCCTAGGAAAGACACTATCCAAGTACTGAGTTGAAAATTTCATCTTAAAATAAGCCAGATGTCCAACCTTCCTTTAGCTGCCAAGCCCTAAAGAGTTCAAGAAAGATGTTAAAATCTGTCTTGCTGGCTGTGAAAAACTAATTGCATAGCATAGGTGATGATCCCAGTCTCCCAGGAGAAGGAATAAAACTGCTTTGGGCAAAAGCTCTGCTGTTATTTGTCTGAGGACTGCAGTTGGCAGTGTCTGTGGAAAAAAGTTTCATTGCTTGCCCTCCTTGCTGGTTAACAAATGCAGAGACAGGAACACAGATAAAGGTAGGTGAGTGTTTGTGTGTTGGTATCTGAAAACCTAATTCACCTCATGAGAAAAATGCTGGTTTTGTCCTTTTTTTCCCTTCTTTCTCCCTGTGTCCCCCCTGTTAAGAGTACAGGGAATCCTTAAAAGCCAGACACAGAGGTTTCAGGCTCACTGTTACAGTCATGTGAGGGAAGCCCATGGCCTGAGTTATTTAATGCCAGTGTGATAACAGCAATTCTGTTTGCAAAATGGATGTACAATTCCCCTCCCAAAGCAAAGAGTTTGGGGAGGATTAAGATTAGTAAAGCACTGTGAGGCCTAAAAGCACCACTGAAATCCTGAGGATTAAAGGTTGCATTTGACTGGTGAAGTGGAAGGGCCTAATAGTTGCATTTATCAGGATGAAAATAGTTCACTTTAAATCCAGTGGCCGTGCCTGACTGGCTTCCAGGCTGGTGGAAGTCACTGAGGGCTGGGAAAGAGCTGAGGGTCACACAAAACGAATGTAATGCCCAGATTTCACTGCATAAATTCAGATTATGAAGGGGATTTAAATCAGGGACTTTAATACCTGATTTTTGGAATAGCTCACTGTAGGGCAGGAGAAGGGTTCATTCAGCATAATCCTAAATACTATAACCGTTGCTGAGGTATTATTTGACAGTGATCAATTTTTAATGTAAATTCAACATCTGAAAAATCTAAGTATAAAAATATCTGTCATTAACTGGTGTGTTGAATCTAAATTGAAAAGAAGATTGTAAAGGAAAAAAAACCAAACAGCAAGGGTTTCTTGTGATACTTCCAGACCAAAATGACCACAGCTTTACTGTACTCACCCCCCTTGGATGTAGAGGTGGAGCCCTGTGTGCATCCACATGTTCTGCCCTTGGATCCAGGTCTCACAAGCACCCACACTGCATACACAGGATTTGTACCTGGACTTCAGTCCAACCTCAGTGATGCTCACCTTCTGAACCTCTGCAGTGTTCTCCTTCTGAATCTCTCCTTTGAGAATTACCTCTCTGAGGTGATGGTGGTTTTCAGGGAGAAAGCTCCAATGCCCTGACTTTGGTGAGAAACAGCAGAGGACAGAAAACATGACCTTTTTTTACATCATTCTACTGATACCTCCTGGGCTTTCCCTCACCTCCTCCTCTCCCCCATCGTTTGCTTGTGTGTGGCTTTAGCAGAAACAGGAATCTTACCCAAGTCTTGCAAGCCATTGTTTCTTTATGTTAAATACAAGGTTCTTTTATTGACTCCAGCTGCTGCACCTCCCTGTGCTCACTGTGTTTGCTTTATTAAAATTGAACAGTGTGCAATAAGACATTGTAAATCACAAGTGACTGGGCCAGAGGAAGAGGGAGGGAGAAGGAGGGACTCTGACTGTATGACAACAAAGAGGGCATATGAACAGGCTGGGCCTCCTGGCAAATAGCAGCCAAAACTCATGAGTACAATTTGCAATTGCTCCCAGGAGGACAGGGAAGTGCCAGACAGTCAAGCAGGGATAGATGGGAGTGAATACTGGAACACCTGATGTGTTCTCTCCAGAACAGAGCTCCTCAGAGGTCTGGGCATGCAGGAGCTGCCAGCCTCTGCTGTAATCCTGGGATTTATCTTTTGTCAGTGCTGGCTGTGGTCATCCTGTCTGTGGAGCAAGCCTTGTTAGACCATCCAAGTCTTGGAGAGGGATTTTAAACCAACTACCACTGGGTCCCTTACAGGGAGGGAGGTGGAAGCTGCTGGTCCATAATTAAGCATTACACATTTTTCAGCTTTGCCTCTTCATGACTGGTGGGGGGAACTGCATTTTTGTCTGCTTGAACCTCGTGGGCATCCACAGAGGACAGTCAGAGCAGGCGAACTCAGGGCAGAAAGACAACGAGTTCCTTCCCTGTGCCAGGAGAATTCCTCCACTCGCAGCACTGCCTGAAGGTGCAAAACCACCATGGACAGCACAGCAGCCACACGGAGGCTCCCTGGCTGCCACCACGACCCAGCTGTGAGCCCCCAGCAGCACGGTGGCTGCACCCTGTGCTCTGGCAGTGACTCCTGCTGTGCTGTGAGCTGGAAGCTGTGAGCTGGCAATTTATTGGTCAGTGTGTGCTCTCTCCTGCAGTGCTCCTCCACGTGCGGCAAGGGGCTGCAGTCGCGCGTGGTGCAGTGCATGCACAAGGTGACCGGGCGCCACGGCAGCGAGTGCCCCGCGCTGGCCAAGCCCGCGGCCTACAGGCAGTGCCACCAGGAGGTCTGCAACGACAGGATCAACGTCAACACCATCACCTCGCCCAGGCTGGGTGAGTCAGGGGCCTGGGGGGAAGGTGCCAGCTGGCCCAGGGGACTGCAGTGGTTGTCTGGGGCCAGCCTCCAGCCTAAAGGTCTGGTGTGGGTAGGTCCTGTCTGACCCCTGCCTCAGGCTGTGCCCGGGTGGAGTGCTTGGCTTGGCAGAGGATGGAGCTGGGAGAGCAGCAGGAGCACAGGAATGGTGGGTGATTGATTGGATTGATCACAGGTGAGGGAGCTGGCAGGTGCATCCTTCTCCATCACAAACCCTGCCTGTGCTGCAGTGAGTGTGAAGTAGGATCATTCCTTTATCATGCCCCAAGAAAATAGTTGACCCTAACAGGGGGTTTGATGGATTGATTTGCCCAGGGGAGCAAGAGAACATATAGCCTCTTCCTGACCCTGTGATTTTCTGTCACTGTCCTCCTCACCCTCCCTGCATTCCTTGTGTCCCTGGCTGAGATGGGAATATGGTGATAACCATCTGTTTCCTGAAACACTGTACTTAAGACAAGCCATTAGTTAAGAATGCCTCTGTTAATACAAATTTGTGGGGATCTCATGATTTTCCACATTTTATTTCCTTGGTTTGTAAGGGGATAAAAATATAAATATACTAAATATATATTTTTCTGAACTTCAGCCCTGTGTGTTCCACCACAGCTCCAAGAACCAAGTTAGTTTCTTTACATTTCACACATCATCACTAGTAAGATGAAGCTAAATTAAGGCATCAGCTATACTGACACAGCCTCATGGGAGCCTCCTGTCCCCTTTTGGTACCAGAGGCTGGGTTGTAAACAAGAAGAGGTTACCAGAAAGAGCAGCCTCCTTTGTGACAGCTGAGCTGATCTTACAGGCTGAGAAACCTCTTATACACATGAAAACACAGAGCTGCTAAATAATAAAGAACCATTTTCTAATAGTGCTGTCCAGTATTAAATTACACTTAAACTAGGACTGGACTTGAAGCTTCTGAACTGAAGTTTGTTCCCCAAAAGTTTACCAGATGTTTTAAGAGAAAATGGGGGCTTTCATTCTTGCAAATGCACTCATGCTGAGGGGTTTCTATCCTCTTGTGGTATGAGAGTACTTCCCAGATATTTTAGCACTAAGAGCTAAAGGAAAACATTTCATATGAGAAGTAAGCCCTTGATACACTGATGAGACAAGAAATCCATCCTAATTCACGTTTTAGGACAAAGCAATAAAATGCTCATGTGTTTAGAAGACTGAGGAGGCTCAAGTCCCTGCTGAAAGTAATCTGCAAGCAATTTGGGATGCTTTTGTTTCTAAACCAGGCTTGGAATCACCAAGGCCAGAAACAATGATATTTGATATTACTGAACAGACATATCATTGAGTGTTTTGCTCTTTTTGCTTATAAACAATTCTAATTGGATTATCTTTAAACAGAATTTTCTGGTTTCTGCAATGGGAGCAAAAAAAAATCAGAGAAAAATTTCAGTAGTCTACAGACCCCATGCTGCCTTGTCCCTACTTCAGAATGGTTTTTTGTCTTGGATAACATTTCCAAAAATATCTAAGTCTGGAGTTCACCTCACCTGGCTTTTATGTCTGTGTCCAGTGTCTCTCACTGACAACACATTCAGAGGGATTTATCCTGTCACTTCTTTCCTGTCTTCCTTCATAAACTGTGAGGGACCTTGGACCTCTGAAATATTGGTCCTGGCCTTGTTTGTGGCTTAGTTTCTATTATGTGAACGCTCCCATCTCAGATTCATAAGGTCTGTCTCAGGTGTTCTTGCCAGGTGTGTGATTTATTCATCTCCATCCCATTGACTTCAGTGTGGAGTTCATGGCCTTTAATCTGGGCTGAGTCTTTGCATGTTTTGTTCATCCAGGCCTGTTTGCCTGTGAGACAAAGTAGGTGCAGCAGGAGGAGGTTTGCACTCCCCATTGATGTCCAGGGAAGGAAGGAAGCACTTCCAAGAGCCCGAGAGAGAGAACATCACCTGCTCTGCAGTGCCGGCAGCGAGCGTGGCCTTCCCTCCCCTCGGGTGCAGGTTTTTGGGCACACCTGCAGTGCTGTTCCCTGGCTAATCTGGCAGTTTCTCCTTTCTTGTCTCCTCCCAAGCTGCCCTCACCTACAAGTGCACGGGGGACCAGTGGACAGTGTACTGCAGGGTGATCCGTGAGAAGAACCTGTGCCAGGACATGCGGTGGTACCAGCGCTGCTGCCAGACCTGCAGAGACTTTTATGCAAACAAGATGCAGCAGAAGAGTTAATGAACCTGAGCCACTCCTTAGAGTCTTCCAGCTGTTTGTATGTAAATCACAGACTAGTAGGTCTGAGTACTGGAACTTCATGAGTTGCTACAGCATGGTGGATCCCAAAGCACACCTAATGAGACTTGAAACTAATCCTACAGACTGGATACCAAAGTCATCCGCTCATCCACCTTAAAAAAAACACACAGAAAGGGTCATCTCAAGGAGCCAATCATGTCTGAATATTTTGACATCCTCACATTTTTCGTTAATGTTTTTTTTAATATATTAAATCACCAGCCACTGGATGGCTTGCTACCATTAAAGGACAAGAGTTGCAAAGTGATTACATTGGATAAGGTTATGGGTACCTCCATGGAGGAAGGCCTCTGGCAAAATAATTCAGCAAAGGTAGAGACATTGCTTAATCTTTTAATCTTGGCTTTTATCTGTTGTTTTCAATTCCCAGCAGTTATCCCACTGCAGAGTGGGCTTGGAGGGACAGGCATAAATGAAAGGCTTAGTTTAAAGAGAGGATTTTCTGTAAAAGCTTGTGAAAACTGATAGCAGAGGATGGACATCTCTGAATTTCCTACAGAAAACTCAGTATAATTATATCCAACATTCCAAGTCATATTTTAGAGCCACTAATATGGAGTGCTTTTCCTTCTAATTTTAAAAAACAATCCTCTCTATCTTTTCCCCAGAATAATAGAATTTCTTTTATGAAACCTAATTTTTCTTTGAGCTTAATGAAATGGAAGCTTATTAACAGCCGTAGATAGTTACTTTTAAACAAGAACCATTTATATGAGATGGGAGAAGCCAGAAATCATTTCATCCAGTAGAGCTCACTGAGGGATTGCTTGGCCTAAGCTCTCTCCAATTTTTAGAAGTCAATCAGATAATGAGACTGTTGGTTCTTATAAGAGGACTGTGAAACTGGATAGGGTTGGAACAGAAACTGAATTTGGAAGAGTCTTTATGAAAAGGATGTAGTGGGGAGCAGAACAGGTGTTTCCTATCTCTGGGCTCTTTTATACAGCTGAGATTATGTAGCTTTTGGAGTAACCAGAAGTAGCCAGGGATGCAAGACATTCAAAGTGTAACCTGGAGCTTGTGGGAAGCTGAGGGCTCAGACTTCCATTGCTTTCAGGGGTTGGAAATTTCCTTGCTGTCTATGAATGCTCCCTGTCTTACTTCTGTGGTGCTGTCAGAGCACTTACAGGTGCTGCACACACAATGCTCTCTGCCATGTCTCTGCACTTTAAACCAGACTCCTCTCTGTGATGTGACACTTGAAACAGGAGCTCTGCCCAGGGCAGGGCTTGTCCCCTCCCTTGTCACACACATCAGTGTCTCCCTATCACATCTTGCTCATTTCCCTTGCCAGGGCACAAGGCTGTGGTTGAGTTTCAGCCCCCTCCTGACAAGAGCAGAGCCCTTTGGATAATTGCAGCTTTGTACTCGCTCTGGAACTGCGTGTGAGTGTTTGACTCCTTGGAGCTGAGCACAGAACCAAGCCCAGCTGCTCCCCAGCCCCTGGGCCGGGCTGCCTTGCAGCTCACACCTGTCCCCAGGTTGTCTTTGTTGCTGTTGTCTCTTTTTGTCAGTGCAAGGAAGGACAAATACTCTTAGTACCTAACATATCTTTAAAGCAATTTTTGCTTAGGACCGTTCTTTCCATATCCAGGACCTCACTGGAATAGTCTGTTAGCATTTTGTTAAAGGCTAAATTCTTCAAGCACAGGGAGAAAATGTTCATCAACAGACTAACCCTGTGTGGGCTTCACATTTACATCTGTGCTTGTTAATGCAAAGGAGTGTGCGTGCACCAGGGCTGGCCTGATGCACAAGGGCACATTTGCACACCTTTCTTCCTCAAGTGCCTGTCTCAAACAGATCTGCTTTCCAATGCCTCAGATGATTTTCTCTATCAGGGAAATGATTCCAGCTTGGTTTTTGTTATACTGGATTTTTTTTTTTTTGGCAATTTATAATCAGGATTAGACCTCCTTTTTCTGTTATTCTCACCCTGTTGCCTAGCCCAGAGGTTGTGTAAGTACTTAGCAAGTAATCAAGGGAATATTGCTGGCAGGGGTGCCAGGGAGGATTTAGACAATACCAAGTGGTGCTCAATTAGGCAAATTAACAGGTAGAAGAACTGCTAATGAGAAAGTTCCGAGAGATCAGACAGAGCCCAGAGGACCTGGATTATATTCTTAATTCACAGTGGTGTTTCCCCCTTAGCCTGCAGTACACTGGGACTGTCCTTGCTGCCTCCCTGCCCCCACAGCCCCCTGAGTCCCCTGACACCCCTCACTAGGTTTGGAATTTGCTGGTTTTCTTCTCATGGGCAACATTCTCTCTGTTACCTTGGCAGAATTGTGTGAATTATCATTGCTGGGAATCAAAGGTGCTTCTCCACAGCAGGAACGTTTTCCTTCTGGATCTGTGACCCTCTCTAGGCAAAAGGTAGGAGAGGAAGGATTTTAGGTTTTGTGGTTTTCAGTAATAATTCACTACTGGCCACTGGCCAGAACAGGGTGCTAGGCTGGTTAGGCCTCTGGCCTGGCCCAATCTGCTGGGTTCTGGACCCAAAGGACACTTGGGTCCAACCTAAGGAAACAGGAATTTTCCTAAGGAAACAGGAATTTACAAGGATTTTTTTAAGCTGCATGAGCACTGAGAAAAAAAACACCTCACTTGCTCTCACAGCTCACAGATTAGCATGCATCAACCTTTTATTTTTTATAATCAAAGCCCCCAACGTTATTAAGAACTGATGGCACAACACAGCTCCATTTCATTCAATTCTCTTACTTCACATGGTGACGCCCATCCCATCTCATAACAGCCAGAAAAATAACAACAAAAAAAATTTAATTCTGTTCAATATTCCTGCACTTCTGGTTTTCATCACTTTATAGGAGCTTTACAATGCAGTCACAGCTATGCAATGCCTTCAGTTCCCACATTCTGGTGAAAAGAAAAGCTGTTTGTTTCAGTGTATCTATGACAATACTTTCCTTAGTTGTTCATAAGAGATTGATGCTCTTTTGATTACAGTGGTGGTATTTCCATATTGTAAACAATACTGTGTACTGTTACTAAAGTACTGTACATTTCTAGTTGCACAATTGTGTTATTGAGTGTAGATTCTCACTATCTCATGTATGGTGCTATTTTTTGTCGGTGGAAAAGAATCTTAGCAGTCGATTATTGCTTGATATTTTATTATAATACAGGGATATATTCTCCATGGCAATAATATCATTTAAGTTTTCTCATTACAGAGTGAAATGTATATATTTTTCCATTAGCTAATTTGCATATGTACTGTATCCATGGTAATTTTCTTCTTGGTGCTGGTTATAAATAGAAAAAGATAAGAAACAGTCAAACTGAATGGAACCAGTTGTAAATGAAAGCCAAAAAAAGAAAATAGGATCATTCCATTTTGAACAACCTGAATATGTTGAATAATAAATTTATTTTTTCCATAACAACTTTAATAAGGTTTCTGAACTTGAAACAAAAAGACAAAGCAAACCCAACAGCATGAAAATTAAGAGAAAGGAGTGAAGCTGTAAGTGGTACATTATGCATCTGTGTAATACTGGACTGAGACTGGGATTTGGTTAAATCCAAGCCAACTGTTTAATTGCTGTGGTTGGTGTAAAAGGTCATTTGGCAGTAAAATTCTGGCACCTCAGAGTTCTCAGTGTGCTAACAAACCAAGAAATGATGGGTCTTGTCCTGGTCAGGTTGAAAAATAAAGCATGGGGATGTTAACACCTGAATAATGCCTTGCCAGGTCTGTGGTCAGTGACACAACAGTAGAAAATTTCTGTCTGGGAAGAGCGTGCCAGGCTCTGTTTGGGATATCTGTGTGTGCCTGGGCAGGCTGTGGGGAGGGGAAAGCTTCTGCTTGGGGAGAGGGACGTTCTGAGAATGCTTTTGGGGAAGGTTGTTTTTGCTGTGCCAGAGCTGGGAGGGAGCAGCAGCTCCACAGGCACCCCCTGACAATGAACAGTGCTGAGCATGTGGAAATTTATATTGCTGCAAAACGATCCCATCCATTGGGAAGGTATCTGCATAACCTAGCTGCCCTCTCCCCTGGTGTGAAATAAACAGAATTACTTCAGTGCCACGTGTTTTGGATGTCTTTGTTGTGGGCACTAGGCAGACTCTTTGTACTGTTCAGCTCCCCCCCGCTCCCCAGCATGGTGAAGGTTGTTTTTGCAGTCAGCTGCACACAGATACACCTGCAGGATCCTCTCTCAGCCTGCCTTACAAAGATGCCATCATCTGTATCCCAATCAAGCTTAATTCTTGTTAAAAGGGCACTTGGAGGTGGGAGCAGCATCTTTCTAAAGCAGCCTTAAAAACCCAGGACCATGGTCGAGTGGTGCACTTGGCAGTGCTGGGTTGGACTTGAGGATCTTAAAGGTCTTTTCCCACCCAAACGATTCTGTGATTTTGTAACAAACCAAAGCAGAGTTGGTGTGAGAGCCCTGCTCCCACAATGATTTCCAGAGATGGAGTTCTTACTTTAATAACAGATCTCATTTCCTGATCTCACATGGGATTCATGGCACAGCACGATGGGCTTCCATGGGGCAGCCTTGGGAGATCCACCCCAGCTGCCCCCCTGCACAAAGCATTCACAGCAGCACCACTGCAGCCATTCCATCCCAGTGGTGCTGCACATTAACACATCATCGTGTTTGTGCCTTGCCTGCAGTCAACATCTGATAGCAATTGTTGACCTGTTTGAACAATAAAACGTAGCTCTAAGCCTGAGGAAGCCAAAGGGCTTTGCATTAAGCTGGGGTATGGCAGTGGGTGGGAGGGGTGTAAGGAATGCTGTCATACATTTGGCTTGAAATGTTCCTGGTATGTGCCAATATCTCTCCCATAAATCCAGCAGGATTATATACTTACTTTGCCTATTTTGCATGTAGCCTTTTGCTGGTTTTCTCTTATTCCCAATCCCTGTTTCTGCCCAAGCCATTGCCCTTCCCTGTGAGCTCAGCTGTCTTTTTTTATTTAAGACACCTCAGCCAAGGTCACTAAAGGCAGGTGGGGTCAGATGGCTCTGGTGCTCTGGTACAGAAGGATCCGGAGGAAGTAAAATCCCTCCTCCCCTCCTTGGAGGTCACCTCTGCCTCCAGCACCTCCACCTGCTCCCTTCACTCTCCTGGTGTCCACGGCAACCTCAGCTGTCTCTTGCAGCAAGCTGGCAGCACCCTGCTTGCTCTGGAAGGAGTTTTCTTTCCAAAATGTGGAACACTTTGTCCCCACATCAGCCCCATGCTCACCAAATACCACTGCTGAAGACTCTGCTCTCTGGTCGAGTGACAACCAAATGTTCCTTTGTGCTTTCCCCAACGCCATGTGGAGCATTTCCATGGGAAAAGGGATGTTTTCTTCTTGCTAGAGACTGTCAGTGCAAACACCAGTGTGCTGTGGAGTTCAAGGCAGAGAAGATCCATGCCAGATGTGCTCCCAATCCATGCACTCACACTTCTGAGGGTGTCAGGAAGAATGGGATGGGATGGAGGAAAACACTCATTTTTCACCAGGAGAGCACTGACAGGTCACCAGTCTGCAGGGGTGCCTCCACCACCCCACAAACCACCAGCTGCTGAAGGATCACTGACAGCTTTTCTGTAAGGTCTGCACACTACAGCATCACTGGAGCCTTTCTGGAGACAGAGAGTGAAAGTGCTTGGACTGCAGAAGGATTGGTGAAAAAGGGGAATCCTCTAACAGAGTCTTTCATGTGGCACCAAGATCAGTGCAGCCTGTTCAGCAAAACCAGACAAGCCATTCTTGGATTGGACTTTATTAATTCTCTTAGAAAAGACATAATTTGAACGTGTTTCACCTTCCATTTCTTTCCCCAGTTCCGCACTTTTCCCCTTGATTTTGTCTCTGATGACAAAAGGGCCCAACCAGACTGCAGCTTTGTTTGGCACCAAACTTCCCTCCTGAGATGATCACACAAGAAGTCTTTTATCACTCTGAGGGCTTGTGGTGGAAGTGGCTGGGACTGTAACCCCAGGCTGTGGTGGGATGAGAGTCAAGCTCAAGCTGTCAGCAATGGGACCTGCAGCAGTTCCCTGCCAGGACACATCAGAACTCCTGAGCCTGCTTCCTCCAGGGCTGCTCTCATGCAGGAAAAGGTATGAAATCCACATCTAGACTGAATTTAAAGATTAGGTGTTGTTTAAAATAGAAATCCTGTCCAGAATCATGGTCTGATTCCTTAGAAAATCACTATAAATTGAACCTCCCCTGCTCCCCACTGCTCAATAACAACATTTGGTTTTCTCACAGAGCTGATGCCACCTGTGCTGTGCTGGCTTAAGCACAGTCAGCTCTGTTCCATGCCCAGGTTTGTGTTGAGGAAGAAGGGCCCTGCTGGAATTCTGCTCTCCTTGGGCATCATCACCCTGGAGCTGCCAGCTGCTCTCGCTCGTGGCTTCTTCCCCCATCACATCACTGGCCACCAATGCCTTGAGGAGGGGACAGTGACACTGAGCCCAAGAAATGCTGTCAGCCACATTTCCCAGAGGGTAAGGAAGATTCCATCTCTTTCTTTCTTCTTTTTTTTTTCTTAACCATGTTTTGCTAAAGAAACAATTTTAAAAGAGAAAAAGAAAAAACACATTATTGTGTATGCAAGATGGAAAAGAGCTTTCTGTGGCTTCCCAGGTATTCATGTGCCATTCTCCCTGCAACAACAACTCTCTGCCTGTGGTGTGGCTGCCTGAGTGTTCAGCATGGGTGGTTTTGCAGCAGCTGTGTGCACAGTACCTTCCATCACAAGCCCTGTTCCCTGGCTGTCCCCATGGCTCAGTTTATTTGTGTGCAAGGCAACTGAGAGGTTATCGAGGCTTCCCATCAGCTGTACAAACTCACAGCAGCACCAGCTCTGTGTGTGTCCCCTTCTGAGAGTTACAGTTTGGGGGTAATCAGCTCTTGGGCAGCTCCTAGCAAAGGTCTGGTCTTTCTGGTGTGTCCCTCCAGAGGAGCTGCTGCCTGTGCTTGTGCCACAAGCTGTGGGAGATCTGTAGCCATATGTGTAAGAAAGAAAAAGCTTATTTATTTGTTTTCAGCCTCCTCATAGAATGGTTCTAAAAGCAGAAATATCCTTCACTATGGAAAAACAAAAAGATAAAATTGACAAAAACACCCTCATATTTGTCAAAACTTTTGTAGATGTTTTTCTACATCTACATCTTTCAGGATATCACTAAGTCTTGCCAGGCACCTCCCTTTCCTTCCCTGCCTTCCCCAAATGCTTCCATTTTTGGCTAAAAAATCCCAAGTTTGGGATTTTTGGACCAACAATGTCAGCCAAAACCCAGGCTCTCTTCTCTAATTTTTCCACTTAATTTTTCAACTATCTTCTGGCAAAGCAGAAGCACTGTTTTGATGGAAAGTTTTTCAACCAGCTCTGCTTATTAATTTCTGCCAGCAGTCACAGAACACTGCATCTTGCAGGAGAGGAGAGTGTCTGAAGGGCCCAGTGTGAGGCAGGAATGAGTAACACTCCTCTCCCAGCTCTGTGCCCCAGCCAGCTCCCTGCTCCTAATGAGAGACATCTTTCTAGAGAGGTTTCCAGCCTAAATCTCTCTTGGCAAGTCAGCTCAGTAATTCAGGTACTTTGCCAGGTTAGAGGAAGATGTGGGTGGGCATAGAAGGATCTCTTCTGAGCAAAGGACCCCAGGACTCTGAGGAGCCACTGTCCATCTCTTACCTGCTTGGACTAATTTTGGACTCCTCCAGGCAAGCACCAGTTGGCAGGGAAGGTTGAGGAGGTGGGGCTGGTCCAGCTCCCTTTCAAGGTGAGTTTCAGTGTGCTTCAATGCTGATGTTCAGATACACCAGCACTGAGCCAGGCACAGCCATGAGCTGTCTCCATGGAAGCCTGAGATCTGCAGGGACAAGATCCTAAAGTGGCTGAAGTGACACCACTACATCCCTGCTGTGTGTCTGTTAGCCATCTGTCCACGAGGAAGGTATTTTTTACACTGAGCTCAAGGGAAGCCCAGCTCCTCTCATTTTCGGGTTCCTGTGATGACAGGAACCTGGGAGGCAGAGAAGGAAGATGTTCTTACAGAGTAGCCAAATTTTTCAGTGTTTGGCCTCAGCAGCCAAAGGAGCATCTGCCCATTGGCTGCATGGACAGTCTCCTCAGGGAAAAGCCATCCATCCACAGTCCCTGAAATTTGCAAAGTGCTCTGAGATCTTTCAGTGAAAGACCTTTTAGACATGCAAAAGTTTATAGCCCTCCTCTGACCATGGCTGATTTTAGAGGGTTAACTTAGGAACAGGAAATACAGTAAATAAAGGAAAGCCATTAATATTAAATTCTACCCTTTGCCAGATCGTTCTGTGTTATCTTTGCTCTTTCATGAAATATTTTCCAGTTTTCCTCGCAGGGCATTCCTTACAGGGGCAGCAGCTAAGGAGCTGTAACTTGGCACATCTCCACCTGCTTTTCTGTAGCAGTGCACATTTGTGCTCTGGGATTTGAAGAATTTCCTTTGCCTCTAGAATTGATATGCAAACAGTCAGCTGTACAGACATCAATCTGTCCAGTAGACATGCCTTGTGACCTAAGGAATAATACAGGTGGTCAGCACCATGCTGGTGGCTCCTGAATTTCTGGAGCAAGCAGAATCATTTTCCTACGTCAAGAAGATGGGAGGTCCTGTATGCACCCTCGAGTCATCTGCTGTGCTTGACTGATCACAAAACACCCACCAAGATTTCCCTAACAAAGTCCTTCATTTCTGCCAAGGAAAGCAAAGATTTTCAGGAAATGAGAGACGTGACCTTGCCACCTCACAAACAGCTTGGGCGTCTCAAGATGCTCATCTCAGCAGAGGGATGCTCGTGCCAGAGCAAACGTAGAGCCCTGTGTGGTCAGTGCATAGCTCTTCCAGCAGCCCTTCCTTCATCAGCTCTGTTGTGGTAAAAACAGAAGTGGGCAAACTTAGTCTTCTCCTGCCTGTTTGCTGTGTTGCTGTAAGTCCCACTGTGTCCAGGTGCTGCTGTGGGAGCAGCTGTGGAATGAGGGATGTTAAGACTGGGGGAGATGAGTGTTGGTAGTTGCATAACCCAGCTCAAACCACTTCCCCCATTTGTGATTTCATCACAGCCAAAAGCTGTGCTTGAGCTGCTGGGCACCCTGTGGGCACCTAGAGCCTAAGGAGAGTTTTTAAGAAAGAAATGGCTCCAGAGAGCCCCATAACTCTAAGCAAATTGTTCTCTAGGACAGTCATCATTTCTGTTAAAAAATAAGTCTTTCATTTCCCATTGATACTTCTCAGGCTGCAAGGAGAGCCATTCTCCTGCTCCTGGAGGCTCTAGCTGCAGACACAGCCTTGGAAGGGAAGCTTGCTCTCATGGCTACGGCAGAGGAATGGGAAGCACGAGATCTGGCATGAAGTGCTGCTCCCATTGAAGCCAGTGGGATGTTTGCCATTGGCTTCAGGGGAAGCCAAGATTTCAGTCTGCAGCCAGATTTGCTGGTGTGCTGTTCTATCCTGAGAGCAGCAGCAGAGAGGGTTCTTGGTTTCCTGATAAAGCTCTTGCTGCCTCGGCTCCTCTGCTGCCTTCTCACCTCACACTGGCCCCTCCTTGCTTTCAAATCTTGGGCCTCTTTCAAATCCTTGATGAAGAGACTGGTGCATTGTTTGTTGTATTGTCCTGTGATTGGAGCTCTTGGACATCCTCTCCACTGGGTATTGTGAACACTGCTAGAGAGGGGCATAAGGCAGTTAAAGCAGCAGGACAGGCTGGGGTAAGAGACTTAGATGGAGTGACACAAGTGGGATTTGCTGCAGGTAAATAACTGTGCCCTCTTCTCCAGGCAGCAACTTGGATCAGCTCTAGAATTAGCTGTGAGTGGTTCAAGAGAGCCTGGAGACATTGTAAAGGTGGTCCAAGATGGGCTTCCCTGCTTCACATCTTCACACCAACATGGACTGTTAGGAACTTTGATAGTTTAATCAGCCTTTTTCCTCATCTCCCTCTTTCAGGGTTAGGTGGGAGCCAAATTGCATTAATGATGAGCTGTGGTGCAGGTACTCATGAGCCTGTTAGTGAACCTTTCCAAAATTACACTGATCCCCCTGCCAGCCCAAAGGCTGCTGTGCTGCTGTAGTGACATAGATGTTAATTAATGCATTATTTAGAGCTCCACAATGTTTGCACACCCAGCACCCACGTCTGGGCAGGGTTGGTGCCCTCCTCTCAAAAGCAGCTGAAGGAAGTGATCACAGCATCAATCAAGATTCTACCAAGCAGCCCCAGTTTGGCCTGTATAGGTCCAAGCTGGTTTTATTTGAGTGGCACATGGTGGAGCCTCTGTATGCCAAGGAAAAGAAACATTGCAAATAATTCTTGCACTTCATTTTTATTTCTCCCCTATCAGGACGGCTCATCGTGTGGGATTGGTCTCTGCTGCCCCTTTCAGGGAACATCTGTAAGCACATCACATCTGTAAAAAAAAGGCAGGAAGGTTTATCTGCTGAACCAAGAAGTTGTCCTGAATTTCCTCACCTCTCCAGATGCCTCATGTTTGACAGCTTCTGCTCCTGGCCAGCCACAGTGTTCTCTGGCCACCTGGGACCTGATCTCCTTCCTCTGTCCCTTCCACAGAGAGCAGCTGCTGGGAGAGACTTTCTGGTAAGTTGAAACCATGGTGATGTATTTTATATCCACAAACAAAGAGTTGCAAATGTAGATGTTTAAAGCTGAAATAATGATCATATAGAGATTCATAGCTAAGAGTTTTACTGTGATTTTCTCCAGAAAGTTGAATCAAAGCTACCCAGAAGTTCAGCTCTGGTGCAGGAGCGCACCCCGGTGTTACCTCTGTAGGCACAAAGATTTTTACAGGCAAAAATACTCTTTGTTCTAATAATAAATGGGAAAGGATGGGGAGGAAACCAAAGAAAAACCCAAACAATGCCATATTCTCTGCTGACTGCTTGGCTTAGCTCTGCAGCACAATTTCCCATCTCTCTTCCACATCATACTGAGATTCTTCCCCAAAAGGATCTTATCAGTAGATAAGTGGCTGCCTCTGAGCCAACTCTTTTCTTCTGGTTCAGTGGCTGGCACGATGTTTGCATGAACTCTACACCATCAACTTGTTGCTCTTGGATTTTCTTTGCTGATATGATCCCCATCAGCTCTCATGTTTCCTAGGGCAAGCACAATCAAGCACAATCAAACAAAACAAATCACAATAAACAGAATTAGTGCTCATTCTTTCTTAACAACATGCCTGGAGAGGTTTTTGTCTCCCTTAGCAAATTCAATCCACCTCCTTTCTCTCATGTTAATTCACTGTAGCTGCTTCCACAGGCTCTGAGTTCCATGTAACAATGAGAGGAGAGGATTGTGCTTTGCTTTGGGCAAGAGCTCAGCATTTGTGTGTTTTGCATTTTAAGGAATGGGGCGAGGTGGGGGTTACTTGATCCACTTCCCACTGATTCTCTGTGGTATTCCCTCTGCTGCTGGTGGTGTCCCACCTGGGAACACAAAAGATGACACTTGGCACCTTTCATCTGCTCATGTGTCCCTTTAATTCTTCTAATGGTTTATCTTCCCCCTTTTTTTTGTCTCATATACAGGCTCTGATTTTAGCAATCCAAGCACAAGGTCCTGGGATGGCTTTCCCAGGATCCTTTCAGATTTAAAGGCCAGGCATTATGGCCAATATTGCTTCCATGCACCCACACCCCACATTGAGGGTGTCCTTGTGGGTGTGACCCTGGAGCCAGCTTCACATGGAGGACACCACTGTGAAACTCTCTTCTGCACCCAGGCCTTGGACCTACAAAGTCTTCCCTGTGTGGTTGGTGTCTTTGACCATTCCCTGGGACTGTTTCCTGAAGAGAGAGAGCAGCATTTGGCCTCTGGCTTTTAGGAGAGTTTCCTAACACCAACCTCAAAACAAATGGAAACACTTTCCTCCCCCTTCAGACCAGGACAAAGACTGAGGGTGACGTTTTAAGGCTAATGAAGCTTTTTGGTGTCTCTTTTTTTTTTTCTTCCAGTCAGCTGAGGAGGTCCCTGGCACTATGAAAAAGTCTCCACTGCTCGCTGAGGCTCCTCTCCTTGCTGGTGAACATGCTCCTGAGAGACACAAAGGTTTCCCCAGAAGCATGTACCCATTCCAGGGCTCCAATTAGAGAAGGTTTTCTGTGTTTGTTGCTAACAGTGTTCTTCCTTGCCTTTGGCTCAGCAGGAACCCAATTAGTGACTTCCCAGGGTCCTTGAAACCCAAGGGAATTAATTTGCCTTTAATTTTGTCCATGCTGATACTTGGGGGAACAGCTGGGAACATTGTAGAGCTGCTTCTGGCAGTGCAGAGTCCCAGCAAAGCATTTCCCAGACCCCTGGTAGTGATGCTCAGCCTGTCCACCTGAAGCCAGCCCATGCAGGGAGCTGCAGCATTGACCAGTGAAAGACATGGCCCTGCTCCTCTTCCTTTTCCTTACAACAGCTGGATTTGGCCAGCTGTGCTCTGGTGGTACCTGGTGACCACACTGTGTTTGTGTCACTTTGCTGCTGTTCACAGCTCTTTTTAGTGTTTATTGACAGCCAGACACATCCTTCATTTCTTGATGGATCTTATCCCAGCTTCCCAAGATCTGGGCTGTCCTGACATGCCAAGATGTTGTGCAGCCTTGGGTGAAGCAGTTTGTTGCCCTGTAACTCAGGGAACCCTGTGCAATAGGAACCACAATAGCGCTGCTTGACTGGGGATTTTTAAAGCACTTTGAGCTCCTTGGAAGGACCAGGGTAGGTGCAAACCTGTTCTGTTACTCTGTGGTTAAAGGTTGTCTGAGATGATGTTTGAAGTGAAGAGAAAACAGCAGCCAGCAGAGCAGCTCACACATCCCCAGAGATGGTCACTTCATGGTTTGGGGCATTTTCAGGGGCTACTTCACTTCCCAGGTACTGGAAGGGCCGAGCCAGCCTGGGGCTGGGACCCCTCTGCAGGGCTGTGTGCAGGACACAGGAATTCCATCAGGGCCATGCTTAGCCTCAGCTTTTGCTGTAACAATTACAAGTGATAAAATATCAGTTTTCTCAATTTGCCTCCCCACAAGTTGGTTTAAAGGGAATGAAGGCAGATCCTGCTATAGCTTAGTGCATTACAAGCCAACTCAAATGACTCCCCACTGTCTTTTCATCTCCATGGGACTTTTAATGCCCTAAGACTTTGCATGTCCTGGCACACAGCCCAATTGAAGCATGAGCTCCAACAGAAGTTTTACATTTAAAGCTGTTCTTCTGGCTTCAGAAATTTGCAGATTGAGGCTGAGAGAAGCAATTCAGCTGTTTACTTGCAGATCTCCACCAGCCCTGCTGTGCTCTTGCCCTCGCCTCGGTCAGAGTTGTGTTAACAGCATTTTCCAATTAAAGTATCAGCCTCAGTTACAGAAAATGCTTTTCCTATCTGGGAATGTATCTGATTTTACTCTTTTTAAATTACTCATGGAGCACAGAGGTGTTTTGTTTCCCACCCCTTATTATAATTAATCCATCATCCTTTCTGGTGACAAGGTTGGCTTTTGTTGAATTTTTTATTTCTTGCCGTTTCCATCAGCTTGTGCCAATACCACTCAGACTCCACATTACTGATGATGGGGAGACTGATGTGAGCAATCAGGCAAATATCAAGTGGACAAGCAATTCCTGAATTTCTGCTCACTCAGAGCAGGAAAAATGACATCTATTCTGGAGGTAGCCCTGCCAGAAAATCTTAGAGCCATACTGTGTAAATTGTAGCCACTTCCCTGTCTGAAATAGTCCTACTCTGAAAACTTGGCTTTCAAGACCTCCACAGCCAGGATCAAGGCTTTTTCCTGTTACCTGAAAATTCCAAGTCTCCAAGAGAATAAATGGTAGCAGTTGAAACCTTCATCTTTCTTCACAGTGATGAGGTAAGAGCTGCTTTTTTTTCACTTCACCTAACAGAAAGGGACGTGCTGGGCCCCATCCTGCCTGAGGTGCAACAAGCTCAGCAAGGCCTCTCCTGTGGGATGCAGCGGGATCTGACTCTGGGATTTTCACTCCAGCCAGTTTTCCATAGTGGACAGCACTGTGACTGTGTTCTGGCTGAACATGCTTTGAACATGAGCAGGCAGTGCTTGGGCTGGGCCTGCGGAACTGGGGCAGGACCCGATGCAGTGACAAAATCCTGGGATTCAGTGCTGACATCCTGTCCCAGGAGGCCACAAAGCCCCTCTGTCTGACAACATCCTTCTCCCAGAGTCTGAGCAGCTGCAGTTTGTGCCCACCACAGTGACTCTCAAACCAGGGAGCACCTCCATTCTTCAGGACCCTTGCTCGGATGCTCCAACCACAGACTCCCAGACAAGGAAGCAAAGCCTTCTGCTGCCCCCATGTGTTGCTTGCTCACTATTGTTGCCACAAACCAGTAAAGACCTGGGAGCCCTGTTGGGAAGCATGAAGAGGAGTCAGCACAGCCACACAGCTCTGGAGGTCAAGGATCTTGCTTTGGAAGACTCTTCTCTTCCTCCCTCAAGCTTGGGGTGTTCCTTATACTCAAAAAACGGCAAAATCAGATTGGACCTGTTTGGAAGTGAGATGATCTGGAGGCAGCAAAGCACAGGGATGTCCTGGTCCCATTCAGGACATGTGTGAGCCCTGGGAGGCTGCCAGCGATGCTGAGAGAGATTGGATATGGCACAGAGCATCCAGCAGCCTTGGCTCAGGCCACGAGGAGCACAGAGCAAGAGACAGCTCTTGGCAGGCTCAGCTCACATGATAAGGTCATTGGAAAGACAAGTGATGCTTTCATCAACCTGCTTCTCCCCAGAATCAGCACCAGCTTGAGCAAGGGCTCACTCTGTGCTCCTGTAAAATCCCGTGCTCCGTGTAGTGCCAAGGACAAAAGCTTCCTCACAAATATGTTGAAGCTGTTTTTCCCAACCAGTGTCCCAGCCCCCAACTCCCATCTTTCCAGAACCTCTGTCAGGTTCCAGTTTTGAACCACTGAACAGCACCTCTTGAAAGAGTAATTTTCTCTCTGGATCAGTGGCACCTCTCAAGCTGAAGGGAGAGCAGGCTGTAGTTGCTGGCTCTCTGCTGCTTCCCAGCAGTTACAGTTAGGGATCTTGTGGTTTTGTCCTTTGTTGGGGTAGCACATGCTAACTATTCTGGAGAGTATCAGTCCTAAAAGCTGCCTGAAGCCTGGGCTGACAGGTTGGTAGTAGCAGCCAAGCTCTCTCATGGCACCAGTTTGTGGCTGGGAGAGGTCCCAGAGCAGTGTTCCTGACTGTCCCTAGCACAGCTCCTTGGATGGTAGGGCTGGCTCTTTGCCATCCTTCCACCGAGAACCTTTCTGGCATGGCACCATGAACAGATGGGCCATGGAGCAATTCCTCAGCTCAGATTGTCCACAGGCTGCCCTGGACACTGCCTGGAGCTCTCTGAGAACATCTGAAGGGAACAGCACTCGCTGGCAGGGCTTACGTGCTCCGGCAATTGGGGATTGCAAACACATGCTTCAGCTATGCAAGAAATCTTTGACTTGTTCTGAATGCAATTCTGCCTGGGTTTCTTCCCAGGAACATTCCTGTTCTTCACAATTTACCAGTTGCAGGAAGGGAGAAGGGGGAGGAGGGATTTTAGGAGTAAGGGAGAGGAAAGGGAACAAATCTCACGGTGCTTTCCCTTGCCAAATTTCTCCAGAAGGACAGGGTGTGGAACATGGACTCCAGAGTCTAGGACAATCCCAAGAAAATATGAACTACAAAATTAAAACCACTTTTAATTAGTAATTTGTTTTTATAGAAAGAATAAGTCTGTTTTTCTGAAGTAATTCAGTGCCTGCTATCACACACGCCAGGCAGCCCCTGCCAAATGGAGCTGTGTGATAGAAGGCAAGCCCAGACCGAGGGCTCTGAGCAGAGGCACGTTATCTCCTCCAGGAGACAGCAGTGCCATTCAGATCTGCATTCTGCTTCCCCAGATAAAAGTCCCACTCCTGAGTCACAGCATTCGTGAGAGAGTTGCAAATGTAGTCCCCGTAGGTGGGAGTAATTTGATGTCTGAGATGAATGATGAAGCTGGGCCTTTATTGTCACACCTGCTGTGTTCCAGACGGGAGAGGAAGTGTGAGAGGGTGGAGGCAGGAGCTGTGCTTTGCCCTGGGAGAAGCCAGAGGTGCAGGGTACCCAGCTCCTCACACCCTGACTCCAAGGTGGCAAATCTCTGTTCTCATGAAGGGACACAGGCCACAGTGGCTGTCACCTGGTGGGGGGCTGGGGTCACACTGCAGTGGGTGGGGGAAGGTGCACCCACACCAGGGGCTGTGAAGGGAAGGTGTGCAGCTGTCACACAGGCTCTGTGCTCCTTTCCAGGTGTCACCACCTGAACCATCAGCTCCTTCCTGCAGCCTCAGTCTCTTCCAGGGCAGTCAGCAACAGGACTTGTGCTCCATGGCAAAGCCTGGAACCTGCTGAGCTACACAAGCTCCAAGGGGAGAAAGCCTTAAAAGAGATAAGGTGCAACCTGATGCTACCAAACATGCACTCTGAGTAACCTCCATAGCTCAGTTAACTCCATTAAGTATTTACCTATAATTAATTTAATTTAGTTGAGGTTTTCTCCCCTGTGTTGGGTGCCTACTGTATCAACCTCTTAAAATTATGGCTGTGTGTGTAATTCAATCAAATGTACATGCAGTACCCACATAAGCTGAGTCACTCCAGGTACCAGGGGGAGGTTTATTTTCTTGTATTTGGCTCGTGCTTCTGACTTAATACAGGGCTGACTCCGCTAAAATTGGTTGTGCTGCATTAGTCCAAAGCCAGAGCAGAGCCTAGCTTTTATTTATTATTTGCAAGAAAGGCATCATAATTTCTATAATGCCATGTCCAGAGTATGGGTGGGGTTTGCTCCAGCTGCCTTCCCAGTCTCCCACTAGGGAACAATGAAATGAAGGGAAGAGGGAATACTCATCTTTTTCTGTTTCTGTGTGTGTAATTCAGAAATACCAGCAGATTGCTATTGCCTCACAGTGCTGTATAGGAGCCTTTCCCATATATCTGCTAAACTGAACAGGAGTGATTGGTTAGGGAGATGCTCAAGAAGTTTTTCTTGAGGTTCCACTTTTCCCAGGGGTGGAGAGCAGCCTGTCACTGAGTGATCTGAAATCCAAATGAGAGGTTTTATTGCACAGCTTAGAATGCAGCTGAAAGAGAAGCAAAGAGCAGGGGAATGTGTGTCTGACACTTCTCACACTTCTCAAGTGAGCCTGAAGAAAGAGGGACAAATCCCAAGTGATGAGGAAAACTGCAATTCTGGGTCTGAGCAAAAGCTCCCAGGAATCACAGGGACACAAGAGAGGAGCCCTGTTCTAGATTATTTGGAGATTCCCAGCCAAGACCTTCATGAAAGTTTTGATTCTTTATCACAGGGATTAACTCTGGGAAGCAGCTGGCATGGATGTGAATTCCAGCTGGTGCCCAGCACCATGGACACACTGCTCTTTGGATTGAGTGAAGATGAGCAGACTCTCAGCTCTGTCACCCTCTGCATTGATCCAAGTCAGGGCAGGAGGGTTCTTCCTGAAATCCAGGCCATGAATGACCCTCGTGGTGGTCAAGTGTAGATAATGACTGAGCCATTGAGCTCTCAGACAGACTCTGCTTGTTTGGGGCTGTGCAGCTCTCACAGTCTGTCTGCTAACTACAAAAATATTCCAATTATTTGGAATGATGACATCACCCGTGCAATTGACCCAGATCCAACATCAGCACTCCCACAAAAGAGTTATTTCTTGTTAAACACTATCAAGGACAGTAATCCAGCCCAGACTGAGCCCTGTCAGCAAAGCCTGCTTGATTCCCCCACATTTCCAGCATTTCCTCAGCAGTTTATTTTCCAGGTTTGAGCAGGTTACCCTGAGCAATCTGGATCTGTTTGATAAAACGTGATTATTGCCTTGTAACTTTTGAAACTCAGTAGTCACAGAGAGGCTCTACGTGGCTCAGGAAAGGCATTTTGGCACTTTTCATCTACTCCCCATGCTTGTAAAGCCCTCACCAGCATACTAAATCCATCATCTGTTGTGTCAGAAAGCTGCCTGACCCCAAAGTCATCTGCTCCTGGGATGATCTGGCCCGGGGATGGAGGGAAGGAAATCCTGTGACCTGCTGTGAGATGGGGAGCTGGCTCAGCCACAGTCCTGCCTGGCCACGCTCCCACCACCCTTCCATCCCTGCCAAAATCCCTCAGTCCCACGAAGGCGTGTGGGCAGGTAAGAGCTGTGAAGAACAGCTGTTGCTTAAAGAAATTCTCAATGCTTGTGGAGCCTTCTTTCCTCTCAGTGTGTCACATTTATCAGCTGGTGTTGCATGTAATCCAGAGCTGGAGAAGAAATGCCCTCCCCTCTTGCCTGCAGCATGGGGGAAGGCAAAGGGATGGCCAACGACTGCACTCAGCTTTAATTTCACTTAAAAGCAGGTTTGTCCATCACCTTTAGGGCACAGAGCAGCCAGAGCCCAGGCTGAGCCGAACCCCAGGCTGTTCCTGCAGGAGATCTTCACCCCGTGGGCACCTGAAGGAGTGCCTGGTAAATTCTGACAGCTGGCAAGGAGGGCATTATTTCTCCTGTCCCTGCACCCCAGAAAAGCTTCGAATGTGTCCTGAGCTTGTTTTTTAAACATAAGTCATGAGTGAGGGTGGGCCAAGACAAACACGGCAGTGTGGGGCACAGCTGGTCAGCTCTGCCGGCAGCACACAGTGGAGAAACACGGACACATTGTAAAATTGGCATATTGTAATCTTATTGTAAAATTGACATCTTGTAATCTGTTATTACATATTGCCAGCGTAATAACTGAGATGTTACTGTAACACAGGGCTGTGCAGGTGTGTGACATGACCCTTTGTACCAGTGTGTGAGGTGTCCTGGGGCAGTGACACCTCACCTAGGGCTGTACAGGTGTGTGATATGACCTGTTGTTCAGGTGTGTGACAGCACCCATCGTTCAGGTGTGTGACCTGACCCATTGTACGGGTGTGTGACGTGTCCCAGGGCAGAGGCACCTCACCCGGGGCTATGCAGGTGTGTGACGTGTCCCTCTGTTCAGGTGTGTGTCCTGACCCATTGTACCGGTGTGTGACGTGTCCCTCTGTTCAGGTGTGTGTCCTGACCCATTGTACCGGTGTGTGACGTGTCCCTCTGTTCAGGTGTGTGTCCTGACCCATTGTACCGGTGTGTGACGTGTCCCTCTGTTCAGGTGTGTGTCCGGCTCCTCCGAGCGCTCTGGGCTCGGTCCCGGCCCGGCCGGAACGAGAGCCGGGCCCTTTAAGCCAGGCCCCGCCCCCTGTCGGTCTCGGCCTCGCCCGCTCATGCCCCCCGCCCCACCGCCCTTCCCAGGCTCCCATTGGCCGGGCGGCGCTGAGGTCCCGCCTCCCGGCGCCGCCAGCCAATGGGAGAAGCGCTGAGCGAGACCGTGGCCAGGTTGGTGCGGGGCCGATGGCGGCGGGTCTGTGAGGGGAGCGCTGGGAGAGGGGCGGGAACCGGGACGTCCTGAGGGGAGCGGGGCCCCTGGGGCAAGCGGGATCCCGTGAAGCGCTGAGGAGAGCGGGGCCCCTGGGGGGAGCAGGGCACTCTGAGGGGATCGGGACCCTCCTCAAGTGCTGAGGGCGGCGAGACCCTCTGAGGGGAGCGGGAGCCCCTGGGGGATCGGGACCCCATTGAGGCGCCGAGGGGAGCGGGAGCTGAGGGGATCGGGACCCCCGAGGTGCCGAGGGCACCCTGAGGGGAGAAGGACTCTCCCGAAGTGCTGAGGCTGTCGGGGTCCCTTGAGGACATAGGGGTCCCCCTGAGGTGCTGACGAGGTCGGTCCCCAGAGAAGCTGGGGAAGAGGTCGGCAGCCCCTGAGGAGAGAGCTGTGTTGGGGGAGGCCGGGGTGTCCCACAGCAGCGTCCAGCCTGGTCCTGCGTATTTGAACTCCCTCGGCACAGCTGAGCCCAGCCCGCAGCTGTGGGTGCCGTGCCCGGAGCCGAGGAAATGCCATTAAATCGTAGTGGTTTCACCTGAAGAATCCCTTAGGGGTAAATGGAGAACGTTAAGGTCAAGGTTCTATAACAGTGTGGGTTTTTCTTACCTATACCTCGTCCTGAAAACGAATTGTTTGTGGAGTTGAGGATTGAAGGGGAAAAAAAAACAAACCCGAACTTGCAGCTGTAGGCTGAGCAATAATTAAAGTGCTCAGGCAGGTTCTAGTCTTCATGCAGCAAAATGAAGCCTTGTTATTCGGCTTGAAGTTAAGTGTAGCATGAGCTGTTCTTATTTTTAAAAAAGTGTTCTTCCAAGAACTTAAAATGTTGATTCCTATATGTAGAGAGCTACAGGCTTATGAAAAGGATCACTCTGCTCAGTTTTTAACGTCTGTTGGTGGACCTGATGTATGTTTTGACCATAATTAAAGACAATTTGCTCAAGGGATTGTGTTGCTTTTTTAATAAAATTATAGAATGTAGCATTTAAAGTGTTGAGCAACATAGTTATAAGGTGGTTTGTTCACAGGTAGACCAAAAAAAAAAAAAAAGGAAAAAAATTACTGATTGCTGCAGTTTGAGCACATAACTTTTCTAACATTGCTGGTAGAATGACACTTCTGGATTTGCCCCTTCGTGTGCATGGGTGTTCACACCTGCCAGCTTTCTGTGCATTCTCTGGATCTTTCATGCTGAGAACTAAACACTGGTCTTGAGGAAACTAAATGTGTCTGGGTTTTGTTCCAGGTGCTGCTGGTGTGAAAGATGAGGCTGAATGAGAACCGGACAAGGCCCTTCCAGGCTCCTGCCAGTGTCCACACCTTCCCGGGCAGGCAGGTGTTCGTGTTCCCCAATGGCCGGTCCGACTCGGAGGAGTCCTCGGAGGAGGAGCTCAACGTGATGGAATTGCGGCCCAGGGGCAAGGAGCAGCAGCGGGGCAGCAGCCGGGGCAGGCTGGGGGACGTGGTGCTCCTGGAGAGGGAGCTCACCGAGGAGGACAGCCTCAACAAGCTGGCCCTGCAGTACGGCTGTAAGGTGAGGGCTGTCTCTGCGCGGGGTTAATCCCTCCCAGGGGTTTCAGTGCAGCCGTTTCCAGAAGGTGTCCTGTGGTCTGCTAGTTCTGACACTGGCAAGCTTGGCCCTGTGTATTGTGTGAATGGTCATTGTCCTGGTAAAACTGGAGAAAGGCAAAAAAAACCCCAGACAAACGCAAAAAAGAGTTGTTCAGCCAACAGCCTGGGAAGATGTTGTCAGCCTCACACCCTGCCTGACCTGCTTTCCTATTTAATTTTGGTGACTAAGTGCAGGTTGTACTAAGTTATTTTAGTGAGGGCAAACATTAGGGAGCTGAGTGTAGAAATGAGGGCTGGGGCTCTGCTCTCAAGGAACATTAGAGTTTTTGAAGCAAATTGAGCAGTACAAAGAAATGCCATAGTTATAGGTGAGGTTTTTTGTTTATTTTGTGAAAGGTGTCAGCTTACATTTTGCAAGGAAGGTCTGAGTCTAACGGAGATGGATGTGGAGAGGTGCCAAAGCTTAGTCCCAAAGTCCAGGTGGTGTCTCTGTGTGGGTTTTGGTTGTTTGCTGTCATCCCAAAGCATGCACAGTTCAGGTGCCTGTGGGCAGGAGGGAGGGCGTGTGCACAGTGAGATTTCTGAGTTGGAACAACTGCACAACATGTTTTCTTTGTTCCAAAAAAAAGCAAAACTGCAGGAAAGTTTAATTACCTGCTCTGAACATTAGAAGCCCCCCATTTAGCAGTTTGAGCTGTATTTTTAGAGCCTCCTTTATCTGCAAGCTGGGCTGTGATTTCAGAGTTCCATGATGAAACAATTGGCCAGCAACCGCAGCAGGGATAATGATACAGCTCTGGCTCCAGTGCTGCCTGCCAGTGCAGTCTGTCTTGCTTAACCACACAGCAGCTGTATGGTGCAGCTGAGGCAAGAGGCAGTAGAGGGATTGCAGCAATTCCTCCCCTCCCATGCCCCTAGAAACAAAAACAAAACAAAAAAGGCACCCTTCTAGGTTCTGCTGATGAGCCCAATGCGTGTGGAGAAGCGAGTCTGGTAGGACTTGGATAGGCCTTGATTGGCCTCAGGAGAGCCTGAGAAGGCAGAGCTGAGCTTGGAGCTGTGTGCTGCTCTCAGCAGCACCTGGGCAGACTCACGGCAGTTGGGTGAACTCAGAGGAGGGAGGTTCTGAACAGTTCTTTGGTTTATGGTGTGAAGAGTCTTGCTGTGCCTCTGCACTGTCACTCAGAGGCCCACTTCTGTCCCTTCTGTGGCTACTCCTCTGCTGCCCCACTCCCAGAGCCTTTCAGCCCCTCTGCAGGCTGCTGAGCCTGCCCAGGGGAAAAGCAACCTGATGGAAGGGACCACACAGTCAGTGTTCTCCTCCTACAGGACAGAAACTGTCCTGCTGCCTCCCTCCCTTCCAGAAAGGGCACTTCTGCCTTGTTCCAGTTAAACTCAACAGGTACAGAAATCTTTATTGTAGGAGATTAGTCTATTTATATCTTTAAAGACTGGCATAACAGTTTTCATGTGTTTTATTTTATTTACACAATTAAACAGCTCCTGAAAGGTCACCAGGACAGCAGTGAGAACTGTAACCACAGATATATAGGCAAATGTGTGTAAAAATCCAGGATGAACTTGTCCTTGAAATCAATGAGAACTTGACATTGGTTTCAGAATCTGCTTGGGGAGGGGATAGTAAGACAGTGCAACAAATAGCTCTGTGTGTGTGCCACAGATAAGTTGGCAGAGATGCAAAGCACTTCAAAATTCTCATTTTTACTCTTGACCATTTATAGTCCTGGCTTGCTTTTGGCATTGTTCTTAGACTGGGACAAGAGGAGCTCACTGCAGCCAAAAAATTGAGTACAGAAAATAAGCCTAAATGCTTGTGTAGCCCAGTCTCTCGCATGCTTCCCATCAGCTTTGTTTGTTGTTTCTGCGTGAGTGCTGCTCCACTTTCTGTTTCTAGAGTCTTAGCACCACACTGCAGTATTCGATTGCAGACACCATGGGAGATATTTACTGTCCCAGTAATTTGTTTTCATTGGAACAAATCCAGAAATTGAAGCAGCACCTCAGTTAGGAGGCTCTGGATGAGATTGCTATTTCATAACTAAGAAAGTTTGCAGGATTTAAGTCCAGAACCCCAGACTAGGGCTGGCTGTGAGGAGCCTGAAGCAGCGGCTGAGGATTCCTTTGCCACAGGGTCCCCAGATCAGGTTCTGGATTAAATGTGCCATTTTCAGAGTTCTCAAGCTTTGCAGAGTAAACATTCAGGCCTCCATCTCCTCTCCTCTCTACCTCTGAGCAGAGTGCTTAGGAAATAAAGTGGGTTTTTTTGTTTTAGCTCCCCAGTTTCCTTGGCAGCCTCAAGCATGTGAGTGTGCAGTGAATGCAGGTCATGCTGTGATTTCTGAAGAGCAAAGCACAGTCCCTGTACTGTGTCTCTTTGCTGTGATGGATGAGAGGTGGTTTACCTGTTTGTGTTGCCTCTTTGCTTTGGCTCTCGCTGTTTTGTTTTGTGCCCTCCAGCCTTTTCCTCAAGGTTCTTCCACATCTTGGCTGCAGCGGAGAGCTCCTGGCACACACTGACATCCTATTCCTTTCCCTTGACAGAGGGTTTAGTGCAACTGAGAAGCTGCTGTGCTTACTGGGTGGCTGTGAGTGGCCGCGGGATTAAGCATCTTCTCTTATTTGATGTTAAATAAGGAATGCTTCCTTGCTCTTCCTGCTGCTGGGTGGGGACACAGCTCACAGACAGGAGCCCTACACAGGAATCACCAAAGGTGGTGACAGGAGCACAGAGGTGATTGTCCTTCAGCAGGACATGCTCAGGAGGAATGGGCTGGATGAGCTGCTGTCCTGCAGAAGAGACGTGCTGCTTGAGCAGAGGATGCTCACGCTTGTGCGGGAGATGCTCACCTGCTCTCCTGGCTGTGCCTTTGCTTTCAGAACTGGTGTGCTCCCAAAATGGAGCTCTGATCACTCTGAAATCATTTCCTGAGCAGGAGATGCTCTCACTGGTGCTGTGCTCTCACCTTAAGCACTCGTGTGTAAGGTATGAAAATAGTTTATAAAAGGATCTGTTAGTTAAAAAGATTTTTCTTGCCTTTAACTGAGAGAAGGGCAAAGAAAGCAAAGGGAAGGAAAAGCAGTATGAAGCAAAATAGCAGGTACAAGAGCACTAGTGGATGTTGTAGACTGGTTTAACAGGGGACTGCCTCTATCCTGCAGGACCTGGAGCACCCCTGGAATTGCTTGGGAATCACTCAGAACATCAAACCGCTTGCATCCAGGGCCTGCTTTTATTCCCTGACGGCTCCTTGCACACTGGTTTTGTAGCTGCTTCCTGCCTCACTCCTGGGCTGTCCTGCCCTCACTGTTTGTGTCCTCTCTGGATTCCGTAGGTTGCGGATATCAAACGGGTCAACAACTTCATCCGGGAGCAGGACTTGTACGCGCTGAAGTCCATCAAGATCCCAGTGCGGCCGCACGGGCTGCTCACGGAGAGCGCCGGGGCCCTGCGGCCGCCCCCGGCGGGGCCCGCCCAGTGCGGCCTGACGCGCGTGGAGCCGCCGGAGCCCGACCCCTGCGCGGGCGGCTCTGCTGGCGGCCGGCGCCTCAGTGAGTACTTCAGGGGCATCGACCAGAGCATCCAGGACGCCGTGCAGGTGGAGGTGCAGCTGAACGCGGAGTACGGCGGGGAGGGGCTGGAGCGGCCCCTGCCCGAGGCGGGGAAGCGGGACGTTGGGAACGGTGCGGACTGCGGAATCCAGTGGTGGAACGCCGTGTTCATTATGCTCCTGATAGGAATTGTCCTGCCGGTGTTTTATATCATCTATTTTAAAACACAAGGCCTGGTGGCCCACACCTCTAACATGACAAACTCAAATGTTTCAACAGCTGGATAGGAAGGGAAATTACCACAAGGCTCAGTCGTGACAATCCTAAGGGGAAAGGGCAGCCCACTCCAGCCTCTCCAGCAGTGATGCCCATGTGCTCGTGACTGACTCAAGTGCACCCAAGGGGATACAACAATACAGATTATTTTTATAAGTAGCTGATGATGTAATCCTGAATTTGACTGAAAATGAGGTGATGTGATTTTGATGGAAAAACAAGGATGCTTTGTTGCTTACAGAGCTCATCACCCAGGTGGCTTCAGAGTTGGGAACTTTGAGGGAAAGTATTTAGTAGCAATTTACTCATTATGGTTGCTTCAGGTATTTCTTAATGTTGTGTCTAGAAGCAAATTTTTTGCTGCTGAGCTAGACAGTGCAGTATTAATGTGGTTGGAAAGTTGGGGGTTGTTTGCATTTTAAGGAAACCCTTTTTGCTGGAATAGAAGCGGGAGACACTTTTTCTCAGAAGTGTCATTTTTGTCTCTTGCAGACCATGGTGGTTTTGGCCTGCTTGACCCTAATGATGCCATCTGGGGCTCTAAGCTGGGTGTGCCAGGGCACAATGACACTGCCAGCACCTTACCTTGTCACCCCCCCGAGCAAACCTTTGAGCTGTGTTCAATTAGAATGCATCAGGCCCACCCCTGGGAAGGGTGAGTCCAGACCTCTTCCCATCCTTCAGAGTTGCTCCTGAGATCAGAGATAGTGCAGGATCTGTGCTGTCCCAGGGTACTGCTCAGCCCTGCATGGCCTCACATGGGCAGCGGGTGTTGGATGAGGACAGGAGAGCTTGAGGGAGGAGTCACAGGCATTCCTCAAGGGCTCGTTTACTGGCAGGAGGTCTAGTCAGTATTATTTGCTAAAAAAACTAGTAATAGTGGTAATAGCTTCTCAGCCACGCAGGCTCATCATGGAATTACTTCTTGTGTGCAGTCTGGGAGTGAAGTGCTTGGCTGGGTGCAGGTTGCAAGGTCCAGGACAGAAGTCCAGGAAGAAAGAAGGGTGAATCCTCTCTAGGAGAGAACTGTGAAGCTGCTGATTGTGACAGGTTTCTGTGAACTGACCACGTGCATTGAAAAGCTTCCAGGGCAGTGGAGGTGTCGGTCAGCCCCAGGGCTGTGCTCTTCAGGGCCACTCAGCAAACACTACCTGCTGCAAGGGAGCAGCAAGGGAGGCCTTGGGAGCTTTGCTGAAGAGAAGAACTTGCCTCAGGAATTTGATTCAGCAAATTCCAGGCCTGTGGGCAGAGGTAAAGACTTTCCTGGAACCAACCACTAAATGTGTGTAGGTGCTGTTGGTGCTGAGCGTGAGGGCAGTGCTGGTGGGCAGGTGCAGGAAGCCGCTGTTTGTTGTCCCCACCTCAGCCCAGCCCCATTTGCAGCTTCGCAGCTGCCAGCAGGACCACAGGGCTTTTCCAGCTTCCCCTGGCAGCCTGAGGCCAGCTGGGGCAGAGCAGGGGCTGAAGAGGGGCTGTGGTACAGGCACCTGTTGTAAAGGTGTGGCCTCTGCCTGGCAGTGTCTGCTTGGACAGGGAGGACTGAAGCTTCTCCAGCAAGGTGAAGACCCCACACCACACAAGCACAGCCCTGTGCTGCTACAGTGAGAACCTGTGTTCCCTGCAGCTCTCAAAAGTAGGAACCTAATTTTGTAAATGAACACTCCAAAGTATCTTACACTGAACAAAAATTTGTATTTTTCTTCTGTGAAGAGCTTGTTCTGGGGAGGGGGTGGGACCAGGTTCTTACATTTTTAAATAAAGCCACATGAAATAAAAGCACAAGGGGCACAGCTTGTGCTTTATTTGCTACCACACAGCTGAGCACCTGCCTTAGAAAGAGGGGCCCCTTGCAGCCTCACCTCAGCCTCTGCAGTGAGTGCGAGTGGGAGCAGCAGGGGGAACCAGGGCTGGAGAGGCAGGACTGGCCTTGGGCTCTCCACTCCCCAGGGGCCCTGGTCACCTGCCAGTTTCTCCACGTTTTGTAGACAGGTTCTTAGCAGGCATCAGTCCTTGAGTGCAGTAACAAGTGTGTGTGTATCCCTGCTAATGAAAGCCCTCATGGCTGCAGTTACAAACCAACCCCTCGCACCTGGACTGACACCGGGAGGGGGCAAGGACGCACCGGACGGGACCAGTGCTCTGCAAACACGAGAGAGGCCGGAGTACACAGTAAAAGCCAGTATCTTTACTTTAGTGAATGCAGGATACAAATATTTTACAACAACCTCTAGCATTTTCTTAACCATTTGATAAAAAGTTCACTAGAATATTTATTGTATATTGAAGAAAAAACAACACATTCAGGGAAAAAAATTGAGATTAACTTATTTTTTTTCTTAAAAGATTCGTCTCAAGGATGGCAACAAAGTCCAGCTTGTGCCGCCAAACGGCTTATCAGCATTAAACCGTGAACAGCTTCTTGTGAACTGTTGACTACAAACATTTACCAAATACATAAATCTCTTTTAAAAAAGCCATTTTAAATATAGCAAAGCAGTGTTCTCTTGCACAGCAAAGTGAAGAAAGGTTCTACTAAGATTTAAATGTTTACATTGGTTAAGTCTTTCTTTCACATTCGGATTTAACTTCTGCCCAGGATCAATTGTTAGGAGTTGTTTTGTTCCTTATTTACTATGTATTTCTTGTGCGCACAGTAACTCGCAAGTTTCTGATGCATTAGTGTCCTTGGAGGGAAGGCAAGGCTAAAGCAGTTCTCTCTGACGAGTCCCTGACAACGTGGCATTCTCAAAACTATCGTGAGAGCTCGAGGATGGAGGTGATTTGTCACAACAGAGATAAAAATCTTAAATCATTCAGACCTGACTGGGTTCAGCCCAGGATTGGATCCACTTGCACTTCAGTCAGCAGAGATAATTTTAAAAAGCTTTTTTTTTTTAACCTGTTGAAATATCTGTGCTATGTCTTCTCTTTTTTTTTATATAAAACATTTTTACAATTTCTAAAAAAGTATGTTTCAAAGTGAGTTACTTGTTATTAAAAACCAGGATTCCCATGTCCTCGGTGGCAGGAGATGCTCCCCGAGACCGGAGGGCTGTGGAAGGACATTTCTGCCGGGGCTGGGGCAGCACAGGGCCACTCCCTTGCCCAGCTCTTCAGAACTGATTCTTTTTATTATTTTTTTAATTCATTGGTGCAATTTCAATACAAACTAACCCTTGTGTAGCTTCGTCTTTAAGAAAACAGTAGTTAAGTACTGTTTAAAAACCTGCATAGAAATAAAGACTATTGAGATACAGTCAGCAAAGCCATCTGATAAGGCACACAAGAAAATAGACAGTAAATGTGAATGCAGAACTCCCACTCGGATGTACAGCAAAGTTCATACAGGTGCATAAATCATGGAACTCACGTCACTGGTCAGAGCAGCAAAAGGTTCCAGGGAGCAGCAAGTGAATTCGGTCACCGGGGACACAGCGGCCATGGGAACGTGTCCCTTCTGCCTCCACCCCCCTGCCAGCCGGGATGAACCCACGGAAAGGGGGAGCACTTCCAAGGGAAGGGCTGGAGGGGACTGGCTCGCCTGCGGGTTTTAACACTGCCAGGCCAACGAGACAGGGCTGGACAGGTACCACAGGGACACTGCCCTTCTCACCCTCCCTTACAGCATCAAGGGATTTTTCTTAACTGAAAAAAAAAAAAAAAACCACAAAAAAAAAAAAAGCCCAAGCAAAAAACGTAATAAATATCAGGGCTAACTCTGAAGAGTTCGGGCAATCCCACGGCTCTGCAGCTTCCACCCAGAACCAGCACTGCCAGCCTGGAGGTGAGCGGGAGCAGCTGTGGGATCACGGCCCCGCACCCAACACCAAACCTGCTCCCACCCCAGTCTCACGGCACAAGGGGGCTCTGCCTTCCTCCCTCTCTTTCTTGGAAGCAGCAAATTTTTCCCAAACCACTTGCCAACTCACAAAACCTTTTGTGCTCCTCTGATATGTGTCATTTCCCTATCATGAGAAATTAGGTCAAGTTTTTCCACTGTTTTTTTTTTTTCCTCCTCAGAAGAGGCAGCTTTAAAATGATGCCTTAAAATGTGTTGTAACAGATTTTTTATATTTATGCAGGATGAACTTAACACCGGATTTTTTTTGCCACTTTGCTATTTATATACATATATATAAAATGTATAATGAAGCTTAACCATACAGCACAGAGATTACAATTGAACGGCACACATTCACCACCAGTGAGGGGGCCAACCCCTTTATACACCCTCTGAAAAATCTGGATAATAATATTAATAATAATTAAAATCCAAAGAAAGTACAGTATATTTAACAAAATAGTAAATATTAAACAGTGAATACTCTACTTAATAAGGACCTCGCCTTGTTTCAAGTTGGCGTCAATCCACAAAAATATACTTTTTAATCTGGTGACCGTACAATACATAGGTACTTACACCAAAGGTGATAATATATTTAGGATGCTATATACACAAAAGAGTTTGGCTCAAATTTAAATTTACATATAAGTGTTCATGGCTTATTTTTCCCCCAAGGTTCCGCCTGCAAGTTTTTCCTTTTCATCTTTGAAAGCAAAAACTAGAAAGTCAAAATAAGATAAAACTATACTCTACAAAAAAGCTACAACATACAGCTTTGGCTTATATAAATAATTCATAGCAGAATGTGTTCAAAAGTACTGTATATAACTTTATATATAGTCTTCAATTCATTAGGGTATTGTTTTCTTTAATATAAAATATACATGAGCTAAAATCCGTTTCTATATTTTTCAAAGGTATGAACGTAAAAACAAATTTGTCAAACATATTCCAATTATAACTTAATATATTAATTTTATTTTGTTAATGTTCTATTTTCTAGGCTAATATTTTCTGAATATTTCATGCGAGTTCTCTATGTCTCTCTTTCACTCATTAAAAAAAATCACTTCTTTGACCCAATACACTTTTTTTTTTTTTGCACGTGCAAAACAGGGTTTTTGTTTTTTTTTTTTTTTATTTCTTATAGCATCAGCCCTTCTCCATGCACCCTCTGCAATAGAGACCCATGCCAGGTTGGGTAATAGAAAGGTCAGTTTATGTACAGTATTGCTTTCTTCTTCCTGCTTTTCTACTGCTCTGCTGCTACAAAGCAATTATTTCTTAACTACGAGTAACCATAGAGCTGACTACACACAGGGACAGTACTACAGGCGAGCCCTCGCTCGGGTGGGTGTGGAGGAGGAGACACTGCGGGGACACCGCTCTGCGCGGGCTGGGCTGGGGTTACACACGAGTCCAGGTAAGTGCCAGACTAGAGATCAAACCTACGGGATTGTTCTGTTACTTTTACCAAGGGACATCTGCAGCTATACAAGAGTTTGTCGTAAGTGCCTGATGATTGGTGTATGCTACACACACTAGCACATATATATGCATGTGAAGATATATATATGCATGTATGTATATACATATAAATATACTTATTCATGTCCTTATTTATAAATTTAGATATGTCAGGACAGTTCATTTTGAGAACACAAAGCTGAGAGGGCGACACTGCGGGTTTATGTCACCCACGTGTCCATCCTCATTCGTTTTACCGAGGGGCTCTCCCGATCCTCTGCGTTGGGCGGCCGCCCCAGCACCACGGGCGAGTGGAAGTCGCTGCGCGGATCCTCGCGGTCGCTGCCGTCGTAGGAGCTGCTGGAGCTGCTCAGGCTGTCGACCGGGGAGCGCCCCAGCTCCTGGCGCGACGGCGGCGGCGGCGGCTGCGGCTGCTGCGGCTGCTGCGGCGGGAACCCGGAGGGGGTGACGCGGTCCCGGGGAGGGGAGATCGGTTCAGATTTGATGTTGATGTTTTGGTTGGTGTTAATGGAGAGATTTGAACCCTGAGATAGCTGGCTGCCAGTGCTGGGGAAAGAAAACCGAAAGGCGCAAATAAGACAAGGCAGAGAGTGAAAACCAAGTGACAATTCATGTGTCTGTGATGGTGACGCTTGGGGCTCAGCACAGAAATACATGCAGTTTACTGGGAAGAACAAAGGTGAAAAAAGCATTAATTAAAGGTCTGAGCTGCATTTACAGAAGTTCAGAACAAACAAGTATTTTCTATTGCCAAACATTTCAGTCACCACCCAGGTGCCCCCTTGGTGAGAAGCTGAGCCTGCAGGGACACAGCTCATTGGCTGGAGGTGACTGAAGGGACAAACACCCCAACACACGAATGTTTTGCAGCACAGACAAGAGGTTAAAATGTGCTGAATATTCCCTTGGTGCAGCTGCTCCAGCAGAAGAGCAGAAGCCCTCCCAGTGCTGCCCTGCCCTGGTACCCTGGGTACTTACACAAGAGAGCTGAGGGCTGCAGGACGGAGGTGGTGCTGCTGCCAGGCAGACACCTGCCCCAGGGACAGCATTCCTGGGGAGTTAAATCCCTGCAGGGCAGACAGGTCTGCACTAGTCAAGGAGTAATCTAAGAGGGAAAAACAAATAAACAACAAAGTAATGTATAGGGGGTTTATACGTATATGACATACATATATACATAAGCACAAATACAAAGGCTTTCTGCCCAAAACAAAAGCAGCTGATCCAAAGGAATCCAAACATGAAAACTCTGAAGTCTGGAAGCAATCCTGCCAAGCTCACAGGGAGCTTAACAGTACAGAGGCCTCCAAATGAAAATGTTTTTTGCATTCCGCTTTCAGGTCCTCCATGTTGCTGTCTGGGAGCTTGTTCCAAACCCACGGGTACAACACATTAATGCAGTGTGTATACAGCGGTGTGCACCTTACAGAAAGACTCGGCATTTTGGAAGACATTTCAAAATGAAACAAAAAGGGAAGAATCCATGTGAGTCACTAGGCAGGGATGGTAGATCTTGCCCTGAATTCACTGCAGACACCTGGGCGGTGGTTCAGGTCCCAGGTGGGAGGTGGCAGCTCCTCAGACAAGACACAGATACCATTTGGGGGGCTCACGATGCCACAGAGCTCCTGGTCCTACAACCTCCATCCAAACCCAAGCCCTGAACAGCACTGGCTGCCCAGGCAGGCACAGGTACCAGGTACCTGAACCCCAGGGACCCCTCAGTGCAATCCTACTGCAGCACATCCCATCCTCCCCCTCCCCACAATATCACTTCTCAGTGTCTGATTAAACTGTCATCTCTGTATCACAGGAACAAAAGAAACCTCTTTCTGTGGAGCAAGAAAACACCATTCTTTAGAAATTCAATTTAAATGGAGCCCAGAGGGCTCGATCTATTCCAACCCCAGCCAGTGGTGGCTCTGGCTGCTGCAGGGCTCCCTCACGTGTCACTTCATTCACAGAACTGAAGTTGTTTGCACTTAATCATTATCACTCATGTTGTCTTTCGGGTTTGAAAACAAAGTCAAACTCTTCTCTGCTTTTAATTATTTTCTAATCAAACTTCCTTAAAATAATTTTTAGTCTCTTGAGAATGGGACAAAATGTGAGCAGCCAAACTCAGGCTGTGCTGCCACCAGAGGGACCAAACATTCCATTAAGCTGGGTTTGGCTTTGATTTGTGTTTGGGGGGTTTGGGGTTTTTTTAATAGTATTGTCCTAAAATGCCACCACCATTACAATGTCTCTCTCTCTCTCTCCTGAGATGAGCCTTCTTGAACAATCTGCCCTTCCCATCCCCTGACCTGTTTGCAGTGGATAAATTCTAGATCTCCCTAAAACAGCTCATCTTGGGAGGAGAATCCAGGGCCAGCAGGGCCCTGTGCTGTCAGAGGCCCACACACATCCCTGCAAGAACCTTCCCAAAGGCCTCAGGAGTCCCAGCTGCTCCCAGCAGGTGAAGCTTCTTGGGCTGCCTTTTTGTTTCATTTTTTCTCAGTTGTCATGTCTACTGAAACTCTGAAAACCCTCACACGTATTTCTGCACAGCTTCAGAAAGGTTTGTCCCAAGATGATTGACCCAAAAAGCCCCTTTTGCAAGACTAAAACTGAATTTTAAAAATAAAGAAAAAATAACAACTGTGCAGCCCCTGCAGTGACCCAGACATGCACTGACCCTTCAAAGCAGCCAGGCCTCCAACACCTGCCCAGTGCAGCCCAGGCACGCCCTGGAGATGGATGTGCTGGGATTTGTCAGAGCAGACCTGAAGGAAACACTGATAGGAATTCAGTTCCCATGTAAATTTTTTCCACCGCAATTACAGCTTTTATGACCACGGACAATTAACTTCTGACACTTCAGACAGAACGTGTCTGGTGACAGGGCTTTGAGGAGGTATTTTTCCAAAGAGCACATATGTCACTGCACAATTAGCTGCATTATTAATTCCCTAAATAATCATATATCTGCTGGCAGTGACAGGAGGACACCCCTGCTGCAGGAGTGACCTGATGTGAGATGTACACACAAGAGCATCTGCACCACAGAAATCATCACTGCTGTGACCCCCACAAGCAGCACTGGCAAGTTTGTACCTCTGCGAAACAACTGACCTGGAGCCAGGAATTTATGGCTTGGTGTGCTCTGCTCAGGTGTCAATTACTAATTAACTGATTGCAGGGGGTTTTAATATTTTTTTTAAATGCCTGGACTGTTTTAGAACAGTAACTCCGTTAGTTCTGGCCCTTCCTCCAACAATCTACAGAATACCCAAATTGATCATATAAAATAGGGTATTTGTGGAAAACTGATATCCAACATTTTAATTAAGGATCCAAGAGCTGAAGCTATCCCTTCCAGTCCTGAAAAAAAAACCAACCTTATCAATCCAGAAAAACAATTAAGGTATTTAAATTCTATCTTAGTCCTTGAACTGCAAAACTGAAATTGTGCTGTAAGTGGTGTCTACCCTGAGAATCCCCAGGCGACAATTTGGTTTCAACATCAAATTTCTTCCTGCAAATCCCCTGAAAGGTTCAATCTAACAGAAATTATTTTAAAGTGTGTGAAAACCACTAAAGGCTAAAAGCTTTGCACAAATCATTTGCATTCTCAAAGGAAATGGGCTGGAGTTTAAAATCACACCGCAGCACTTGTCCATTACGTAGGACATCAATTCCCATTGCCTTTGCTGCTTCCTGAGATTCCAGTCCCTCTCACCTTTGGTGTTTCAGCCAGCAGCTCACAGGTTATTCTGAGTGAGGGATGCACCCAGCACTGCTTCCTGAAACAGCATCCAACTAGACAGAAGGGATGTGTCAGGTGAAACTCAGTGTGGCTCCTCTGAGCAGGAACAGAAGGGTTTGCTTTGAACAGCCACTGAACACAAGAGCTGAACCACCTCTGGGGCAAGAGTCAAACCAAGGTCTGCATGTGCAGCTACTCACACTTCAACTGATCACCCAAAGCAAGTCCCTGCTCTGCCTGTGGCACTGCTCCTGCAGCCCAACTTCTGCACTCCCTGCTTCAGACTGCACCCCCTCAGGGCAGCTGTGTTTGCATTGACTTCAACAACTGGGCTGGAGCTGCTGCAGGGCAAATACAGCCCCGGCTGAGGGGTGTGAGGAGTGCAGGGATCCAGGACAGCCCCTGGCTGAGGGGTGTGATGAGAGCACAGCCCCTCTCCCAAGACAGCCCCTGGCCGGTGGGTGACATCGGTGACAATCCCTCTCCACGCACCTTCCTGGCCATGGCACCGCCCAGGGCACTGCCAGCTAATGAGCTCATTAACACAAAAAGATACAAGAGGATGTGAGGTGCTTGGCTGGCTAAACTAAAACTGCAGTGAAGACTTTCAAAGCTAAGAGCAGAGAAAATGTATAAAATCCCATTTTTGGTGGGGTGGAGTTCCACCAAAGCCCTGGTGGATGCTGGACAACCCTTTTGGTGAAGAAATTTTCCCCAATATTCAACCTAAACCTCCCCTTGTGCAACTTGAGGCTGCCGTTACCTCATGTTCCATCACTTATTACTTGACTTTCATGAACTACTTTCCTAACCAGCAAACCACTCATCACTTTTACATTACCAAATGCCTTACATCACACCCAGCTTGGATTAAAAGCAGTTTTAAGGTCCTGCAGACAATAAAGTATCTGAAGAACAGAAGTACTGAAGGATCAGCTATTGCCTAAATGTGAAGCACTCCAGTTCCGGGCAGGATTGCTACAGGCTCAGTTTTGATGAGTAAGAGCCTTCATTTGAACTGAAGAGGAAAACAAAGTCAGGTGTCACAGAAATGTGAATTTCCTGGGCTTCTGACTCCCGTGGGGGCAGTCCCAGCCCCAACCCCAGCTGTGAAGGGCATTGGGCCAAGAGGGAAAAGAATCCACAACACTCCCCTGGAGGGAAAACCCCTCAGGTGACAGCTGTCAGGGTGAGAAAAAAGCTTCTCCCAGCATGCCTTTCTGCTGCATGCAGATACAATGTATCCCATTGGTTGTTCTCCTTTGTTCCGCCCCTGTGCCCTCATCCCATTCGCTCTGGTGTTCTGTCCCACCCCTCAAGATCCCTGTATAAACCCCTGCTTTCCCTGCCTGAGGGGCCCTTCATCCCTGGACCCTTTTGAGGAAGAAGCTCAATAAAGACTCTCCCTGGAATCCCACAGGCAGACCCCGTCTCTCCTCCTGTGCCGCCCGGATGCCAGAAGAGCTGAAGTCACCCGGCATGAGCGTAGCCGTGCCTGTGCCCCCGGGGTGGCTTTTCCAAGACGCCTCTCCAGGAAGGTGGTGGCGCTCTGAGCAGCCAGCGGGGCTTACCAGCGCTGGGGGTGGTGTCCCAGGTGGCCGTGTACACCAGGCCCTGCGGGGGCAGGCTCGGAGTCGTCACTGACAGCACGGGGGTGGCCAGGGGCTGCGTGGACTGAGAACTGCTTATCCTCTGGGTGTTCTGCAAGGATGGAAACAACAAACCTTGTGAGACCAGGGAGAACAACAGGAAATGCAGTACCAGTGTAACAGAGCACTGCATTCCAGCGTGCTGCTCTGCTGTATCTTTGAGTTAGAAACACATCTTTTTTGTCAGGATTGGTTTTCTAAAAAAGCTAAAATATTTCAAGGCAACCAAAATGATCTTGGCAAACTGAAATGAAAAATTAATTGAAGGCTCACTGGGCCACTTCCCAAGCATGCAGATTTCAATAGTGTTAGCGTTGTAGGACACACAAAAATAAATGCAATTTCTTAGAGATACACACAACAATTCTCAGAAGTTCTTAAGTGATTTAAGAGTTTTGAGTCTTATTTTTAAAGAGGTTTTAGTGCAGATGGTGAGGTGCAGTTCCATCAGAAGAGATTCTCCCACTTCACAGTTGTTTATCCAATTTTCCAAATTTCAGCTGCCAGTTTTGACACTGTGCTGACTACACCTGTCCTGAAAGGAACACAGAGATCTTCTAAATTTGTGTTGATAAGACTTCAGTGATAAAATAATCTTGCTGTTCCCATGGTTCCTGAGAAACTGAGAGAGTACTTGTTATAATGCAGATATGTTTCCAAGCAAATGGCACTGGAGTTCACAAAGAGCAATGGTGCTTTTCTGACAGGGAAAATAGCTAAACTAGATTGTCTCAGATAATTTAACTGTAGGCATAATTTGGCTTTTTAATAAGTCTTTCTTTCCTATATACTGGAATGAACATCTGCAGCAAACATATCACTCCAAATAAGCTCTAACCAAATTTGCTGGTTAGAAAATTAATTAAACGCTGTGGTGAATAGCACCAGACAGCAAAGCTGCTGCCACAGAATGTTCTGCTCTCCATGGTGGCAACTGCAAATCTTCCTGAAAAATATGAGGTTCAACAGCATTTGGCTATGACAAATACTGTCAAGAACAGAAAACGCTAGGATTTTATTTTTCAAGAACAGATATTTACTTTTATCTGCAGAATCCTTAGAAATAGCAACAGTTCCTACACCCTGTATTTCTATAAGGAGCTGGGTTTCAATCTGCTGGAAATACATTTTCTTAAAGCAAACTTCTCCCTATCTCTGAAAAAATATTTGCTACAAAAGGAGCAGTTTCTCATCTCTTTGGTAGAAATCCATTTCATAACTTTACAAGACTAAAGTTACTACTCCTTTCCCTTATTTCAGACACAGGTATTTCAGGATCTACAGCACTTAAATTTTTTTTCCACTCTAATCTTGAGAGAACGAGCAGCATTAAAAATGCATCATTCCCTTAAAAATATCAGAATGAGCAGGTACAGAAATGGGGCTGTGTTCAATTTTAAGCTTAAATTTATGAAGATGAATTAAGAGTTATCAATCTTGTATCTTTCCCATTTAAAGAAAGAAATATATATCACAGCTCCCGTATTAAAATAGCCACAGCTGTCACTGGCTGCCAGCTTCTGATCTCTCTTGTGCCTGGCTGCTCTTGAATTGCCACCTTTGAGCCTCCCAAGGATTTGGGGGCTCTTTGGCATCTGTTGCCAAACGCACACATTGGCAGATGTGCCCACTCCGCTTCAGAGCTCCCAGGTTTCAAAGCTCCCAGAGAAAGTCCCTCTGATTTTACTGTAATTGATCCCTTTAAATCACTTACGTACTTCTGAAAATCTCCCCTAGACCAAGTTTATCTGGCATAAAGAGATGTTATTAGAGCAGATTTTTGTATCTGTCAAAAATTGACCTTTCTCCAAAGCTTTCTTGGATGGCTGCCTATAAAGTTGGGATTACTACATAATGGAAAAGTAAAGAGGAATAGACTGGGAAACAATCCAGACCAAAGGATTTCCTTATGGGATTTTTTTTTTTTTGAGTGGCTAATAAAGATGGTCTTCTGAGGTAAATTCTTTCTGAATATAATTCTTGGAACACTCAGCCACACATAGACACTAAGCAATATTTAGATGAGCCCAGTATTTGCTGTCCTTGGAGATTCATGACAAATTTCAGGATCTCTTTTTTTTTTAATCTTTTAACTGGTGCAAATGTAGCAGGAAGAACTCAGTATCTTTATTTCATGCTTTGCTACTGTTGGCAGCTGCTTTTCACATTCAGTGCTCAGCTCCAACCACACAGAGCCAGTGCTCACAGCTGGGATTTGGAGCTGCTTCCCAACACAGGAATTAGCATCAGCCAGAACCCTGCAGGTGTAGCCTGTGTTTCTTTGCCATGTTTGTGGCAGACCCTGCTCCCTTCCTCTGTGTGTGCTCCTGGCAGAGCTGGTCCCAGTTTGATCACTAGATGGCCCACGCCGCACACGGGATCCACGCGGCTCCGGCCGGGCTGCACCGAGCAGGGGAATCCCCCAGGCCAAGGGCTTTCATCCCAATTCCAATTCCAATGATATCTGATTAAGTGTTTTTACACTGAGATTTCCTTCTTGCAAAACCAGACACTCCTCTCTGAAAGCAAGAGGAAAGTGGGAGAGCTCTTTCACTGCTGGATGTGCAAGACATCCCAATAATGCTTGAAAACTTCAATTTGAATTTCAAAACCCATTTTCCCTTACTTTTTAAAAATATTTCTCATGTTTAAGGTAAAAATCAACCAGCAGCATGCATTAATCAAGAAATTTATCTAACTCACTAAATTTTCCATGCTTTCATGCAATTAGAGCCTCAGATTAGCAACAGGTCCATGTTCAACAACAAGTCATGGTCTGCAATAGGTCAATTTATTTCTCTGTGATTCTGACACATCATCTTCTGCCTGGTTTGTGCCACAGCAGCCAAACAATTTGAAATTTGCTCTAAAAATAAGTTACGAATTATTTTAGCCTTACGTTAATTTTCCAGACAGAATGCCAAATGTTAAAACCTTTGGGAAAAAAAAACAGAAAACACACAAATCCCAAGAGTTTCTTTTTAAAAGCAGAATATCTTTCCACTGGAAAAAAAGGTAGAATTATTCACTTGCAATTCTCTGTTCCTTTTGGTAAACAGGGAACACCCCTGTGGTTTGATAATCTCACGCAGGATGAAATAATTCTAACCTCCAAAAAGGTGACCTCACCAGAAATGATGTCATCTCCTTGAAAAGAAGAGAAGTAACACAGGGCTGGTGTTACAATCTGAAGAACTTCACAAGTGAAGCCACTTCCTAAAAATATTCCAATAATTTAGGAGATGGGAAGTGATTATTTGTATTTCATACAGAAGGCAGTACACATACTATACACATGGACAGTTACTTTGTAAGGCTCTTTTCCAATGTTCCCTCCAAGAAAAACAGAAACATTTTCAGGAAAAAAAATTCGAAGTTTACAAATGGCAAGCGCTGACTTTGAACGTGTTTTCAACTTGAATTGGTCGGGTTTTTAGTTTGATAAAACAAATGTATTTTTGTCTGCTACCAAGGGAACACTGGAATTATTTAAAATATGTAATGAAACTACAGTTAAAAAGCTGTAGTGAAAGACATTTCCAGCATCTTGCTGTCTCTCAGCAAACAGCAGCCCAAACTCACCAACTCCAATTCATCCTCCTCCGACTGTACTCAGCAAACAAGAGGGATAACACAGTTACTAAAAATAGCATTGCTTACAAATGAAAGAAAAAGTCACGTTTGTGCTTCAGGATTTTGATTCATTTTAGTTAATAATGCGGATTTGCCACCTGATTCTGTAGATAATACTGCTAGAGATGTAATACTTCATGATATTCGTGTCGCATAAAACCTGCTGCACTGAGAGAACAATGGCTTTGGGGAAGTTGGTGCAGCAAGAGCTTGGTGACCCCAAGGACACGGCTGCACACGCGGATGTGCAGCACGGCAGTCTCTGGCTGCACAGATCCAATAAACCAGCTCAGCAACAAAATACTTTTCACACACAACCATCATTCTGTGCCAGCATCTACTCTGAACTCTTCTAATTCCCCCAAAAACACAGACAAACCCAAAGCTGAATATGATGTTGTTCTTCACAACACAGCATTAAATAGATGCTGTGCACCACTAACATCAGAACTGCATTATTGCTTCTATTTCTAATTAAAAGTGTAATTGTCACTGTAATGATCAGCCAGTGTACTTCCTATCTCTCCTACAATTCAGTACTCCTAGAAAAGCCTTTTTTTTCAAGAATCATTACTCTGAGGCTAATTATAGCTTTTGTTACTTGGATTAATTTGGTTTTATTCATCCTGAGTACCAGTAACAAATGTAAGCATTTGTTGTAGCTTAAAGACAAATAGGAATTACACAGAGAGTACTTGTGTTGTTTATATCCTTCTCCTCCTGGTTATGGCCCATTCTTCTATACACAAAAAACATCCACAGAGACAATGAAAATTTCTACATGGCAGCAAAAGACTAAGACCAAAGGATTTGGACAAGTAAATTAAAGGAAAAACAGAGTAACACTTCCTGCAAGACCTGTTCTGGGCTCGAGGCCGTGGTTGCCTCGTGGCTGACACGAAACTCGTGTGCTATTCCCAGCCTGGCTGGACAAACAGTGGTGCCCAGATGCCAAAGTGCAGAGCAGCACTGCAGAGCACCTCAGTGCTCTTTGATGGCCCCGCTGAAGACACGAGAGCCCCGAGGACAGCCAAGGTCACGTTCCACGGTGCCTCATCAGAGCAGTGCTGCTCTCAGCCCTTCCTCACCACAGAAGCTGTACTTCACATCCCACAGCCATTATGACCCAGGAAAAACAGGTACAAAATGTGCTTTAGGGCACATTAATAGAGCTCACATCACCAATAAGATCAGCCATTCCTCCACGGGATAATGGATAACCCTTTTTAAAACCCACATCCTCCAAACCACCGGAGTTCTCAGTACCAAGTCAGAGGGATGTCAGATCAAAACACCAAAGTCCCTGGCCCTGTCTCTACGACTGTGCTCTTGCCACATTTAGGTCATTTAGGTCTGCCTGCTGTTTTACAGCTGTAGAAATTCCTTACGAGCTGAACTTCTCCCCAGGTCACAATTTGTACTTTTGATTTTCATCAGTGGCATTTCAGAATACAAACACCCCTCTATTCTTGTACCCTATGGTAAGCAAGTGAGACAGTTTCTCTCTGTGCATGTGGGCAGAACAGCCCATTTCCACAAAGCCAGACGCAGAACAAACGTTTTAACTCACCAGTGGTGGCATCATGCCCTTGCTGGAGGGTGGGATGACGACACGGAGGTCGGGTTTGCGGTTGTTCATGCCAAGGTTTCCTCCTCCTGGTGGAGGGGGGGACTTTGTAGGCATGACTTTGCCTAGGCCATTCCCACCACCACTGGTACCAAGTAGACTTGGTGAAGCTCGGGAATTCACAAACCCATTTCCTGGAAGAGGAAAAACGAATGGAGTATAAGACTGAGGAGAAGGACAATACAAAATTTTGGTGCTCACGTACCAGTTATGAAATATTTATTTCGTAAAACTTCCGACAACAAACTTCCCACAAGGGGCTGAGTATTGAACACTCCAACACAAACCACTCTGACCAGAGGATCAATATGGAAAGGGAATATCACTTCAAGGGCACGCTGTGGCAGCTTAAACGCTGAGAAGAGCAAATTGCCAAAGAACTATTTCTAATAACATCCGTTGTGTTTAGTTTGCCCTTTGAAGCTCCTCCAGGCTGAGCCTGCAGAAAAGTAAGGGTTTTACACAACCCCATTTGGTCCCCACCCCCACAGAGAGAGCATGGACTACACTGAATTGTTGCCTGTGAGAACAAAAGATCAGCTCTTAAAGTCTCTTGTTTCTAAAATTCATTCTTCATATACCTCCAAGATCTGCAGGACTAACTTCAGTATCAATATTTACTGTCTCATTACTATATTTAACAACAATGAGAGGAACAAATCCTTTCCCTTCAAATTCATCCAGATATACACATCACTTATGCCCACAGGTTTATTCAGCAAAGTCTTTCTCTATCTTACTCCTGGTACTCGTTTTAAGTGGAGTTGGACGAGCCAAAGCCTACAGGTCCAGGATTCAGCACTGAAATCTCCAAGAGTTGAATATGCCCAAGGCAGAGGCCTCAGCTTATACTCAGAACTGATCAGAAAAAAGCACCAAGGCAGTAAATCAGTGAAGTGCGCAGTATTCTATTTTCCCATCCTGACAGAAGCATCAATCATGTTAACAAAAATATATTTCTCAGAAAAAATTTTAAAGCCACATTCCAATCACAGAATCATATTTATAGCAACAATTCCCAAAATACACAAACCTTATTCAGCTGCAAACAGATAAAAAGTTGTTAAGGAGAATTTTGCAACAGGGAACCCCATAGTTCACCCTACAGAACCTGTGTGTGTGTATAAATAAACACAATTCATAGTAAGATTCTGTTTGCACTAACACTGCAGGTCTGAAAGCAGCTTTTATAGGCACAATCAGGGAAAAGTCTATGAGACAAAGTTCACTGTGTGGGAAATTCTCTCCTAATCGCCCATAGCGCCACACTGGCATGAATTTTGCATTATTATTCTAATTTGAATAGGCCCCTATGCCCAATCCAATTTTATTGCATTAAATACATATTAATCTAAAAGCAATTAAAATAAGAAAGTTGTCAGTGTCACATTCTACCTTCTCTAGCAACATTTCTAATGCCTTTAAAAGCACAGCAAGAAGGAAGAACAGCAACATGTCTCAGCAAGGGCAAAATACTTCATGGAGGTGCCTGGTACTACCAAGATACTCAGCCAGGGCACACTGAGAACCTCGATGGGAATTCACCAGGATGCTGCGAGGAAGCCTCCTCTGGATTTACTCACTATGTGGATTTCTCACTGTGCCAAAAGCCTGACCATACATGGATGATCTGATATGTCCCTTGAGTTTTCCAAGGTTAACAGAGCAAGGAGGAGTCATTCTAATTTAGTACTTTCCTGAAGCATTTGCATAGGAGGTATGGGAATATGACTTTTAACTCAGAACTTATGGGGGAAAGAAGGAACACAGGAGAAAGTAAGTTTTTAATGTCAGCATTCTTCCTTCTGTATTAAAAACTACAGCAAAACCTTATTTTGTGATTAAAAGATCTACATTCCTCAGCAAAAAACAGCAGAATTTATTCAGATGCTTCTAGGTTAGTGATAAAATTTAGGTGGAGTGGTTGAAAAGTTGGGCTGGAGCTGAGAATACACACTAGAGCTAAATATACTCTTGACTGGTAGAAGAAAACTCTCCACAGCTGGGTCACATGGAAAAACCAACAAGCCAAAAGGAGAAATTTAGTTCTGTGCTACCCTTAAGGTTCCTGAAACAGAGACGGTTTTCGTAGAATCATTATTTTGTTAACACAGTTATGCATCAATTCCTATCCATTATAAATGAGAGCAGCATGAGTTACAGCCAGCCTGCAGAGACTGAGAGACATCCTACACAATGGGCAGGGTAAAAATTAAATGGATTTGCAAACACTCTAGGGAGGAAGAATACCAGAAAATGGCATAATTTTCACCAAATTATATGTGAAACTTTGTTATGGCACCTCCCATTTTCAGCAAACATGCCAGAGCATTTAAAGAACTTACTGTTATAACGGAAGTAAAGTCTGGGCTTTAATGCAATAAATAGCATTTTATTACTCACTGGGGCTGTCAGTGTCACCTTTCTACAGCAGGGTTGGGAGTTCTGAGCAGTTTAAGCTGCACAACAATCTCACTCTGTAGAAACAGTGGGGGTCTGTACAGCACTTTGGGCCATCCTATGATACCATTTCCTGTCCTCTGGTTCAAATATTTCGGTAGCCCGTGTGTTAAATCTGGACAGTGTCTCTCTTCCACACCCAAGCCAGTCATTTCCTGAGCCCTTATTCCAAGGCTCTGCCAATCCTTCAGAAACATTTCATGCTTTTAGTGGTGCTGTCAAAAACAACAAACTCCCTGCCACTGCCTGCTCTGCGCAGTATCAGGCGGCAGCAGGGCAGAGTCAAAGCATTTCTTCTGACAAAAGGCTGAGCACTTCTCAAAAGGAGGGTTTAGAATATATTAAAAATGCGAGAAACACTAACAAAGAATATCCTAAGTGTGCAATACTATGGGTATGAATCCAATAGCAGCCCTTTGTGATAATGAGCTGGCACTGAACACTGAGCAAATACCAGAGTGTCTGTATCGATCATCTGAAGGATCATATGCTGGGGCTGCAATAAGAGTGCAGAATATTCGTTTTTAGTATGAAACTTCAAGCCTTTTTCCTTTTAACAATCTAATAAGAAAATCAAATTACCAGTTAAGAGTGAAAGGATAACTAAATGTGTGGTATTTCTTAGAGCAAGGTCAGGAGCCAGAAAAAGATAATGAGTACAGGATGATGCAACTACACAGCCCTTTGCCAAACCGAGGCCTTAATAACCCCATAAATTCTACTTATTATTTCATATAATATAGAAAATGTTTCTACCCTACCGACTATAGATCTTCCCCAAAGACAATACTTTATGTTTAAAAATGTTTTCAAACTGGAAATCGAAACAGAATATAAAATCCTACATATGTGTAAAAATACAACCGTTTTTGCTTCTGAAGGAAGAGTTTTATTTAACTCAAATTCCTTAAAACAGACGTGAAAGCATGTTCAAAACAGTCCTTTGGAGAACTGACACCAATGCAAATATAAGCTCTCAATTATATGAATCATAATTTAATTAGATTTGATGATAACAAACCCTGCCAATGTACATTAGCTTACTTCTTGTTTAGTCAGAAAGTGTTTACTTTTGAAGCAACTTCTTTTCTAAAGTGAAATGTTACAACCCACCCAGGATACCTACTGGATATTCTGCCTTCAGAGACATAATACAGCTTAATCTCATTTACTGTCCTGCAGCCCAAGACACAGCATTCAATTACATGAGCCAGACTCATATTTCACTATATAAATCACATCAGCTGAAACAATGAACACACGTGGCTGGAAAGTACTCCATGTACTTATTACTACTCAAGGAATAAATTATAGGCATTGATGCCATTAATCTTTTTTTTTTTGTGGTTCATTTTAGAGGAAAACTGAACACAGTTATGCACAGTTTTGGAATAATTGTGGGCAAGCAGCTAAGCCATGTACGATTAAGCAAAAATAAGAATTGTAGTAAACAAATATTTATGCCTTCAGTGACATCATAAAACCCAACAGACGTCACAGAATTAGAAGCAAACTAATTGTGAAAATCGTGTTTGCAACAAGCCATTGATTCATGAGGCATCAGGAGGCCAGATAAGATCTACTGAAGGAAAACATTTACATGAAGAACCTTGGGCAGGGGGACATATTGCAAGTAAAACCAACAATAGCATTTCTGTGTGCATGAGTTGCTCAATTTGTTTACTTTGGGTTAGTATGACAGATTCAAGTGGAAATTAAAAACAGCATATGCCATTCCTACCATTTTCAGCTCTGTACTGCAATCACTGCTGATTCTACCATTCGTTTCAAAAAGCTCCAGTTCTGTATTAGCTTTGGAAAGAATTTACTGTAATATCTCAAGAAATCTGAAATAAACGCATTTCTATTCATCTTTACACATCAGTATCTCAGATAATACTACAATTAGAATTAAAATATACCTTTGACAGTAATATAAGGTCTTGAAACATATCTAACATGTAAGACTTCTGCTTCTAAGGAAGTACTTTAGATATTAAAAGACAGCAAAAAAGAAATACACATGACTAAATGTCAAGGGAATGCTTAGTCATGTTACAGAACTTTAAAAAGAGCTCATTTCCCAGGTTGTTGGAAATTTTCTTTTGCCTACAGCTACATAAAAGGAGAAAGAATTTTCAAGGATATTTAGAATTTAAAGCGGTGGTTGTTATTCACAATGCAATAGCAAACTGAAATAAAGGCATAATGCTCTTGCATCTGAGTGAAACAGCTCCAACAGCAACTGGATGTCTTTTAGGTCTTTTGTCAACTAAACAGATTACAGTTAATTACATCAGGTTACTTCCCAAACTTGCTGATTTCTGTGTGTCTACACAAAGCCAATGTAAAGAGTTGCAAAGAAAGGAGGAGAGAAATGGTGTGTTTACAACAACCTGGGATGTGGCAGTGTATCCTGGGCAAGGGGATATTATGTAGATGTTGAGATTTTCTTTAAGCCAGCTGGGAGATTAATAATTTGTTCTCTGTATGGAAAATTCTAACCAAAATGGTCATGTATCTCTCAGTAAATCAGAAATTTTGGTAAGATAACAAACACACATAGCAAGATATGAAATTTCAAGTGAAACGAATGGTAGTTCAGGGGCTGAACTGACCTCATGTCATGCAGATGGGTGGTTTCCAAGGAGAAAGAGCTACAGTTAAAAAAAAAAATCAAATACTTTCTTACCAGCATGTTTTTAATGCTGATTTCAGCCAGTCATTTCTTGTGATTTAATCAGAGAGAGATGGATGGATCAGCCTTTGTTATGTGCTGCCAACGTCCAGCAAAGGAAAAGGGTTCAGCTCACACCCTGTGGAACAGCTGCTCTGCAGTCCACTCCCAGAACTCCTTTTCCTTCAGGAGAGCCTGGAAGCTGTAGCAGTCAATAAGCTGGACTCATCTTACTCAGGGGTGCCTCAGCCCCTTCCCTGGAGAGTGTGAACTCCTGACTGCTGTACTGTCCTGTGTCCTGTCAGAGATCAGAGCAAGGCAGCCACGATGCCTTGACACCACTGACAGCACGTCAGGAACCTTTGTGTGCTGCTTTTAGCAGCAGGTGAACAAACATTCTGAAGTCAGATCCCTTTCCATACAGCTGGGACATGAGGAGCTCTGACTAGGTAAAGTCTATCTGGGACTGATCCTACCTGTCACACGGAGGAGGAAGCATGGACCTGAAATACCACCAGGAGTGTACAGCAAGGAACACGCTCAGGGTTTATTTACAGCTGCTTTCCTAAGGTGGCCCTCCTCCACAGGACCAAGGCTTGTAGCTGATGCAGGTTAATATGCTGGCATGGGGACATTATGGAAATGCCAGAGTGGGGTAGAGACAGAAGAAAGCTGCTTCCTTAAGGAAGAGGCTGATAGCATCAACGCAGAACATTTGCCTGAAACTGCAAGAGGTGTTGTTCAGGAGCCAGCTGGACACCCCTGCTGGGGTGTCTCTCATTTCCACAAACCAAACTCGACTAGAAAGGTGTGCACAGAGAGCCCTTCTGTTGAAGCCTCTGGTGCACTCCAGATTGCAGCAGATTCAGACTTGTGCAAAACCAAGCTTAGAGATTCTTTTATCCTCACACACAAAAAGCTTCCCCCATTAGCCAAGCCCTCAAGACAAAGGGAACCATTTACAGGTGTGGCTATTCAGTTCTGTCTTGATCCCTCTCTGGCAACTCCAAGCACTTTACAGGTGTGTGCAAGCTGTCAGTGGCACCTCTGCAAAATCCCTCCTCGGGCCAGGATAAAAGACCACACATGATCTAGACTGACTCTTATTAGAGATCCAACAGCTCACACGGAACAGCTTTTCCAGCAGATATACTGGAAAGTTCTGCTCCAGATATACTCCAGATATACTACAGTTCTTCTCCAAAGAAAATCAGTATTCTTGAGGTTACTTCACATTCTCAGAACCCAAAGATTAGTGAGGACATTAGAGAAGATACAGCTCTGGAACAAAGAGGAGAAATTCAGTCCTCAAGCAGACCAGGTCTTTTTTATCCATTCTCCTGATGGTAAAAATGTAAGAGAAAAGACTATTTCTTTTTTTTTCTTCTTTTCCAGAAGATATTAACTGTGTCCATAATCTGCATTATTGACCAGAAGGGCTATTTCATTGACACAGAAATGTACAGACAGAAAATACTGTGTCTTTGTGAAATCATAAACAGCTTCCACTTTCAAAAATTCCTGAAGAACCCCCTGGGACTGGGAAGAACTTGGGTCTCAAGGTTTACAGTTTTCATGCAGCCTTGGCAAAACCAGCTCAGGTCCTTGGCATGGTTCTGGCTCAACACTACACATGAAAGGTGAGGAAGAAAAAGCAGAGATTGAGTAACTATGGTAGTATTTGTGAGCTTTTCTGATTCTCAGAGTCCTCAAGGACTGGCACAAGGTAACTGGAGATACATTTCACTGGGAACCTGTGGATGATTCATGGGATGATACCAATCTACTGCAACATAGCAAAGCAGAACTGATGGCAAACTGGAATGTCATCCATCCATCCATCCATCCATCCATCCATCCATCCATCCCTAAGCCAAAGAAACTCTCCCCTCCATCTGGGCATGTGAGGCTCTACTTTGCCTGAAGTGTTGCCCCATCCTGGTGATATGAGGCTCCTGGAGCATGTTTGATGCCCATCACAAATTGAACAGAGCTTAACATTGACCAGGAGCAACAAGATCATCAATGTTCTAGCTCAGAAACATTTGATCTAATTAACAGAAAAAATAAATTAAGTCTAGAGTGAACTCCATTATAATGCTGGACATTTTTTCCCTCTCAAAACTGGTATATTTGCCAAGTAAAAATTTTCAGCAAATGTTTTTTATGCGGTGGGTAGAATTTTAAAAATATTACAAAATGAAAATGCTTTTTCAGAGTTATGACAGCTGCATGTGAAGTAAGCTCTCAGTATTATAAAGCGATCACAAAATTTTCTGTTCTGGATATAAAAAACCACCTACCAATCTTTGCTACAACATGCAGATATTTTTACTCAAAGTTATTTTCCACAGAAAAACTGTTAAGTTGGCAGATTGACTGCTAAAGCAAATCATTTCCATTCCAATCAAGTTACACAGGACTTGAGAAAAGGACTTGTGTGAACTCGATATGAGCCATTTTATGCAACATCTTTGTTTGAACTGGGTCCCAAATAAGCAAGATAACCTTTACTTGCTTGTTACTAAGAGATAAAGGCATGTAAGTGTCTTTCGAGAAAATTAGAACAAAACCTCAGATGCACAAGAACTTCATAATATTGAAGAAGATGGGGTTTTCCTTTATTTATTTATAAGAGAATATATGGGAATATGGATATGCCAGTACTCCATCTTTACCTCTGACATCACTCCTATAAATTGTCAGCTGCAAATTTGGCATGTAACCTTTCACTACATCCATAGAAGAATTCCCCATTCCTGAGAAGTTTTAAAAAAAAAAACCTGGAAGCTAAAAGAAGAAAATAGATTTTTTAAAAGTGAATTCTACAATAAACGCAGCAAGAAACTAAAACCATTATCGTCTGCAGATATAATTAACATGAGATACATTTCAACAGCAGCTGTCAAGCTCAAGTTGACAGCAGATTTAGTCAATCTCGTTACATATGATTTCTTGATTGTGGTTGTAACTGAGAAGGTTCCTGTGCACCTGTCAATAGTTACGAAGTTTTTATGCCATAACTTACAGCAAGTGGAGCTCTGATAACTCTGGGTACCCCTCTGATTTAGCATTCTGGTGTTAACTAGGTATTTGAGTTTCACTAGAGATACTTAAAAGATGTTCCCTTGTTCTTGTAAAGTCACAACTCTCACTTGCATGACAAACCTTTCTAGAAATGAGTGGGTATATGTATAACATCTTGGGTGTGATGTTCTGCAAAGTAAGAGATAAGTGATGCATTTTGACTTTTTACATAAACTATTAATAAGTGCAAGGAGGAAAACATTTTACTTCATTAAATATGTTCCCCAAGCTGCTGTAACTGGGCATTTCTAGAGTTTGATACCCCATAGCAAGCACTGTAACCACTGTTTTATTTGCTTATTGAAGGAAGGAGTCTTAAATCTGAAGCTGCTCTTAATAAAGCCTGATTTGGGAAAAGAGGCCTGAAACAGCCTGATAATAAACTTATTTAGTCTGGCTTGAAAAGTTCTTTGGAAATCAACATCTGACCTCTACAGTTTCTAAAAATAGTCATCTTTTTTCAACTGAGGAAGCTTCCTCCATTTAAAATCTTGCTTACCTGATGGAAACCACTCTTTAATATTTCATATCTTTGCTGCGCATAGCCAAGGAATGGATGAAGAGTGGAAAGTCAATCCTGTGCTTTCAGCATTGGAGACCTGCAGCATTTTTTATTCATCAATTCAACTGCCTGACTTGATGTTCAAAGAACTTTTTCCCAGCTGCCACTCTAAGTAGCCAGTGGGCAAACACTGAAAGGTCAACAGTTGCTTCTCTAATTCCATGCTATGAACACTTCCCAAGGGGAGTTGGGTGTGTTTGCAAAACTGACCTTCAGCCAGCATGACTTCCAGAGGCACAGGAGGAATGTGACCAAAGTGGGTGAGCTGTCATTTATTTTGTCTCTCTGTGGCACGACACATTTCAGTGGCTGCCTGCCCCTCTATCAGAGTGCTAAATTTTGTTTAGGAGAGACAAAATATTATTGAAATGATAAAGTGCTATCATATATTTTTACTGAAGGCCAAAAAATACTGTGGATTTGATTTCTGGCAAGATTTCTAATTTGTTTTCAAAAGAAATTCTGATCATCATCCAAAACTAAGACAGATCCTAGCTATCAGTTTCCAAGATTTATTGCTTTCTTCATGTAATTGCTAGAAAATGATTAGCAAGATACACATGGCAATACAAACAATACAGTCTGTATTTGCTTCATTCTGATCGGCACCACAACCAGCATCAAACATCCAGGTCCTGCAAATACTGAAGCTGAGAACTGGGCTGAGTTGCCTTTAGTGCAATAGTTCAGATTTGGCAAACATAAGCTGTAATTACACCTGCAGAGAAACACAGAAGCAGCAGCAGCACGCTACTACTGAAAACCACTACAATAAAAAAGGTAAATATTACTGAAGTGGAAAGGGCGCAGCAGTAAAAAGTTAAATGCCTGATAATAATTTATAAAACTTGACAATAACAGTGCAGCTAAAAAATTACAACCTTTGTTCTTCCACAGCCACTTTTTCCAAAGAGTCAAAATAAAAAATTGCTTTTGAATAACTGTGAAATTGAAACCACAAGACTATTTTTTGTAACAAAGACACGATACTGCACTTACCCACTGGGCTGGTACCAGCTCCATTTGGCACTGAGAGATCAGTTGTCCCCAGCATTCCACCTAATCAAAATAAGCCAGAGCATTAAACTGACTTGCCCCGTCACAGTATCGTGTAATTCTGTCAAAACTGCAGCTGTGCAGATGCACTGACACCACTGAGGACTTGTTACTTGGAGGGTTTTGCGGGTTCTGAGGGAAGATGCTGGGGGTGTGGAAGGAGGGCAGCACAGCAGAGCTCACCTGCGTTGCCGGCGCTGGGCGGTCTCTGCGGCGCCCCGGGGGACACGTTGCGGTGCAGGGTGCTCTGGGGCGGGGACAGCATGGTGGTGTCCGTGAGCGAGGAGCTGGCAGCCAGGGACGGGGACACCAGGGAGCTCCCTGGGTTGCTGTAGGTTAAAGTGTTGGGATTGGACACTGGAACCGTCACTGACATGGAGAAGTTCTGGGCAGGCAAGCCGGGCTGCAGGAGAGAAGACGAGGAACAAGAAGACAACACTGTTAGCATGAACTGTGTTTGCAGAAACAGCACATTAGAAAAATTCTCAGTTTCAGCAGTTTGTTGGTTTTTGTTAAAGTTAATTCTGTTAGTTTTTAAACTCTACTAAGCATACAGTTTTAAAACATCCGTTTGTTGTAAAGTATGGTGTTAAATTCCTATACATCGCATAATTACAGTCCCAAAGAATTACTCAAACTTCTCAAATACGTAAAGTTCAAACAGAGAAAACTGAAAGTATTCATATGAATTCACAAGCTCATAAATACAACAAATTTAACAGTTAATTTGAATTATTACAAAGCAATGACAAGCTAAACATGTCTACAAATCAATGAATTGTTGTACCTTCAAAATGTAAGCATAAACATGCACATTACAGTTATCACACAAAAAAGAACAAGTTAGTAATAACATTTTCTAGCAATAACTTTGCCAATATATTGCTACTAATCGCTAAGACTTTGTTTTTCAACAGACTAAAAAAATAAACAGATCTTTAGAAAATCACAAAGTTCAATAATTTGAATTTCAGGTTCTCCAAACCCCAGCTTGAATAACCACTCCATCTTTTTTGCAAATCTAATTTTTTTAATTCTAGTTTTTACAGCATTATTTAAAAGGCAACTATATTTCTGCAGTATATATGTTTGTTATTCAACAGCTATTGAATCAAAAGCTGAGCTGCCTGCCCATCTATGGTACTCATTTGGTCATGACTAACTTCTTTGGCCTTTGTCTCATTCCTATCCTTTGACAGTGATGGGTTTCTGAAACAAAAGGGACTATTTTTTTCACAACTCTCATAATTACTGGAAACAAAACCATGACAGGTACAATTGAAGGGCAATTCAATTATAAATACTACTGGCAAAAACACAGTAGTATTTATTGACAGAACAGAGAGGTGATAGTTGTGATTAAAGGGTCAAAGGTAAATGACCAACACACATGACCTAGTAAGTACACTTTTAAAAATGTAATTTCATCATGTGTAGCTTAAAAATCACTTAAGAATTATACTTCTGCATGAAAAGTTAGATAATACAAGAAATGTAACAATAACTATACCAATTAAAAGAGCAGAATATATTCTCTACAAGAAACAAAATCTCTTACTAGTGAGAGCCAACAACAATGTCCCTACTGAAGCATTCTAAGAATAATCATCAATTTTTGGCACAGATGGAAGGAAAAATTAATGAAGCAGAACAACACAAAGCTAGCAAATCATTCACAGTATCTAACCAATGACAAGCTCTGCTGGTGCTTGTTTTCAGGGGAAACTACTCAGTATCTACCAAAACCAGGGTGTTTTCACACAGCACGCTGTCAAGCAGCTCAAACTAAACTGGAAATACCTGAAGTATGCTGAACATACTGCTAGGAGGTAACAGCTGGAATATTTTTTCGGTAGGTTTCTCAATACAGAATCAATAAGTGACAGCCTCCCCCCACACCTTACAATAAAGGCTGTCTCTGCCCATCTATGGTGTTCATTTGGTTACGACCGAATTCTTCACGCTTTGCCTCATTCCTATCCTTTGACAGCAATGAGTGCTCAAGAACAAGAGAGACTGTGTTCTTATACAGCCCCACAAGTACTGGAAACAGAAACATAATTGGTCAAATTTGAGTTACAAATACAGAGCTGTAGAGCTAAAAACTAATGTTGTCCTTTTTATTTACCCTGATGTCCACACAGACATTTAGGCTGTTCACCAAAATCCCATTTAGCTGTAACATACTGAGAGATTAGGCCTGAAGATGGCTCAACACAGAAATGCTGGGTATCAAAATCTTCCAAACAAAGAAAACCCAAAATATATTGACTTTATTCAAGCATAACAGAAGTGATGATGGGTGTCATGACTGTCAGTTTGCTGTTCAGTCCCCAGAAATCTCTCAGGCTCTGAACAATGAAACAATTTCCAATATCAGCAGTCATTTGGAGACACTACTCAAGTGCCCCAGGGTCTGTGCAGATTAACCCACCCAGTTCATCTCCTTTAATTGCTACAAGATTTGCATTCTTAAAATATTCAAAGGCTGTGGCAGAGCCCTGTATTAGTTTTCTTAGAAAATACTTAGTAATACTCAACACTAACTGATTTTTGTAGGTGGAAATTAAATGTCATCATGAACACCTCCACAAAAAACATGCAACATTTCCACTCCTTTTATCCCCAAACTGAAGTTCTGGAGCCAAGTGACTTATGGCTGCACACTAAATTGGAATTTGGGAGAAAATTTTCAAATATCCTTCAGTGTTCAAGGCAGTCTGTGTTGGAATTTCAGAGGAGCAATCTTTTGAGGCTCTCATTCTGCAGCAGCCTTGATTTTAAGTATCTAAATAACTTTCTACATCCAGACTTGAGCAAAATAAATTCTACTGGTTAGACGACAAAATTAATCCAATTCTATTTGCCTGCTTGTCACATACTGCAAAATCTTGATCACCAGACAGATGAAGACCTACAAGATGTAAATAAATGATCCTACATCCCACAACAAGAACCTATCTTGGTAAATATATTTTTAGGTAGGATTAGGTAATGCAATAGGCTCCTGAAATTTTGAAATGTTGTCTTGTGTACCAAAGGTATGAAAAACTGGGAGTGTAAAATCAAAGCTAGAGATGATTCTTCTTATTCTTTACAATAAAATGTATTTTAACAAGACCGAGTATCACAATCTCATTTTTCCTCAGAAGTACTTTTCCCTTCTCAAGCCATTACATCCTCTTGTCTTTTGAAGTGGTTTTCAGTGGTAAGCAAACACCATGAAAATTCTCATGCATGTAAGAGAAGCACAAACCATACTTTAGTACTCACTGCGATTTTATGATTCCGCATCATATTATCAAACTCTTCATTAATTTTTTTATATTTTTCTTCTGTATGTGGCGTGAGCACATATGAAGTGTCAGGGTCCGGGCTGTCGCACCCTCTGTGTTCCTTCTTGTTCAGAGCCTAAATAATGAAGTTAATAAAAAGGATCAACAAATAAAAAGTAGAGATAAAATAAAAGTACTTACAGGGCCTCGCTTGAAAATAAAATCACTATCTTCATTTAGTTTGCTGAATCTGTCCTCCGATAGTGGACTGTGCTCAAAGTAATCGTCAGCATCAGGGCTCTCACAACCATTAAGGCCTTTCTTTCTTAAGGTCTGAAATACAATTGGAAAATTCACATACAAATCATACTAACTTGCCAAGAAGTTTTGTATACTACTGAATCATTCCGAGCCCCTGAAACTACATTAAACTTTCACAGACAAAAGTCACTGTGCAACAGACAGAATCAGTCTTTCAAGATAGTGGCAAAGTACACAAAGAGAAAAGGTTCACTCAGGTGCCATCTCAGAGGTAACTTCCCCCTACAACCACTTATCTCCCCAGCACTGCATGCAAAATCGTTTTTAGATGGAGTGAAAGTTGCCTGATAAGGAACACTCAAGCCTGTGGCAAAGGAGTTCATGTATTCACTGGTAATTAGAAGTCAGTTTACTGGATCTTTAATGAATTGATTTTAGCATCTCAATTTGAATATTCACGTTTTAAAGAGCATACAGCTATATTCTGACAAACACAGTGGCTAAAATTTTGGTCTAGCTAAATAATTGCATGACAATATCTGTAACACTCAGTCTCAGAAGTTGACAAAGACAGGATCTTCCTGTCATCCTGCACGATAACGAGAACTGCAAAAAAAAAATTACATAATCCCTCTTTAAAATGACTTAGTTTGCTAAATATAAGCTTTTTCAGAGTCCTTCAGACTAACTTTATGGAGCTACTTCCTGTTTTCTGATGGAGAACTCACATCAACATCCCCTGGACAAAAAAAAGCAAGCTTGTCTACAATCGAGCCATTAAAAAAAGGATGTGAAACTACAGGTCTCGTGACCAAATTACAAGATATATTTGTATTTCTTGTTTTTCTTTTTCACCCTATTACACAATCAGAAATTCTTCTCTGCAAGCTCTAATTTATAACAAAACAGTATTTAAAACATTACCTGTTGAAAAATGTTTAATGATTTTTAAAAAAGTTTCAAAAGAAAAGCAATAAAAATTTTAAACAGATATAGGTTATCCGTACATAAAATAGCAGTAGGACTATACAGGCACGAGGGAGTTGCATACTTCCTTTTTGTCAGAAATCATCTATATTTCATGAATTTTACATTAAAACCCCTAAAGATCAGAAATCTGCAAGCTGACGTTTCCAGCACCATAAAAAATCCCCATGTTTTCCTACAGAAGCAATTTCCATTACGCACTGAAATTCTGATTTACAAAATAAAATATTTTAGCTCATAGTATTCACCAGCGTTTTTTTACTGTCAACTGATTTTTAGTTACAATAAAAACTACACACGAGTCCCTAACTATTTATATATATGCAAAATCCTGCTTGTTTCTACTGCAGTTTGAAAGCAGGAATTGAAAATCCAATTCGCCGCCTTGAAATTCTTTAATATCATAGTTCACCATAAGCTGCAATTCCTTCTCAAGTTTCCTGGCTTGCTCCACATATCCCACACAGTATCTGGAACTCCCACAAAAATGTAATCACTAAATCAGCATATGGGGAAAACAGGTGTAGGCTCCTTCAGCACCTGTCACAGCTCCTCCAACCAATAGCTGGACACGTAAATGGACTTGGCCATACAAGGGCCGGCTGCTCGGCCTCTCAAGGTCGGAGCCTGTTATCCCTCTCACAGCCCTTCCTAACAAGTCAGCCTGCCAGTCTGCTACACTTTGATATCAGCAGGGAAAATGTTAACGCTGTGTAATCTGGATTACACTTAACCCCTGCAGCCCACGGCGCTCTGGAAATAGAACCCAAATGCCTTTATGTGCGTTCGGCGTCAGCGTGCGGTGCCCGGCACACAACAACGGAGCTGCATGGAGGCTCTGCAAAGAAAGGGCTCGCAAGACATGCACACACAGAGTGCAGCTCCTGTGATAAACACGCTGAGGCAACTGAAGTCTTGCAGCAAGGGAGTTTCAGTAAAGCTCCTTTCAATAGTCTAAAGCAATCCAGTGAAAGCTTTTTAGTGTAATGCTGCCAGTTCATCCCTCCACCTCCAACGGTCTGAAAATGATCCTCCGATTTAAACAAAACGGAAGAGATTTAAATGTAAAAATGCCTCCTTCCTCTCCGTGACCGTGTGTCATTTTTGCTAACAATGGGGTTAACTCTGCTTTGACTCATGAGGAAGGAAAATGCCTCAGTATCTCCCGTTTCAGGCTCTGGAAACCGTCACTCCAGATGGGGTTCCTGTCATTGTGGAGGGATTTAAGCCACAGTTCCCTGTCACAGATAATAAGGCTGGGTCCAACAGCAGAGCTCTGCCTCCTTATCACCAAAACACCAAGTGCCACTTTGAGGACCTGACCATAAAAAGCCTGCGAACTTTTATCAGTGCCCTGTAAGACAATAGTAAAACATTCCTGCTCCGCGGCCAGGGCTGCCCACGGAACGCTGCGAGCTGTTCGCACGGGCGGGCGCAGCCGAGGCGAGCCAGCCCCGCCAGAGCCCGGCCAGGCCCCGCTGCAGGGGAAACAGGAGGGACCCGGGCACCGCATCTGGGACCCGGGCACCGCATCTGGGACCCGGGCACCGCATCTGGGACCAGGCACCGCATCTGGGACCCGGCACCGCATCTGGGACCCGGGCACCGCATCTGGGACCCGCTCCGTTCCGTGGGGACGCAGGAAAGCCGAACTGTGTAAACAAGGGCTGACTCCTAGACTCTCCGGTGCTAAAATTTGTTGTTTCTCCAAATAATGTAAATAACTCGGCTCTCTGAGCAATTTCCAAGATATTATCACAGAGATCAAAATTTTATTAACTCTGAGGTTGTTCAGAGGGAAAAATTTGGTGAGACCAAGTAATTTGTGTAACATTAAGAGAGTTATGTTTTCTGCTGTGATAGACAAGCTTGTTTAGAACAAAATCACAGTATTTGCAGTGGAGACTAATAGATGTAAGGCATATTTTTTTCTTACCACAGCAAGAGGGGAAAAAGAACATCAAATTTCAAGTTTTGCTATTGGATGCTCACTGCAATTACCTTCTGGTGTGAAGTCTTGTTTTCCAGATCATGTAAGGGAATGTGTAGCCCTTTCAGTAAATCTGTGTTACTTTCCACTTCCTTTAAGACTTAGCCAAAATTACTGGAAATTGTTCCAACATGTTTGCCAACACACTGTATTGTGCCCCAGTAACTAAGATTGTGCAGCTTTGATCTCAGACTGCACTAACTGATGAGAGAAAAATACTGGTTTTACTCAGAAAATAATGCTAAGCATTTACAATGAACCACTGCAGGTGCAAAATCTTTTTTTTAAAGTATGAAGGAAACACAAAAATACATTTACGTGACATACAAAGTCACTACACAAGTGTTCCAGACAGCTCTGGTCATCTTGATATTGCATAATGACCCAGGAGCTGTAAACTTCTTCTGTTCCATTATTAGTCTAGTATTGATTTATTTTTATTTGAATGGCAGAGCTTAGAAAACATTGTCTGAGAATGGCTGGACCAGCTATAATGGGTTTAAATATTGCAGTCAAGCACATGGTACAAGAGCCCCAATATTTTCCTGAACTTCCCCACACATATGCAAAGTAGTTTTTAATTGCACTTTGCAATTAAAATTAGCATTTTGCTAATTTAAGAAAAGAATCATGCCTTGGCAAGAAGCATCTAAGGAACAGAAGAAGGGCTTCTTGAAAAACAACAACACAAAGGAATAACTGGTTCCTCTCTATGATTCAATATAAATTTTACTGAAACTGGTAATACAAATACCAAAGCAAACTGGTAATACAAATACCAAAGCATATAAAAGCACAATAAAACCATTTATTGTTTGATCCTTGAGGAAGCAGAGCTGATATTCAACCATCTCACTGCAATTATCCTAGCATAAGCTTTGTTCCACAAAATCCAGCAGAGACACATGGAAAGCAGCAGCCTGGAGCCGGCTGAGCCCCCCCAGCAGGAGATCCAGCCACCACCTTCTCCAGGCTTGTTCCAGCCTGGCTCCAGCCACTGCTCAGGGGCAGCTCTGGGGACCAGGAACTCTGAATCAATAAACATGGATGGGTCACTGCTTCCAGGGACGGAGTGACAACCTCCAAGTGGCCCCCTCCCATCCAGACCCCAGGCTTACATCCCACTCCAAAAGGAAATGTTGCTATTGATTAACGAGCACAATCAGCGTGGTTTGTGCTCCCATCAGCGAGTTTGGTTAAAAAGCCAAGACTTCTGATACTGTGATCTGGGCTCCTTACCAGCCCTGGCAGAACTGTAAAGAACTTGATTATGTTCATTATCACATCAGGAAATGATATTTTTCTGCCTTAAAGCAAGAATGTAGGATGACCTCATGTGTAAAAAGTGTTATGAAGTGTAAAAAAGTGTCAGGTCATTCAAAACGCTCAGTGTTTGCTTTCTTGTAATATTACACAAAAAGGAAATGGTTGTTGCTGTCAAAGCTACCATGTATCATGTTAACAGCTCTATTTTTGCACTTAACTATTGGAGCTGGCCAGAGAGGATTTCTGTTGCTATTTCACCCCAAATCATTGGGAAAACCATGTCCAAAATTTGACTAAGACTGGAATGAAAAGTGATTTCCCTTGGAAAAGGCAAACCTTTCACTTAAATCTTGTGGCTAGTCCTGCTTCTGCTCTTGCAATCAGAGCATGGAAAAGCTGCAAAGCAGCACAAATTTGGAGTAAATTTGATGTTTTAAATATCATAACTTTTTAAAGTGTAAATATTCCTCAGGCCTGAAGTAATGGAAAAGCCCTACTAGTGCTGCTAAGTGTTACTGCTGCTCCAGTAGGCACCTCCAACACAGATATCAAAAGGATAAATGACTAAAGTTTCCTGATGTTCTGGAGATGCCATGCAATAATGGAGTATTTTTTTCTCACTAAAATGACAAAAAATTCTCCTTGTCTATTCTTTATTTAACTAATTTTTGCTGGTTTATACTCATCTGCAGCAGGAATAGGTGGGTTGCCAAAGTGTGGGCAGAGCACCACAGATACAGAGGAGGCAGGACTGGCCCTGCCTCAGCTGCAGCCATCACTGATAATCACATCCTACATGAAAAGCCACACCTTTTTTTTCCTGTGATAGTCACAGAACTAATGACAAATAAAGCAGTCACAGCACCAGATTCCCACCCAGTTTTCTTTCTTAATACACGAAAGATCAGTGAGACAAAACAGGGCATATTCCTTTACTGCAGCTCAGCTCCCTTCCCACAGCAGGCAAGGACCACATGTATGACTACAGGCTTTGCATGCAGAGAAATGTCCTGCTGAAAGCAAGACAATAGTTTTATTATTTGCTTCCTAATACATATTATTACCAAGAAGTTGAGCCTAAAACCTGGCCATTTTTCTCTTCTTTTGTAACACAAAATATTCCACTTTCATCAGCCCGAACAACAGTAAGGTGTCTATATCATTATGTCTCCCCTATTATGTATAAAACATATTCAAGTACCCGATGAGTATTCTTAGTCACCAAAAGCTATTTTTAGTTTTTGAACTTCCTGCGGGTCAGTTTGGCTACAGAAGCATCATCACTGCTGTTTCTTTTCTCTAAATTAACAACACAGCTCTGCAGAGTCAGACCTTGACCCTACAGTGCCTGGTACACGAATTTACCACTGTCTAAAATCCAAGCAGGAGTGAATCCCCAGTGCAGCACAAACATCAAACGAGAACAGCCAGAGAAAAACCAGATAATTCAACTCAGGAATGTTGTTTTGTCTATTTAAACTCGTCAACATTATTTTGGTAGGTTGAAATTTCTTTTTCCACAGACAGATGTAGTATATTATTTTATGTGATGTTTACAAACTTGATATATTTTCCTCAGGCTCTATTAATACTCTCAACTTCAACCACTGAAGCATCTACGAATTTCCTTATGAAGCTGTTTTCCTGTCCTTTGAGTTGGAAGGCTACTTACATTTAGCCCTAATACTATTCCTTTCAGTATCCCTGACACATTTTCAATTACATTTTGCCATGCTATCAGTTCGAATTTCACATTCTAATTATAGCCACAAACACATCCATCCCAAACCAGCTCAGGGAAGGAGTGGTGCCCAGCTTTCAAAACTTCCCTGAAACGCACAGGAGGCCAAATTAGATTATGACAGACATTTCCATGAGCTAAGCAACTTGGAGAGCTTAACTTCTTAAAGAGCAAGACCTTCCCAATCTTTCTGGCAGGCTCCCCAGCCACAATACTGCATGCTAAAGAAAATCTGAACTATTGACATACTCTACTTTCAGCTTACTTAAATAATATTTTCCATACTTTTGCTCAATTAGTAGTGGTATTTAAAAAGCAAATAATTGACATTATGCAAAAATACAAGGACATGAAAAATTCTGAGTGCAGTACTTAAAGTTTGCTACAGCCATTTTATTTCTTGGCCAAATGTTATAGTTTGCTAGAAAAAGAAAATGTTTAGGATTAATTACTTATTCCAGGGTTTTACAAATAAAAAACTTCTAAGCCTGCCTAGCATTATCCATAAAATACAAAGGAAAAAAAAGAGCCCTTTTAGCCATGCTCTATGTTCAGTTTTAGGCAAAGGTATTCAGCATTTACAGATGAAAAATGTTCATGATTTGAAATTTTATCAGTGTCCCTGCTATAAACCACTCTAAGAAAAGACACTGTCTTGTTTCAAATGTTGGACCACTTCCAGTATCTGGCAAATTTTAACATGTATCCCTGGCTTGCCAAACATGAAAGCTAGCTGTCAAATTCCTCCCAGATATGATAAAGATGGCACTCAGGATTCAAACCCTCATTTATATAAAATAACACATACAAAAGGTTTTTAGACTTGATATGGCATGAAGTTTAAATTCTAGCCTGAAGCATCTTTGCTGTGAAACATTATTTTAAGTAGATAACCACAAGCAATTACTAAAGAATTAGAACTTTATGGGCTATAAAATCCACTCTTCACCCCCAGAGTATTACCCAGCTCTGGACTAGAAGGTATGGGAAAGGCAGCTGCATGCTTGCATTTGTGATTTTAGAGAAACACTATCTCTGAACTGTGGACTTCAAAAAGCAGTTGCTGACCTACAAACAAGCTGGATTGCTTGGTCCTAAATGAACTCCTTGAGACTTGAAATGATTAGTAATCCATTAGCACTGATAATGCTGTTTCCACAGTGACAGCTTAGTCAAGCTCTCAAAGTCCAATTTTTGATGCATTTGTCTTTGTTTCACTTTCTATCCAACTCAGTAGATTATTAAATTTTATATCACTGAGCAGATTTGCATTTTACCTGTTTTATAGAGAACCATCGACTAGATTTTCCCATTAAAGAGTACTAAAGTGCCAGCTTAACTTGAACTTTTTCAATCTTTTTATTAAAAAAAAGACAAAATAAATGGATATTCATCTTCAGCAGGCACAAATTACTCCTTAGCATGTAAATTAAATACATTTTATAGTCCTTCCAGGGACTATAAATTTGCAAACAAACAAAACTAACGGTAAAATGGAGCAAAACACTGTTCTATGTTAGAACATTCAAAGAGATATTTCATGGTATACAAATGCTTTATTTCAGTCCTTATCCAAATAACAACACAGAGATGTACAAACTCAGCCTCCCAAACACAGATTTGCATGTACTTGCAATGGTTAAATTATAAATCAGCAGCAACAGTAGCTGACTGAAGGCCTCCTTTCAGCAACAGTGCACTGCAGATAAGCCATATGGAACATGAAAAGTTTCCAAGTGCAGCAATCCATCTGCATAATATCCCTCATAATCTTTTAGAAGTTCTTCAGGAAAAATATTATCTCCTACGCAGAGTTTGCCAAGAAAAAAAATGGCTTAACTCTGATTAGAATTCATTTAATAAAAAGAATGGGGTTCTTTAGGTCTACCTGCCCACGTAGTATTGCAATTACAAATACTTTTTGTCCAGAATAATTCTTTACAGCTTTAAAATTGGAAAGGATAACAGAACTTTTTCAGAGTCTTGGTACTCAAGATAACTTAGTGCTATCAAAACAGTAATTACAACACGAATGGCAACCACTCCCAAAGAAAATGTTTAGTAGATTCCAAGGATTTACACTATTGTTAAAAGACTGTTCACATGTAAGATTATGGGCACTGGCTACATCTCCCATTAAAGCTCTAATACCTTTAATATTTGTATGGAACTGCCACCTTGTTTCACCAAAAAACACCCCAAAAATAAGCAAGCTGAATAAGACAACTGAAAGCAGGTATTTGAAAACACCAACTGAGATCAGTGTGTACAACAGGAAGCAGAGAGCTTCCCCAAAAATAAGGAAATAGAGTACAAGCAATTAAATCTCTCTTTTTACTGAACTAAAATAATGAGAATATGGAACTTACAGACACAGCTCTATTAATGTCACAATTCATGTTTCAAATACAGAACTTCTCAGCTGTGTGTCAACACAATACATTTAACATGTTTTTTTCCTGCATAGCCTCCATCTAGTGCAAATTACGCAAAAGCCAAAGCACCTCTTCGAAGACTGTCCTGGCTTAATGTGAAAAGGGGTGGGAAATCAAAGGTGAGACCTTGAGAGGTAGACAGAAAAGGCTGTACAGGAATCAGGGACAGAGAAATTTGAGTAAGCTTTATCGTGTAATTCATGTCAACATTAGATAAAGACTGGCTCTGGAATGCCTGATTTGGTTTTTTTCTTTTTAGAAAGTCATTGTAATCAGCAAGTACTGAATTTTAAGTTATTTGCAGGAAAGAGCAGGGCTTTAAATGGTTCCAGTTTGTTACAGTTATAGAAGAGTTTGCAGTGGGACAATGTGTAACAGCTTTGATCTAAAAAATCTTTACAATATTTCCAAATTATTTGGGAGCTTTTGATAAAAAATATATTATTCACTTCCTGTTGAAATTACCTAATATTTCCAGTAAAACATAAAATTTAAGTTAAAATTCACCCTACTGCCAATTTAACTAACTTGCCTAGCATTCCATAGCCTACACTATGACTTACAGGGCTCCCATATGAAATATCCCATCACTGATATGACATAAGATGCACCAAAAACCCCGGGTAAGTCACTAAATGAACTGGATGTGTAGTGTCTACAAGTACTGTGAAGAATGGTATGTCACATGTTGTGTGTCACATGTCAGTCACATGTTACAGGCTGTTAGGGTATTCAGAGGTCTGTACCACAGAACTGCCACCACCAATATTTTCTTAGTTCAGGTACAGTTGGCCCCCAAACCACTCCAGGAGCAATCACCAAGGGAAGTGCTTTGTTCAGGCGAGTGCTGAGTGTTACAGCCCCCATGGGCCACAGTACCTGCAGTAAAACCCTGGCAGGGAACAAGCCACAGACTCCCTGAGCCTTCGGCTGCACAAGCACCATCAGCTCATGGCCCAAACGTGAAGATTATTCAAAAGCAACATATTAAAAACTGCAGACATGGTGAGGTCTGAAAGGCAGGAGTAGTTAAGCACTGGAGAGGACCCTCCCCTCCTTGGGCAGTTCATGCTAAAACATGAAGGTGAGGAACAGCAATGATCAAGAAGCTGCACTGCTGCTGCCTCTCCTACAAGGTGGTTAATCCCTGGCAGAAGACACAACCAAACGCACAAGCCTGAAGTCAAAAGATGGGATTACATTAAGTCGCCACTGAAATCAAGCCTATCACGAAGAACAGTCCTTCATCTTGCTATAGTTGCAGGAGCTGCTTTGTTCTGGGTCTATTCTTTCCAGGCACAGCTTGTGTAAAGTCACTCTCTCTTGATCAACAGATGCCACGGTCCTCACTTTGAAATTGCAAAGTAAAAATATACTTTTCTGTCACTACAGAATTTCAAAAGCACCAAATTCTGCAGCAACACAAGGACTGCAGAATACACGAGACCAGCACAGCTTGAAGAACTTGTTCAAACAATAATTATGTCTTTGTGTGACTGCCTGCATGAACTCCAGCACTAACAAGCAACGAGCTGTTGCAGATTTTCTTGGAGTCACTTTTCAATCCCACTTAACACAACGTCTCCAGAACAGCTAAACCCAGAACTCAATCTTTGACAAGCATTTCCCGAGCAGTGGGTGTGAGAACTGGACGTTGCATGTCTGCCCTATAAATTTCAGAAATAAAAACATTCTCCTAACATGGAGCAGAAACAGTTGGAAAAACATCGCTTGCACAGCTGGGAAATAAAACCAAGTTTCAGACAGAGGAGAATCCAATCCCTGCCTATTGCAGGGCTGATTCTGCAGAGACTTTTGGTAGACAGAGCACACAAAAGCCCTGTACCAGTATTTGACACGGATTTAGGATTCTGGCCCTCCCAGCAGCACAGCCTCCAGAGGAGCATCCGATCCAATCTGAGATTTTAATGATGCACAGCCAAGTCAGCTGTCACTCATCACTCAGTGATCAGCTTTTTCTGGTAATTTATTAAAAAATGAGAACATCACAGCAAATTGCAGTTCACAGCTTTAAAGTCATGCCACTGGTGTAACTGTGACAGGGCTGGCGTAGGACAGAGAGCACCCTGAACTGCAACTACATAAAATCACTGCTGGCAATACAGCAGCCAAGTACAGTCATTATTAGCAAGACTTCAGAAATTTCTATAAAAAGATGCATTCTAGACAAACTTCAGATATCTATATGCTTTAAGTAGTGACTAAATCTGGAATTCATCAAAATTCAGAATACCAGCAGAGCAGGGTAAATTTAAAGCACTGGCACTGTTTTAAAGAGGTATAAGAAATAATGTATTCTTAACCCTAAAACACTAAATTTATTCACTGCTTTAGATACAAGGGAAGTACAGCTTTAGATTATTTGCAGGAAAACCAAAGCTGCTTCAAAAAAAAAAAAAACTTAAAGTCTATTCTACTTCTGAAAATTCTTTATATATCAGTAATGAAGGAATGCAAAACAACGTTAACTCAGAACAAAAACTTTTTGCCAATACTGTCAGCTTGCTTAAAGTCACCAATAATCTGACATTTTCAAATAAATAAATAAAGAGGCACTTTAATCATCTATATGTCCAAAGCAGTTTCAGCACAGACAAAGAATTAAAATAGTATTGTTGAGTAAAACAGTATTACCAAATGCAAGATACGGAAAAATCAGTAAGAGTAAACAGCTCAAAAAAATACTGTGGGAATTAAGTGTTGAATTTAATCTTCCAAACTACAAAGAAAGGAGGGGAGAGAAATAAGAGACAAAGACACCATCATGAGTGGCAACTGTTCTGTTCAGCACAAAATGCATAGCTGTCTTCTGTCACAATACTGAAAATAAATATTTGCTACCTTAACTACATTTTAAATTTTTCAAGGTAGTTGTTTTTTCCTAAACCATGAGTGGGAACTAAAACCCCTAGGTAGAACCTGCTTATAAGTCAGGTTTATAACAAACACTTCCACTAGAAAAACTATAAAGATTCAAACCACTTTACACAGACGCATAAAAATATAACTGTGTGTGTATATATATATGTATACATACATATATAAAAGCTTTTGATGACTCATTCCAGACCACTTCAGTTTTCAAGCACTTTCTCTCTTTTTAAGGTAAGCTAAAAGAAAATTTTAGTCCTTAACCATAGATAAATCCTCCTCAACCACCTCTTTAAAATGTCTCAAAGGTATTTGTGTGCCATCTCAAATTATCTGAAATGTTATATGCAGTATAATTACATTTACATAATCATTTAGCAAATCAAGCCCAATAATGCCTACATTTTCTCGGCATCATGGGCAGATTACCAAGTCTTTTCCTTCCTTCACTGAAATAATTTTTAAGCTTCTTCCTTCTTTTAAATGTGCACCACTTATTCCCACAGTGTTTGGAGACCAAATCAAGTGGTTTGAACTATAAAAATACATAACACTACACCAATACAAGTTCTTCTGTCGTCCAAAGCTTTTTTCTTTCTTTATTCCCCCCAGGTCTTGCTCACTTCTGGCAGTTCTCCATCTATCAAATACGCAGGAATGCAAAACAATGTTAACACATCACAGTGTCAGCCTCCCTCCAATCTCCAGTGTGTGTTTAACCATCAGCATTCCTGGTGCCACCTCACAGTTCTGTAAAGCTGTGCTGGTATTTCATGTAAATTTGGAGATTTTAGTCACATACATTCTGCATCAGTTTTCATTTTCTTGCTTGCAGGGCATTTTCTTCTTAAAAATAAATTTAAAAACTTACGGTATAGCTTGTGTTACAAAACATTTCAAAGAAATAACTATTTTTTAAGATTTTGACCCAGTTTCCACCATTTTACTTTTTAGCTTTGAATAGCAAAATACGGAAGCTCAAATTGCTTTGCAAATCCTTATCTAGATCGGATACACCAGGTATCCACCAAGGAAGGAAATAAGATCAATTAACTGAAGGTCATTCTCATCTAATTTTGTATGTGTGCATCCAAGTATATATTTAGATACAATTCCCAGATCTTCATTTTCATATGAAGTCAACCCAAATTTTAAAAAAAGGAAGCAATGAACTGATTCAAGTGCTACCAAAACAAACTACTACGCACCAACAACAGTTCAAAATACACATTGGTTATTCCCAGCCTGGAAAAGAAGCAATGCTGGGAGGTGGAGAAAGCTGGATGAAAAACAAAACCAGAGAGCTTTTGGTTTATAAACACAGTGTTTCAACACCAACTTTTCTGTTTATGCTCCCCACACTGTTACACTTGTCTCTTGGCATATGCTCCATCTGGCTGGGGAGATGCATCTGCTTCTTCCTGCTGCAGGCTCTCCACGTGCAGCTGAGCTCTCCGTGCTCACTCGGAGCCAGGAGCCAACAATCTCAGCTCTGATCCCAGAGATGTTCCTGTCTACAGAGCGTGCACTGCTCCTCTAACAGCTCCATTACAATTTTGTGAAAAGGCAGAGATTAAATGTATTTTAATGCAAGAAAACAGCTGATTACAGCAGAAGATTAAACTGGTTTGAGGACCCTGCTGAAAGCAGCAGCAGGGTCATTTACCTGCTGTGTCTGAACTATGACAAAACCACTCTCACACCAAGCCATCACAAATGCTACTCCTCATTACAGTCACCAACTCCCATGGTAAGGTATTTAATACAAACATCCAAATCATTTGCTGGAATTTACACAAGAGCAGTCACAAGAATGAGTATGATTGCAATAATTACGTGCCATAGTTTAAGAGATTTTTTTTTTTAATACTTTCCAGTCACAATTTTTATTACAGATCATTACCTATTTCAAGGACAGCTGTCAATATCTGGGGTATAACCTAAGCCTTATTCAGCACATTACACTACACTGAAAACAGCATTAAACTACAGAGCACAGGAGAGGCTCATTAACTGACACCCACCCGGAATTCTCCTGGGCACAGATGCCAACTGGGAAAGTAGGTCACATTTTACACAGGTTTCTAAAAACCAAATCACCTCAGTCTGATGAGGTGAGATGAGGAACAAGCAAAATCCACCACAGCTAAGTGTAGGTGAAATAAACCCTGGTTTACTGTATCAGTCAAGGAAAATTAAAACATGGAAAAAAAAAAAGATAAAAAGTTGAGCTAAACAGGCAGGAAGAGCCATCTTCAGCCTTTGACTCCCAGGTGAAGTGAGGCTGGGAGAGAGGGAACAACTGGGAAACTGCTGCTTTCTGAGGCCTTATTAAGGGGCAGAAGGACCCAAAATGGAAGTGGTATCTTATTGTAAATAACCTGCAATAACCTTAACATCCTGCACTAAAGAAAATATACAGTGCCTGTTCATCTCCCTCTTTTCCTTTGATTTTAAAACAATGAATGCTCAAGGTCTCAAATTGTCTTTTATACATTAAAACATTTTGTTGACCATATGGATACAGAATCCTGATAAAACCTGAAATTCTTCCCATTTTACTCTGCAGAAATACTTCTGTCTTCAGGAAAAGTAATTACTTGTCAAGAATAATCTGTTACAGAAAAAAAGTCTATGAACATTAAAGCATCAAATGCTTTAACACCTACAGCAAGTCCTTCAAATCACAGACAGCACTTCAGCGTAACAATCTGCAACTGCGCCATTATGGGTTTGTAAAACCAAATACATGATCCCAGTATTTCAAGAATTCAAAGCACACAGTGAATAAAAAATTTACTCTTTTCAATACCCCTATATAGTACATTACTACCTTACACTCCAGTAACCTCATAAAAGAACAGGTATAGGACAGCATCAGATCATTCCTATCTACAATAACATGTTCAGCGAAAGATATAAGTGCATGCATCAAAAAAAATTTCTAATATTCATTTAAGATGCCAGTGCTCTCCCTCCCACTATGTTTTCACAAACATTCCAGCAGCAACAGAAGACACCAAGCTCTAGGCATATGAAAGCAATTCCTATGCCAAAACTGAGCAGGAGACAACTACAAGGGGAAGATGTCTCATCGATTTCACTTAATCATTTACAACACTGCTATCTAACCAGTACTGGAAGTAAGCAGCAGCAGATTTGTTTCCTCGCTTACCCAGCTTCTGAGCTGCGTGAAATTACCTTTCCTTCTAGCCCAGGAAAACCCACCCTCCTGTCATGCACATTAGGACCACAGTGGGTCCAGAATAGTTCCACAGTGAGCCTACGTCCCTCCCAATAAATGCCATTTGTCACATTCAAGGAGGTAGGTGAATTACTAAAGTAAGATCTATACATTAGCTATAACTCCATAAAATGGAATTACTTTTTATAATTCAGTTTAGTATGAATTTGACAGATTTGAGGTGCTTTGCTGCAGTTATTTTTGTTTGTTAAAATAGAATTTCAGTGTCATTATAATAAAGAGAAGCCATTTTACATTGTTCTTTCAGCATGTTTCCAAAATGCTGGTGATGTCACTAAACATCTATCACACTCCAAGCACCCATCAATCCAGAAAGAAAAAACCCATTCCTAAATTACACTGTATTTGAAAAATGGGAATAAAGTCCCAAATTCCACACTAGCATAAAACATTAAACCCAGAGAAGAAAATCAGAAAGAATGTGCAGATGCATCCTTGCATGTTCCCCCAGAACACATCTGCCCTTGGGTGCTAAGTGCACTTTTAATGTACTTGTCAGCGGTCAAACTCTTGACCCTGGTAAAAAAACCCACCAACAAGAAGAATCTAAAAAAGCAGCTCTGCACAGGATTATTCTGGTAGAGGTTCTTAGTCCTTGTGATGTGAAGAAGCCCCCTTACCACGAGTCACAACACAAAGAGGCCTTGCATGCAGAACAAAACCCAGCTGAACTTGCATCCCTGTCTCAAATTCATGTCTGTCACCATCAAAAGCTCATTCTGCAGGAATCAGGTTTTCCCTTCCTCTCCAGTGGCTAACCCCTATTTATGCTAATCCACTGACTAAGCCTTCAACTCTTCATGGCTTGTATTATCCCTGTCTTTAGAACTCAATGCTGAAGACAGAAGTTGGGGAGGGTTTTCTTCTGATCATAAAAGACAGCTGACAAATTAGCAGAGAATCTTCTCAGAAAGAAATATAAAGCATTTGTCTGTATCTCAGTTTTGTCAATCTGATTTCTTGCTTGCACACTCATGTACAAGATCAGCTAGTACCATCCCTGTACTCTGATCCCCCTGGCAATAGGCTCTTCAACTATTCAAGGCTAATCATTATTCTGAAATCATTCCTAAAAAGCAAGGCATTTGTTCAGAAGACAACTTCAGAATTTAAATTAAACCCTTAAGTCAGCCACCTGTTTTGGTCTATTTACAGGACTACTGGAGACATGCTCTGAAATGCAGTTACAGTACATGAAGGCTCCAATTGCCAAGAAAATCTTTGAAATCTATTGCACCTAATTTAGAAATTATGTACTGAAAAGAGTTTCTATTTAAAGCCCAAGCATTATAAAAGTAGATGAAACCAATACCTTGGAGTAAATATATTCATGTTATTCTATTACTGCAGATACTGCAGTCATTCTGCTGCTATTTTAATTGACAGTCACTGGACAACAAATTTAATTACGTTCCTTTATTCCACAGATTCTCTTTTTTTGGCTTTTTTTTTTTTTTGGCTGAACAAGGGGCAGCAGAGGTGGTGGCTGATTTGATCCATGTTCAAGATATGACTGGTAAAGTGGTTACTACCTCAGAGGAGAAAAAGGGCCAACTATAATTGGCTGTTAGGTTGAGGGCACTCTTCTGACCTTTCTCTCCCATTCACTCGATTTTTTCCCCCTATTAAAACCTTGAACATTTTTCCCCTCCTTCCCCAGAAAAACAACCATTTTTCACACCTCTATTTCCATTGCCAAATGTGATTGAAATCAAACATGTTTCCCAGAACTGGCAGGGGGTGGAGGGCAGATGGGAAAACAACATGGCTGTAAAGACAAGTTATTGCCATAGAGAAACCAGTCTAAAAGCAGTAGTTTACATTTTATAACACAGCATTAAATAACTTTAAAGCATTTGGTTAAAATATCTTAACATACTCTACACTGCTCTGTATTTTAATGATTAAGGAGATAAGAAGACTGACGTGTCTTTTCATATTGTTACCTCAACGATATCTGAGTTGGTTCTGCTTTCATGGGGCTCGTTGTATTCTGTGTATTTTAGTAGAACTTTGTCCATGTCAGTGCTGGCATACTGAAAGAGTTTGTTAGAGCTGTTAAAAATGATGAGTGCTATTTCACAGTCACAGAGCACACTCAACTCATAGGCCTTCTTCATTAATCCAAACTTCCTCTTTGTAAAGGTGACCTAGAGAAGAAAGAATAATGATTGATTTATTTTTTCAAAACACATGACAAGGGTTTGAAGGAAAATAATCAAGGTATACAAAGATTGAGCTTACACCACTTTACTCCTACTATCATATGCAGCTTAACACAAGAACTGCCTATAATATCTGGTGCCAGTTTTAGGGGCCAATGTTCTCTCTTAGACTAAGTTAAACAATTACAAAACACCTCCAACTCTTCCACTGGTAAATAACTACTAAGGAGAGTTAAATTTTAGCTAGAGTTGTAGTTAGAATAGGATAATTTAGCTTTATTTCCTCTGTTCAATAGACTGACTTTCCAGGTATCACAATATTTTCTTCTGTGGTACTTACAACCTTAATTACAATAAAAGCAAAGAAAACAGAACAATCAATGGAAGCAACACTGTGACTATGCACTATGATTTCTAATTATGCAAAGCTAAGAAATATTGCTATTTTGTTGCTATTAAGTAATCTAATCAGATTCACTTATAATTTGACTTGTTTTCTGCCACTTGGAAACACCAGGAAACAATTGTTCTGTCCAACAGAACTGCTGTGGAGATACAAATCCATTACAGACCATCACACAGGAGCATCTGCCCATCAGGGAAGGAGGAAACAGTTATGAAAGTTACCATCAGTTATGATTAAAAAAAAGTTTCCAAAATTATTCCTTTCACAAGACAGCAGCTAAGGATATAAAAGTGTCAATGCATTTGAGACCTCCCTATAACAATTCCAAGCACGAGCCTCTGTGACAGGTGAGGGATCCACATGCCCCATGTCCCACTGACAACAGTCAATGAACTTTTGCAAGAGAAGAATGAAGTAAGACACAAGAAACAATCAAACCTGTTTTCTAGGTGTCTGTAGTTTAATTACCAAGCTGTGCATCAAGTTTTTGGGAAAATGGATGGGAAACTTCTTCTGTATATACACACCTGAAGGCTTTTTTCTCCTCATTATCTCACACATACTACTTCTTTAATACCATTAATAATACAAAGTATATCCTATTCTTCCCACCATGTTAACAGTCTCAGAGGATACACAGATAGAGCTGTTGTTCTTCTGACACTGAAAAGGTGAGTACCTGAGTATGAGCAGGTATAGAGAGGTATTACTGTTTAGTGTGTGTCAGGAAAAAGGCATTACAAACAAGATGTGGGTGTGCTGTGTCACCTGGAGAAGTCCTCAGACAAAAGAAAGAAGGTTTACTGCCACTGAGGACCAGTAGGATCCTAGACAAGAGCTCTTCATTTCTTTACTGGAATTTTATCTATCTTTCTCACCTCTTGTAAGGCTGCTTCACTTGTGAGATTCTCAGCTTCTCTGGCGTCAGCTTCTCTCCTGGTGCTTGGACAGTGCTTAGCACAAACTCCTCTACCACAGCACCCTGAGCCTTACTTCAACGCACACAGATTATTTTAAACTCAGTTTTCACTTCAGAGTCCAAAAGCAGCCTTAGTTCTCTAAATTTAACTTTTTTTGCTCTTCCATTTAGGACCACTTCAAGCCCCAAAAATATGTCTCTTTATTGCAGGTAAATCATTTCCCCAGCACTATTTTAATATTTTTTAGCAAGAAATTGGGTGAGGAGGAGACAGCAAAGGCAGCAAGATTGAGCTCCTTTGATATCTAATTTACTGCACTGGATTCTCTTCAGCTTAATGAAGACAAATGTCCTACAGCTCATTCAAGAAGATAAAGCTGCTTAATTAATAATACAATGACAGTCTCATGACAATCATAATCCCCCTGAGGAATGGTCTATATATTCTGTTTTGAGCTCACATACAGTCCCATCAGAAATAAGATGCTTCTGACAAAACAGTAGTTTTTCTTCCCACATAAGTTATATGAACTTGCTTTGCAGGCAAAGCTCTGTCCCATTCTACTTATATTTTCAAACAAAAAAATCTAAACCTCAAACTAAACATCCAACCAGGACATCACAGGCGTGTCCACGAGTGACCTACTCACCAGCTGTACATGCCATAGAAAAACTGACAGGACACAACTGAACTACACTTTCTGTTCAAACTAAACCCTAAATGCCCTCCTTATCTGGATCAACGAAAAAAAACCTCAAAGTAAATATCTTATAAATGCCCAGTGCATCAGGGCATTCTAATATGTTAGAATTCTGTATCCTGGCTACCAAAACCACGGGACACCAGTGGTGATAAAGGCCATCAATACCTCTACATATAAAAAGTAAGAGTCCACTAACAAAAACTATTTAATCTCTCTAAAACCTTTTAAAAACAAGATGCAGTGTGTTTTCATCTGAGTTTCCAGAGAAAAAGGGTAAGGCAAGCCTAATTCTACTTTTAAGTTAGAGCTTAAATCCTCTTCCTCGTCACTAAATAGCCCAAAAAAGTGCTAGCCAAAAACCTGCCAGAAACAAAATTCTAATTTAATCTCCCTATTTTGCTTCAGTCACAGCAATGGTATAAGTGGTCTAAAATTTTATACAAATGCACTAATTCTCTTCCTCTCCATTGTTTCAATCTGAACAATGGGATGGGGATTCAAAAGGAAAAACACCAATTTCTCCTGAAAAAAACCAAAAACCACCTCACCAAAGTCAGTGTACAAGAGTAACACTATTTGTTTCTCATGCAGAACAAAACCAAGGATGCCCAACTTAATCCAGACTCATTTAGAAAAAAGAGTAAGCGGGATCAATTTCCATCTCTTCCATGTGCTTTAAGTTGTAGAACAAGATCTGAAAAGAACTGAAGTCATTAATTCATCTACTTTTACTACGTGTACTTAAGACATTTATCTACATCAAACATAAAGTCACTGGGTGATTAAAGCTGTTCAAACACAATACTTGGCTTTCTCCCAAACTCCAATAATACTTTTCTTGCTATATATAGACTTCTCAGAGTTTACATTGCTTTAAAGTGATACAGGGAGAAAAACAATCTTGATTTCACCAACAAAACAATGGGCTCTGAGCTGATGTGTCAGCAGCAAGAGAGTCCCATGGAATTCTGACACTACCCTAACGTCAAGCTGCTGCTCAGAAGTTGAAAAAGGAAATCAAACAGCAGGAAGGGAACAGAACAAAACAGCAGTACACCACTATACAAGTCCATATTTTGCCTGCACCCTGAATTCTGGGTCCCTTGGCCATCAAAAGTAATGCAGCAATACTCCAGAAGGTTCAGGGAAAAAAAAGCAAGAGATGTGAAACAAATTCTGTATTAAAACAATTAAGCAAGCAAGGCAGCTATAGCCTGAAGAAAACTTACTTTAAGAGAAAATAAGCAAACATGGACAGACTCTAGATAGGGAGTCACTGTTGGCTCTTCCACACAAGAGCTAAATAATTGGCAGAACCATGATAGAGGGCAAATAGGACAGTGTTTCTTGTAATAACAGGCAATAGAGCTATACAAAATTCTAGACAAAAAAATGTTGTAAATGCTGCAACATTATAAGGGCTCAAAGGATAACTGAACAACTTCCCTGGTAGGGGGCGGGGAAAACAAACAAAAAAAAATCCATTAATGGTTACTAAATATACGGAAACCACATCCAGCTCAGGAAATCCCTGAGCTAAGAATAGTTAAAAGCTGGAAGAGGATTACAGGGTCATGTACATGTGCATCTCCAGCCCACACGTATTTGCTCACGACCAGCACTGGACAAAAGATGTTGGCCCAGAGGCACCTTTGGCCTCAGCCACCAGCACTGCTCTTAAAGATCTTAAGTCATTCCTGTAATAATTTGCCTTAAAAATGATAGCTTCCAGTTATCCCACTATATATTTCAGTATCCGATTAAAATTTTATTTTGCATCTCATGTAGCAATTTAGAAATTAAGAGGAAACATTACTGCAAGAGTCATCAACTTTTGGTACTTCCCAAGTTCACAGGGCACCTCTCTGTTAGGGCACAAGCAGCCAAGCGAGCAGCTTCCCCTGAAACATTCATTTTGAGCCCTCTTCCCTTCTGACTGACAATTTTTAAAAGACTGTTGTAGCAAACAGCTCTTACAAGAAATATAAATCGATGCTTTTAAATAGAATGTTAACAGAATTTGTTACTGTATCCAAAGCGCTGTAGATACTGCCCAGAGCTACCTCAAACTCCTCCGTCAAAATGCTAACGAAAATACCTTTACTAGATCCTTCCTGAACTTCTCATCCTTTCTCTGCCTCCAGTAGTAAATGTTCCTAGTAGCTATCAGATCAAGTCATGTGTCTGTTTAAAAACACTCCTCTACTGCTAGTACAGCAGAGTACCATTTAAATGGGAACAGCAATTTTAAATTTTAAGTAGTAAGAGCTATTACTTATAAATAACATTTTTTTCCTCAAACAGTCATAAAATCATTGAGGTTTCTTATTCATATTCTGGCAAGGATATCTATGGATATATGAAAACATAGCTCAACTTTAGAACAGCGAATTAGGATGAATATATTCAAACTTTCCATTAATTTTAAGATTCCTGATGGACCTGTTCATGCAGACTTCTTGTTTCTCACCTGCCTATTCCGTTCATCCATTATTCTCGTGATCTGTATTTTCTTTCTCCCCATTTTCGCCTCTTCTTTCCTTTGTTTACCAATCCAGAAATAAACTAATCCAAGAAATGTCCCTCTTCAGTGTTCTAACACATGATACAGTTTTCTTTTACTTTGTCTTCAGCTTGAGAAACGGTTCCTACTTCTTCTTATAAGCACCTAAAAAAAAATTGAAAATATTAATGCACAAATTACTAAAAAGGAAGTATCATTAAAAACCCATAGAGCCAAAACTCATGCGTATCATGAAATTTCAGTGAGAAATCAAGTGTTTTCATTAGTGAAGTATTATACTATACACTCTCTTCCAATTAAACTCCCACTGGTTTGCTGCCTTCTACCTACAAACTACAGACTTAAAATGACCAATAATTTCACACACTTCCAACTGAATGCCTCAAAAATACAATTGTCAAAGGAGTGGCTCATCAATCTAAGCTTTAGGCCTTTAGTTTTTTGAGGTTTCACACATTTACAAGTTTTGGTAAACTCCATTCAATATTTTAGGAAACCTTATAAAGAAACATTTCGTGTTGTTTTCTCTTGTAAAATAATCACAAAAATAACTAAACAAAGTCATGAGAATATCAAGTTTATATTCCTAAGCCAAATTACATCTCCTTTTGTGAGCCAATTCTTGGGGTTCCATTGGGAACCAAGAGGGAGAAGGAAAGAGGGAATCTCTTTACTTAAAAGCGACCAGAGGAAAGAGCTTTGCAACAAAACTATTTCATGGTTACCAAGACACCAAGGAAGAGCTGAGACCGGACACAGCTCCTCTCTCTCCAATAACCTCTAAGTGCCACATCTGCCAATACCCATTTGCAGCTCAGTACCAGTTTCATTGTTACATTGTTCACCAAGATAAATGTGCAGGAAACTGGAAAAGCCAGTGTGCCATCACATTTAATCTGCACTAAACTACCTGATATTTAACAAATTTAACAAATTTCAGATCTTTTTGCAGTAAAAAAAATGCTAAGCCATATTCCAGACATACTGCTTGAATTGTAGGGTAACATGAGTTGAAGAAAACTGGAGAACAATTTAAATTAAATGGCTTCTAGAACATAAAGGATATACTAAAATGTATAGATGTGAAATAGGTACAATTTATTTATCTTATTACCTAATATTCATTCAAAGGGGTAAAACTAGCCCCAATGTTAGCTGATAACCTCTCTAACTTGCCAACCCAAAACATCTTCTGAAGTAAAGCCCTGCACATTTTAATCTGGGTGTCACCATGCCATATCCTTGAGGCCATGTGTAGAAAGTGGTGCAACCACATCACCATCAGACAGTTAATGAGCAGAGACAGCAAGAGGCGATTAGTCACAGGCTACACTTCACAATACATTCAATTTACACCGAGGAAACAGACATGATGTTCTTGGGAGAAAAAAAAACAGAGGTGGAGGAACATGACAAAATGAAGGGATGTCATTTTCTATTTACCTGACAGCAACGAATGACTGCTTTAAAAAAAAAAATCACAAAACACCCAAGAGTATTTAGAAATACTATTTCATGAAATTTAAAATCAAATCAACACTTACACAGTACAATGTCCACTGGCCTAAAGGATATGCACTAAACACTGTCTATAAAGTAAAACATTTGAAAACATCCATCAACACTGCACTGCTTTTGTTTTCTTCATAAAGAAGGATTTCTTCCAAGGTGCTGCTAAGAAGGTAATTAATAGACAGTGAAGACCAGATGAACCAGCCTCTATATAAGCAACAGCACCCAGGGAATATCTTCCAGGGAAACAACAGTTGGCATATTGATTTATCCCACTTTTGTTTAAAAAAAATTTCTCAGCTCATGCTATGATCACACATTAAATTTAGTTCTGGAAAAATCTGGTTGCATCCCTTAAAAGTACCTAATCAAAGGATCTCTAACTAGCTCTTAAAATTTGTTTTCTCCTTCACGTGTGGCTTCATTTTTCAAACCTACCATGTATTACTGAAACAGCTCTCTGAATACAGAATTACCTGAGACTTCCATCATCACCAGTACACAGCAATGGCCACCACATGAGGCCAGACATCCACCTGGTGCAGCATTTTATCTGTGGCTACTAGCAGATACCACTAGGATGGTCAAGGAAGAACATGGGAACAGAATAGTAAAAATATAAACCACATATTATGTGGTTTTTCAATCAGGAACTTCTGGAGTCTTTCTGCCTCGTGTGACACATACTCAAAAGCAAGTCTATACAGTGAATAAAATAAGGAACTCTGGGGAAGAGGGAGAGAGGAAGATAAATACGATGTGAGATTATGTAATATACATACTAAAGAACACAAAATAAGAGATGCACAAATGTTTTGTATGAGCTAATGGAAGGCACAGTAGCAGGGAAACACTGTTATCTGCTCCATGTATTGTCACACGAAAGGAAATGGGAAACAGTAATTTTCACCAACATTCTGTTGCAGCTTCAGGTGTCATTTCAGGTCTTTTATAATGCTTATAAAAGCCTCAAACTATTCCCTATTGATGACAGTTCACTGTTCCCTCTCATCTCAGGTCTGACTTTATTCAACCATCCATACTTGTATCACTTAGAAATTCCCAATTCCTATTTGCATGTGTGCCCAGCCCGGCTCTGGGCTCTCCTCCCTCTCTCACAGGTTGCTATGGACACCAGAACCTGCCTTGGAACCGCGTTTTCCAAAGGCAGCCCAGTGCCGGGGTGCAGCATCCCTGCCCTTCTGAGGTTCCACGCAAGGTGATTTTCAAAGCTCAGAATTGAAACAGAAGTTTGGCTTGAGCTAAGGGCAGAAAGGACCTTGACACAGCTGCAAAATCAGAGAAAACTGTGCAGTAAAAAGGCATTTTCCATGCATGCTTCCCAATGGGAAGTCACTGCCACTGACAAAGGCACATCACATTTCTAATGACAAGAATGACCTTTCCTTTTACTCATCCTCGATCATGTCACAGTTGTGGTTTTATTTTCTATCCTGACTAGCAACAAAACTATATAAGATAAGATACAAGACTGGGTCCAACATAGGGTTCCATCAGAAATGTAACTAGCAAAATGTTCATTTTGCTAAATCATAGTTGCATTACAAACATACATCAGGTGAAGTTCTTAATTCACAAAGCCATTTCATCTAGATTATCAACACACTTTTGCCCAAATAAAGAAAAACCTGCTGATATACATATGAAGATCAATCCACATTTACATCTGAGAGTAAATATGAAACTAACACAAAGTAACCTTGATGAAGGTAAAGCTCTACTTCCTTAAGTAACAGAATCCAATCACAGCCACCAAAGCTGCTTCACATTACTTGCATCGGCACACAGAAGCAAAAGAAAGTTTGTCTTAAAGAAGGACTTCAGGCATCTATTAAACAAAATAATTAGAGTAAGAAGAGAAAAAGAAAGAAAAAAATCCCACATGCTTCATGATGAGCTTCAAATAGAAAATAATGTCAGCTTGCAATAAAGGCAAGAAAATTCATATTTGTCTTGCCCAGGTCCTCTCTTATTGTTTAAAAGTAAACGATTCCAAATTTTCTGGATTTATTCCCTTCCCCAAAACATGTGAAAACAGCACACTAATTACTGACAGGCAACAGAACCACATGCAGAAACATACCCTCACAACTGCACATCTTTAGGAGCTCATCTGACTTCGTTGTCAAGATTGCTTTCAGTTTCACAGATTGTTGAGAGAGATTTAACTTTAAAGCAAGGAAACTGTATTTGACCTATTTAAAAAGATTCTTTCAAGGGTTCAGTGGAAACACATTATATCTGTGCAAAACTGCTCAAGGTCTGGAAGCCTCCTGGCAGAACAGGTTAGGAAAAACTGTGTCAGAATCATACTCCTTCCATTTAATTTCCTTTTATTTCCCTCTGACTCTGTTTTCTTGAAACTTCCATTTCACCACCATGGTTACAGGTTACATCTGACAGTCCCCGTCTCCTCACGGCTCATTTACTGCAATGCACACAAAGGAATGACTGTCCTGACGTCAGATCATTTGCATGAAAACACAGATCTGCAGAGATGCATCTTACACAAGCCCTGGCTATGGCTTACTAAATAGCAGAGAGTAATTTTTTACTGAACCAATATTAACAGGTCTTTTTCTAGTCTTAAAGGAGCCTGTGCAGATATTTTTGCAGATACGGCCCCTCAGCATGAACTGGTGAGCACAGACTGATCATGGCTGAACTGCACCATTGCTGGTCATTCTGACATTTTGCACACTCACATCAGCAGAATACAAAAATTCCCATTCACAGCAACATGGAGATGAGCCCCATCATGTGATGGCTGTTGCACACCAACAAGGCAGGTAACACACAGTATCTCATTTTTCTACAGTACTAATAATGGGCAAATGTCAGTGGTCTCTCTCTGCCCCACAGTGCTGAGTAGAAGTAGATAGAAAAAAAAAAAAAAAAGGAGTCAAAGAATGTCTTCACCAAAGTAATTTATCTGAAGGTTAAAGTGCTGCATGGAACACAGTCAAATATGCTTCTCAGACTCCATTTCACTGTCCAGAAGTGAGAAAGAACATTTTCTTCTTCAGAACTTCAAAGAGATGCAAACCATACAAAGTAAGTATACAACTCCAAACACCTTTTTTTCTAAATCCCATACTAATTACACAAAATACATTCACTCAGATATGGCTGCACTGACACATGTTGAGGTCCATGGGATGCCATCTTTGTGCTCTAGACATTCCACCAGCCCTGCTACCACCTGGAAGCTAAATTTGAAAATTAAAATTCCCCAGCAAAGGGATTTTTACATACCTTTATGTCTGCACTTAACAGAGAGCACACTCAGATCCTTGCTGGGGGTTTTGCAGAGGTGTGCAAAACCAGTACCAAAGCAGTTTCCTCCAGCCACATCTCTATAGCCCTGTCACCATACATTGCTGTAAGTAATGTCAGATGTAACTGTTAAAACAATCACACAGCTCCTCTTCCAAAACAAGGGTAGATGCTGTCATTTATCTCTCCCTACTTGCTGCACCACAATCTTAGGAAATAAATATTTTTTCCAGCCTGAATTTAGAAGCCATTCTTCTCCATCCAAGCAGAGCCTCACAGTAAATGAGAGTGGCCTCACAGCCTCAAGGTCCTCAGCCACCAAGTGATACACAGGCATTGTTATAAAACAATAATACAACCCTTAGCCAAAATTACTTTTTTTTTAAGGGGGACAACGTAAAAAACAGGAAGCCATAAACAATTCTTTACTGATATTCTGGTTTTATGCATCACAAAACACTTGTTTCTTTGGGAAGAATAACGCACATCTCTGGTACAAGACAGTTTAAATAAATTGTACATTTAAGATTTGTGGAGTTTTGCAACTGAACATGGTCCTCAGCTTCCACACTAACATCAAATCTATTTTTGAGCTCCTAGTTTGTAAGTAACAGAGCTGTTCAAATTATGTTTTGAAGGCATATTAGAAAAGATCATAAAGTATTTTCGAAAAATATCTTTACTGAAGAACTGCACCTTCCAAGTGCTATTTAAACCTGCTGCTGCTGAAAAAGGCCCTTTCTGCCATTCCCCTCCATGCACTCAGTCCTGCCTAAGATGAAGTGGAAGAACTCCATTTTCTTGCACACAGAACTACAGAAATCTGAACTGTATCAAAAATGAACTAAGATTCAAATGCCTGTTTTACCAACAAGTTTTATTACTCCTAGAATGCACTTTTAAGTTACATTTCCCTGACCTGACGGACTAGTTTTCCAGAACTCTCACAGCACCACCTATGACAGCACATGCACTCCTAGACAATGTGACAAATGTCACATCTTGTCCAGATGAGGGACAGCCAGGAATTCTGCTCTGGTTAGTTACTTTCAATTAAATGGGTTAAGTTTCTAATAATACTCTGACTACACACTTCTTCTTGGCCTACTCTTCAGTCCAAAAAATCTCTATCATCCTATTCTGAGCATTTATAATTTATACTCCCTAGAAACAAAGCAGCCATTATCAAGCTATCTGTTTAAACATACGTATTTACTACATCTTTTCAAGTAACACTAAATTCTATTTAATTATTTCCATCCATAACTTTTGTATTTTCTAAACTAATTTATCTCTGCATTCTTAAAAATACATCAGAACACAGTTTGAAAGTAAGATCTGGAAACTGCTGAGCTAACAGTGGAGAAAGACCACAGAAAGAGAATTAAACTTTCAATACTGGATTAAAATCCAATTTTAGATACAAGCAGAATATAGAATATTAAGTAATCACAAGAATTCTGCTGCCAGACTTCTACAAACAGATTAAGAAAGTAACTGCATGACTGAATAACTGTCTGGAAAACATGCTCCAGAGAGTTTCTCAAGAAACTTGCTCCTAATTTATCACATAATTTGTTGAAAGAAGTGACTTTTCCATGGTATACAAAAATAGCCACAAAACAAAGATGATTTGGGATACTGTGAACAAAACAAACCCCAATATTTAAAAGCTGAGGCCAAAATGACTGATTTCCCAGTGAATGAAACAGAGCTTTTACAAAAACCATGTCAGTTTGATCACAATTTTAGAACTTTAGTTCAGATAAATTCTCCCCTTTTTTTCCACTTACAGCTGTTGGAAAATTAATGAACTAGATGGAGAAATCTAAACTTAAGTTTGGATATGATTGCTCCATCACAAAAGAGCATTTGCAGGTATTTAATTACTGTAAAACTGATGTTTGACAGCTTTCACAATGACAAACTCAAAGTGCAACTCAAAGCATTAAACCCCAACGCAAAGCTTTTAACCCCATAGACATCTCTACATTATAAGCCACAGAAGGAAGGTTTCTTTCCTGAAGCAAAATATACATATAAAACACATTAAATGTTTTTCAAGATCAAAAGCATTTGCCTCATTCTTATCAGGAATTTGTAATGGCTGTGGAACTTAACTACCATGTGGCCAAAAAATGGCACAGAGCCACGTTTTTGTTATTACAACTCCTCTTGGGCTCAAACGAAGGGGAACCAGAGGAACCTTCCAAACTGCTGACAAGAACACGTCTGCCAGAGATGGCTTTAAATTACACCACTGGACCCACAACAAAAAGCTGCCACAAAACAGCACTCCCTTGTACAGGAGACAAAACCCTGTGAAATGTATTTTTTCTATTTGTCTCGGGATGGGGATCACCAAAACCTTGCTGCTGTTCTCAGCAAGGAAAATAAATTCCGTGTTTCAAAGGCAGCCTGATAATGATTGGGTAAGAGTCAGCTGAACAAGACACCTTCACTGGTGACTAACTAAACAACAAACAACTAATAGTGTGAGCAATTAAAATATTAATTCTCATGTTCTTCTTCATCTTATAATAAGAGAGAATAAAATACATATACAGTACTGCTCAGTTTCCTATTAATATAGTTACCAACCAGAATGCAACTTTCTGGTTTTGCAACATCTTTATACTTCATTAATCTTCTTCAGGCTCACTGATGCATCTTTAGATAACACTTAACGGTATGTTAAGTCATGGCTTTAAGAAAAAATATTATCATTATGAAATCTCTTTCCAGAAGTCTTCATATTTCATCAGTTACAGCAGTGACACTCAAGCTTTAATTACTGCTACCTCGGCTCATTACTTCTCCCATCTCAATTTAACTTTATCAATAGATCAGAGAATACAGATAATCTTATTTTGCATAGCAACATGCATCTGGCAAAGGTGTAGCTCATTATCTCCGAGTTCTCACAATGGCTCTGCCCCACTTGTCACATCTCTATCTCTACAGCAATCAGCAGAGCACACTGAGCACTGCCATCCCCAGAGCTACTCACTGTACACAGACAGGAGATGTTTCACAGTTCCTGGAACAGAATCCAGCTGCAAAGTCCTAAATTCACCTGGTCAGATGTCTATGAAATTCTAGATAAGAGGCATCACTTTTTTTTTTTTTTTTTTGGTCTATGTGCTTACTAATCGTTTTCATCCCTTCATAGATAATTAAGTTTAAAGGTTTGCTCTGTTCCTTTTTTTGACGTGGTCATGCCAGGCTGAATTCAGTGGGAGGAGCATTTTAAATACAAGCAACAGTATGTCAAAGTAAACTTAAATTCAGGTTCCTGGCACTTCTATATAGAAATCCTTATTCACAGAGAGCACTGTTTTTCCTTTTGTCTCTGAGAACATGATTTAAGTAGATCATCCTTTCTGAAGCTTTTTGTGTGCATGTTTTGGAGGGAGAATATTATTTTACAACCATTTAGAATCTCAATCGATAACCTATATGTAAAGAACTGAACATTCATAAACCAAAACTAGACAAAAATATCCACCTATACTAGTTCTGACTTACCATAACCACACCTCACACTGGATTATTTTGCAGAAAAAATAAACATACAAAAGCAACAAATACCGTGCTGAAAAGCACAAATACAGTGCACTACTTTTACACACAGTTCAAAATTAAACAAGGTTCCAACTGAGCTAAATCAAGCAGCTTCCTGACATTAAGACTTGAAATGTATAGAAATTAAGACAGGCAGAAAAGATACTCAGAACACAGCACATACTGTAGGGCAATGTCATGAGATCTATTACTCTTATCTTTCAAATATCCTCTTTAAAACTGCATTCAAATTCTGCAGGCTGCACTTCACTTCTCTTGTAGCAAATGCCTAAGCAGCAATTCTGCAGTCAGGTAAAGCAGTGTCTGTGCTTAGTATATTCAAACTGACTGGTGCATAACTGGTACAGTTTTCCTAAGGCAAGAGCAGAAACCACAGCAGGTTTCTCCCTAGGAAAGGCATAAATAAAAGGCATTTGTGTCTGTCTTTTACTTTCTTCTACTGGAAGAAAAAAGAAACACAGAACATAAATTATGAGGTAATCTTATTTAACACAGAGTTTCCCTATTGTAGAAAATCGTACCAGTTTGGGACTTCAGCAAACTGATTTTTTGGATCTTCCGCAAGAGTTCTAAAAGTCCACGACGTCTGAACACTAACTAGTAAGTAAACTTCTAGTAACTCTTTATTACTTTTTACAAAAAGGGAAACTGTCCCCTGTGCCTGCAAAGTACAAACTGTTGAGGTAATACAACAAACAGCCACAGGACAGCAACTTCAACACATGTTCCTGAACAAACATTACAGTGATCAAAAACATTTACAGCTGACTTCAGGAATGTAATGGGATCCGAAGGCAGCCACAGCATTCTGTGGCTTTGCTTATACCTTGTATCCTACAGAGAGCTTCCTCAAGCCAGGCTTCAAACCTAACCATGCCAGATTTTATTGAAGTTCTCAGCAAGAGACAAATGTGAGTAGATGAGAGAATGGAAAATAGAAGGATTATAAACAAGATTCTTCCTTGCACACTGTGCCCTTGCAAGATGGGTTCTGGCTTCCAAGTTGGCTTCAGTCAACAGTGGCTTGATGACGCAGAGCGCTGCAAGCTCCCATTCTGTACTTGGGAAACATCTTCCCAAGGTTTGGCTCATCCTCAGTTATCTGCCTCCTCCTGATGTTATAGATCAGCTTTTCTTCATGCTCTGCACAAGCCACAGGCTCCAAGCTTCTTGCACAACTCCCATCTGTGTTGGTTATTTGCTAGGTTTTTTTTTACCTCCTGTGACAGGCAGTCTCCACACCATTTCTCTTTCTTACCAACTACACACTTCCAGTCTTCCCGAGGATTCCATGTGACACACACCTCCCCTTTTAAAGGAAATAGGACAGGAAACCCAAGAAGAAATACAAGAGAGAACACACATCAATGATCTATAAGAAGCTTTAAATCACTGAACAATTATCCAGAAAGCTTTCTTGATAATTTATTCGATGTCTGATTAAATGACAGCATGCAGTCATATTGTTGAAGTGCAACAATTATAAACCAGACAGACACGACAACATAATGCTTCAAGCAGCCTGCATGCCTCAGAAAGACACTCAGCAAACCATAAAGACGCCTACGTGTTTCTAACAAAGATTAGTGGCAAGTTCCTTACCCTGTGGCTGCTACAGCCTTTGTTCAAAAAATCCACCTCTGCTTTTAAAAAATTCAGATACACCACCAGTTCAAACTTCTAAACAAAAATTTTAAAAAAGCTATACTAAGTATATACATATACACACATAATATATATACTAAGTATATATATATATATATACACTTAGTATCTCTAACATATTAAAACCATATTTCAAAGGATTATTCCCATCTCTGCACTGTTTTAAGCAAACAGTCCCATCATATTTAAATAAAATAAACCACAATTGTTGGTGGTGGTGGAGCTACAGCAGACCACAGAGCAGGTCCTCTCCAGACATGCATGGAGACAGTTTCATTGTAATCTAAACATTTCAGAATCCAAGGCAGACAGGTAGCAAATAATAAAATAACATACAAGTGAGATGAATCCACTCAGCTACACCTCAGCTGTGATAATCTGCAAAGGATTACATACGGGCAGAACTTAGGCAGCATCAAGGAACTGAGGAAAATGGTGCTGGGCACTATGGCAAGAAACTGCCTGACTCCCATGACCTCTCCAATATCAGCAGCCACTTCTAAAAGCAACCTAGAATGAAATTCCTTACACTCCAAAACATTTTATCGACCCAAGTACAAGTACTTCATCTTAACAGTGTTACTGTCCTCCATTTGGATGTCCATATTCTTAAAATCAATCACGAGCTAAGACTGTCCTAATCAAGTACAGGGCAAGCCATTAAAACCAGAAGTTTAGTACATTAGGATCCATACCCAACACTTAAACTTACTGTGGTAAACTCCATTTTCACCAAGAATATTATTCAAAATATATTCTGTTTATAAACATTTTTCTTTTTTGGCAGGTGATGTCTGGTTTGAGCCTAAGTAACATTACTGCTTCACAGCAAAGCTATGTGATTCAAATGTTAGATAGCAACATGTATTCAAATATCTGATTCAACAGCTTCTAGAGTGAAATATTCCATGACTATAAAAAGTGAGAATTCTCATCCATTTGTTCCCATTATTATATTAAAACCAGAAATGCTCAAAACTTAAAAAATATCTCAATTTCTCTTCCTGTCAACAAACCCTGACAAAACATCTTACATGAAGAGGGCCACTAAAAAGTTGAACTAGAAGATTCAGCTAGCAGAAGTTTAAGTGAAGGGCCAGAAAAACTTTTATCAAGGTCCCAAGCAAGAACCAGTTAAGTGAGCCACACAAACATATAAAGTCTTTCTGATAAACATCACATGAGTGATGTATTACATCACTGAGGAGCCCAACAAGAGCAAGGAATATTGAGAAAAGGAAGGTATCACGGAAGTTGACTCTCAACATATTTGAAAGGCAGCTCGGCTATTTTCACAACTGCATTAAGTAGCCAGGAATCTGAAGCAGAAGCTCAGACAGTTTCAGATTATTGTAGACTTTCCTTACTGAAAACCTCTTACATTTACGCTATTCATTTACCTTTGACATGAAACATCAGATGTGAGCTGTTTGAAACTAAGAGAGACATCTTCATCTTCACCACTTAGCTGGCCAAGCAGTACCTGATACAATGTCCCTAGATCTGACAATAACCAGGGTCCATCAGGAATCAGACTATAACTATAGCTGGCCATCCAGACTCACAATTATGCATTAAAAATGAAAAAACATAAACTGCCAGAAACACCAAGAAGCAGCCCTGAAACCATGTCAGAAGAGAAAACTGCAGGATCTCGTGCACTATTAGACAGAGTGGACATCTCAGCATTTAATTATGGAATCAGTGATTTAAACCCGCTCAGAAGATACACAAAACAGTATTTCACACACACTGCTGGGTCCCTTCCATCCATGCTGTCTTCTTCATCCCTGACAGAATCCTAGCTAAGAGCCCTTAGGAACCTCATTTGAGTTGCAAAGCAAATACAAAGCAGTTAGCTGTGAATGACTTGTTGAAGGTGTATTGTGGTTAAGAGTAGTTGCATTCCACCATAAAACCTGGATGCTGCTGTAGCCCTGGTAGCTCAAAGTGTGCAATGTGGAAGTTCACACACCTCGGTCAACCCATGCGCTGGGAGAAGTGAGATCAAGCTGGTGTTGAACTCCTCTTGTGAACTGACAAACTTATTTAGACACAAGAAACTATTTTCATTTATCTACCAGTATCATTAGAGCACACATGAAAGCATCTGCCATCTTTTCTGTTCATTTCTCACATGATAAGGAATTTTGTCTTTCTGAAAAAACCCTATGTACTTCTTTACCTGGGGAAAAAAAACCACTCAGCTATTAGACATTAAATACATTTATTAAAGTGGATTCTGTATACCAGAATCAGATGCTAACTTAATTATTTTACATTATCTCATTTTACTCATTCTACATAACTAACCTGTGAACATGATTATACAGAGTCATACGAACAAAAAGTAAACCACAGCAAATGGACACAGTTATACACAGCTTTCAAGAACCTGCTGAGAAGCATTCTTGCACCTGCAAGAAATCCTAACTCCTCTTAAAAAAACTTCATTGTTGAGTACTCTGGGCCTTCAGGACATTAAAGCATTTCTCTCTCACATGCTGACTGGAAGCCTTGCAGCAGCTGAAGCAATAAATATTGACAGCAAGCTGGCAAACAGCAGATAGCAGTGCTCTGCTCTCCAATTTCACCTGCCTCAGCAAAGACCCAGCCTGCAAGGGACAGCACACCCAGGGCCTCTTCAGCTCTATTATTGCTGCTCTGGCCTGTATTGAAAATACAATATTGAAAATACCCCTCCAACAGTGGTCTACCTTTGAACATACCTCCTTTTCTATACTATCCTGAGAGCCTGAATCACATCACTGAAACACAGATACAAAGCAACAAAGCTCTACCTGGCTACAAATCATACTGCAAGGAACTTCCACGATCCAGTTCCATCCTGTCGTGCTCTTTAGTGATGCTTTGCCAGTCTTGTACAGGAGGCCACACATTGCTTAATAAAAACTGAACAGCCAACACTGGAACGGCCATATGCCAAAATACAAGATACTCCTGACAGCTCATGAGAATTGGAATTAGTGAAGTGGATTTTAATTAGGAAACTGTATTGATGACTGAGTTCTACTTTTCCCTCAATTCTCACCTCATATCCTCTACTTCGAGGCAGGATTAGAGAAGCTGTAAGGAAATGAATTCAGACTTGCTTAAAGAAAATTGAAAAGAAATACTGTGACTACAAAATTCTGTCTTCCCACTGGGAGAAAGGGATCTTTCCAGCAATTCGCTCCCTGCATTCAGACGAACTACAGATTGCTAGTTGGTTTTTTAGCAGACTCCATCCTGCTGCCAAGTTAACAGATTTTCAAACTCAGATTTGAAACAAAGACTTCTTAGTATAACCCAGAAGGTTGAGCATTGAGTTGGACCTAGTTCTCAAAACTCGATCTTATGATTTCATCTGGAGCTCATACACTTTTACCCCTGCCCAGACACACCTATGATTATGGGCTATGTTTAGATTTGTAAGAATTCACCAACATCCAGTGTCATCATTTTCTCTAGCACACAGCTTCACTGAGGGAGGGGTGGAGACATCCTCCACACTATAAACATTTGCCTACTTTCAAAGGAAGATAGGAATCAAAACAAGCTTACCCTGTACTTCTAGCAGACACCACTCTTAACATGTTACATCAACCAACACTTGTGGAGATTCTTCCTTCCAGCTTCTGGTAGGTTTCCTTCCTCTTTGTCTACCACTGAATGTACTTCATTTTGATGGTAACACCTGATTAACAACCTCAGCAAGCGTTTAGAGGTGACAGGCACTCCTCTTTGTAAGCTTCACTTACCCAAAATAACACAAACCCTTTAGTATTCCACAACAGAAACAGCACCACATAAAATCTTAAGGCCACCATCACGCACAGCTCAGGAAGAGATCTGCATGCATGAACCAGATCCGCTGCACAGGAATAACAACATTTAAAGCAGCACTGAACTTTGGTTTAAACAGAGCAAACCAAGACTTCTGCTCTCACACTCTACTGCTGCCAAATCGTTCCATCTGTGTTAGCTGCAAGATGTCAGCTTGGACACGGAAAAGAAGAATTATTTAGTGCATTTAGTGAATGCTCAGATTCAAAATCTCATTTCAGTCAAACAGGTGTCCTTGCCTAGGTGGAACAGAAGCCACAATATTCCTGAACAGGATGGTAGTATCCCCTTAAAATTCCCATACAGAGGAGTGATGCTCGTAAGTCTCTTGTTCTTTTTTGAATGAGTCCAGTTTCTTCAGGGAAAATGCTCACCATGCACAGCTGGAAGAAAGGCAGTAAACGGAAGAGCAGGTCCTCAAAAGCAGAAGTGTGACAGGGGCAGCAGCAGAAAGAGTTAACAATAAGTTTGTCTGTGACATTTTATCTAATTTGGTGTCACATAGTACAGAACAAAGACACAGACCTGGCGTTTTCAATTTAGTAGATTCAAACAGGCATTAAAAAGAAACTGATTCTCATTCACTTTTGAGGATTTCACCTTAAGGGAAGGTCTTTCAAGGATGCACATGATATTCTTCGGCCTTCCGAAAATTAAATTCATTAAGCAGAAGACTCAGTTATTGTAAAAAAATTATTTAGAACAGCCATGAGGAAAGGAAAAGTAAGTCATGAAACCAAAGAAATATTTGTCAATAGCACTGACTAACCCACTACAAAGAAGATGCAGCTTCTGCTAGATGTCTGAGTTTGCACTGGCGGTTCTGCAGTGTCTCAGATCCAGGTTGCTATGGGGGGAAAAAAAAAAAAGGGAACTCTAAAGGAACCTTGTTGTTTTTATATGGCATTAACTCAGGAGTCTGTGCAGGAAGATTATTGATATTTTGAACCACTTAAAAAGACCAACCATAGCTTCCAACACAATACACCCTCCAGGGCTAGAAACAGGACATATGCTAAGGTACATAACGGATGCTTTACGGAATAAATTTCAGTTCTCTGTTATGTTTAAGACTTTTTAATGCTACTTTACTATGTGCATCCTTAAAGTACACAAAATCTACTGTGCTTCCTTGCAATTTTTCTGCAAATGCAGTATCTACCAAAGCTACAGAAATCAACAGAAAGTATCTTCAATCTTCGAAGGAGTTCACTGGTCCATAATGACAGTGCATCTAGAATACAATAAAAACCCAAAATCCAACAACAAATTATTCAGAAGAAAATGCTTACATGGACTTCTCAAGAGGAAGAGATGGAAAAAGCTGATAGCTGGAAAAGGTATGTTAAAATCACAGCTAGGGGAAGGTGGAACCCTTCACTTCTCTACTTTCAGGCAAGCCTCACTGGAGGGACATGGGAAGGGAAGGCACTCCCAAAGCATTCAGAACCCTGAATCTTCCAGCTCAAGGAACACAATCATGCAAGCCTCAGACTAAGGAAATCCTTTAGCAATGTGTTGGTAGAAACACCATGTTCCACATCCAGTATTAAAGCTCTACTCTGCTGCTTGGATCCAGCCCAGGACACTTCTACTCACCTGGGCCCACAGCTGCTGTGCAAGAACCACACTGCTACCACAGGGAAAATGAGCTTGTGCAACAAAACGGGATGATGAGCAATCACCTCACTCTCTGCTCAGCACAAGACATCAAAACCCCCTAAACTGTAAACCAACCTCAACATCACACTTTCTGCAGCAAATCAGCAGGGAAAATACTAAATTTTATTAGGATTTTGCATAAGTGAGATTATATTCCATTAAAGAGATTATCCACTTTTGAATGTTGTCTTGAGAGAGGACTTATGTGTGCCACTCTTCCCTGCTTATCATCTCCCAAATGGGGTTCTGGTAAATCTGCAGAAGGCATGTAAGTGACACTTTAGCTTTTAAGCACAGATGATACCAAGACATTCTGACAATATCACAGCACTGCCAAAATTTACAATTATGGGTTTTTCATAAAGACTAAGCACCTGAGGATCAGATTGCTATTTTCAGATTTCATTTAAAATTTAATCTTTGGTCATCACAGCAGCAGCAAACTGAACCGTAACAGCCAAAAAAACCCAAATAAAACACTCCAAAAATTATGGTATAATTCAAAAGTAGTTAGATTTAAAAAATCTATCTCTATTACACTGATATGCAGAGACACTGCTGCAGCATTCCAAATTCTGAGTTGGTTACAACCCAGTTACAAACTGAGTCTCTTTAAATAGTTTGATAACATTTTATTTAATGAACATAACTCTGAAAACATTCAGAGAAATGTTAACTTTTGAGAGTTTCTCTGTTTTATTCACTTGTATAAGATCACATGGTTACTAGACACATGCATGCTAAATATATTACATGCTACCATGGCAGCAGGTCAGTTCTGCACAAGCTGCTTGTATTAAATTTCTCCTGTAAGTGACATTAGAGTTTAGCTCTGCTCCAGCACATATAGGAAGAGGCTTCACATTCCAAACTACCATCTGAAGGAGAAAACTATGCCAACACAGTATAAAGTATGCCTGTGCTACTTTAACCCATTTACTATTTTAACACACACATGCAAGCCTTGCATTTATGTTATCTATATTATGAATTTTTCAGATTCAAAACTCCAAAGCTATGGCTTTGTCATAGTCTTTTGCTATGAAAATTTAAGGAAAAGGTCACACAATTATAGTCTATAATATGTGACATGTTAAGATTGATGAAATTCCAAACACTAAGTATCATTAACTGGGTGCGGTATTCAACTACAATTGAAATCTTTTACTGGTTTATTAAACTGCCTGGGTACACAGCAACTACTAGAACACATTTTAAATAAGCATAATTGCATATTGTTGTAACAATTTCAGAGCAGATGTTCTCCATAAAAGACAGTGACATATTAATCCCACATAGTCTCTACATATATATTGATATGTCTAGAAATACACACACTGGCACATAAAAAGCACAAACAAATCTGAAATGTCAAAATTAATGGAAGACACCCTAAAAATATTTCATCATCTTCTGTTACAATGCTTCTCTATGTCACACTGCAAGAGGACACCACTGCAGAGAATGCCAAGCTAATGGGGAAAGAAAGGCAAAGTCTTCTAAAAGCAGCCTCTAGACCAACATAGGATTGTGTGTTTCATGGCTTCAGATTGGTGCCTCGGAGAATGCAGAGACAAAAGGGGAACAGACTTGATCATCAGGGTCAAGAGAGGGTCTTGATCACCAGAGTCATCTGTATTCTGCTGGAGGAATATGGGCCATCTGTATTCTGCTGGAGGAATATGCATTAACCCTTTTCTTTTCCTAAGCACAGAGGAAAGCCTAACTCAAACACTTATCAGTAAGGGTGTAATCACAACAAGCTGCAGCTGCCCTTGGAGGCAGAGGGAATCATACAGACCTTTGGTAAATATTTAGGCAGCTAGCCCACATAAAAATCCCAGACTGTTGCTACTCTAGTGCAACCATATCCACAGGGGGTAGGTGAAAGTTCTCACAGACCTACTTTAGCTGCAATTGCATGTTTGCTGCAACCCAGAAGCACTTCCTGACACTGCTCCTCTTAAATAGGAATTTTGTGAGATGGCTCGTACTTCATTGGTCTTCCCTTTCCATTGGTGGAGACAGCTGGAAACCAGACAGAGCTACCAGCAGGTACCAGCTTACCTACAATAAAGATCTGCTATGGGCATACAAGAGAACCGGGAGAAGCAAAGGTAGAGGTATGCCTGGGTTTTGAGCAGATGATATCCTAAACTAGCTCATTATTCAGAGTCCTTCCTTAATTACTCTGCAGAGCACACCAGCATTTATCAAATATGCTGACAGAAAGATACAGAATACTACATTTTTACAGAAGGAAATCATTATAACATTTTTAATTTCAGTCACCCAAAGGTTAAGCACCAAACCATAAAATGTCTTCAGTACGGTCCTGATATATTGACCAGGTTTCGTTTTGACATCAGAACTTCTGCTGTAAGGGACGATGTTGGAGGCACAAAATCATTTCTAATATAGGAGAGACTTATTTTTTTAGCAGGAGAAACACTTCTATTAGCTACACACAGAATATGTATTCATTTGTCACACATTAGCACATGATTGAGAGCCTTTATCCGGTCAAACAGCGTCACACGGACCAAGTGCTAACACACAGCAGAACTCTGCCTGAAGCTCCAGCATCGAATCTGGGCCATCCTGGCACTTCCAGGTTTCTGTGCAGCTGCTGAGAAGAGCTCCCCATCCCCCGACCCAGGGGAGCACAGAAGCTGTCGCTGTGAAGAGGCAAGAAAAAATCCTCCTCAAGAACCATTCTTCACCTCTGCAGAGCTGTCACAAACGTGAGCCTGGCTGAATTATCACATTCCAAGCTTGGCATTTGACTTGTTACTGCTCAAATATTTAAGCCATTGCTTTCCTCTGCATCAGACCTGAACCCATTTTTTCATTATATCTTATTTGGTATTTTTTCCACACTGATGACTTAAGAGGTGCAAACCATTCTGACCTGCTATTAGCAAAGTCCCAGCACACCAGGAGTATTCAGTAACTCACACATACACTGGAGTCCTTTTGCAAAAAAGACACACAGAACTAATACCAAGAGCTGCACTGATTAAAAAAAAACCATAGAAAAGTCACAAAATAACTGAACCAGTGAACTTCCATACAAAGACAAAACTAGGAAGTGGAATGTACAAATACAAGTTGTCTACAGAAAACATATTTTTCATCTTTTTAAAGAACATGTTTCTGACTGCACAATTAAAAAGCAGCTTCCAAGTTTTATCGATACAGTAAAAAGTAAATAAACAGTATTTTTTCTTTAAGCAAATAATATCAAGGTGCCTTACAATCTTACGTATCACGTGCAACAAGTTTTGACTAAGAAAAATAAATGCTCAATATTATATAAAGCATAAAAAAAATCTCACTGACCTTGGTGAAGGACTTGGAATTTTATTAGGATTTTGGAATTAAATTATCTGCAGCTGTGAAGCGCTACAGGTTACTCTTACTGCAGAAGCAAACAAAAACCATCAACAAAAGGCAGAAATCAAAACCTATCCAACATGATTATCAACGAAAGTAGAGCTTGCACAATGTAAGACTATGTAGATGCTCTGACTTTCAGATCAGATAATAATTGTGTTATTTCTCCCAAAGTGTTGGTAACTAATCAGTCAGTTTTGGAGCATCTGCTTTCCAAGACCCCAGGTGAAAAGAAGAAACAAAAATCTGTTAATGCAACATACCCAGCTGACAGATGTAGAACTGTATTCATGGAAACGCTAAAAGACATACCGGAAATGGAGGATATTAAGGAAAGTAAGAGAAGATATACTTGCCAAGAGTAGAATCCACAACACTTGTTTTCTCAGGAGAAAACACACCAGCACTTTAATAGATAAATCTGCCAGAGAACTCGCCATCTACCCACGAGGAAGCAAAATGAAAGAAAGCTCAAAAAAATAGCAGAGAAAACAGAAGGGGGTGTGGTGGAAATACTTCTTGTTTAGTTGCAACTACCTAAAAAAACATTACACAGAATAAACAGCTGAAATCTGACATATTCACTCATCCATATCAGCACACCAAAAATCACAGGCAACACAGCAGCTTCAGCTGCTTACAGCACTTGCTTTTAGCCAAGTGACACATCACACCGCACCTCTTGTACACAGCACCGTCCTGTCCTGTCACACTGACACAGGACAGAGATTGTTCAACTGCTCCCAGGCAGGGAGATGCAGATTAAGGCATTTTCACAGGATCGGCAAGGAATCCACTATTCCAAAGGCAAGGCACCAATCTTAAATTTTCTCAATGGCAAAAATACTCAAGACAAGGCAAGGTCTGCCAATGAAGTAACGTGCTGCTAATCTAGTGGATTAGCAGGCAAATTTGAGGCACTGAAGTTTTCCAGGTCACAATTTGCACTTTTAATTTAACCTACAGATATCAACTAGAGAACTGAAAACAAATGCAAAAACATAGCACTTGCATTAGCAAATTATTTTTTATCTTGCATATTTATAAATAGCAAGAGCTGATACAAATAATACTTGGCAGAATGCAGTCTCCAGTTAAAGCTCACAGAGCCAGGCATCCATTTGGCCAGGTCAGGTCAAATCACAACAGGCAGAAGCTACCACCATCATCATCCAGCCATTACCACACCCCAAGACCCATATGCTGGGTACTTCAGAAGCCTCTGTCACACACAGACACCAAAATTAAATAAAATTATTACATCCTCTAGTTTTCCCAATTTGTTAAAGGCCATCTGAGCCAAATCCTTCTTAGAACAGAAACATCAATCTAGACCACAGACAAGTTTTGGAACTGCAAGTTTTACTGCAAGCCACAAGCTTCATTGTAGTTTAATCACCTAAATTAAATACATAAACAAGATTTCAGTTTTTAAAAGGATGACTGATTTAAATTTGCCACATTAGTCTACTTTTGAAGGCATTTCATGCAGCAACACTTGCTATATCAGAAAACATTAGTGTGTTCTCACATCACACAAAAAATGACCAAAACACATCTAATAAAGAAACAAATGGAAAAAGAGTAAAAGTTGGTGGGTGCTGTCATTTGCTTTACTGGAACACATCAAATAATTTCAGCACTGTTCCGCTAAAGATGTAAAGAAGAGCTGAGACAGGAATTCACAGCTACAAACCACACGAGACCACGTGAGAAAATGTATCCACCTCAAAAAGCAGGTGCACTGCCATCCACATCTTGCTAGTGCATAATCACAACTGAACATATTAACCCAGTTTCCCAAAGCCTTAATGATGACAAATATGACACTGAAAACATGTTCTTCATTAAGAAACAGGTCTGCCCCATTTAGGTGCTACAACTAATGAGCATTTTGTGAAATGATGGATTTTCAAGCAGTAGGGATAATGAACTAAATGCTTTCTGTGTGCTATGCTAACATGCCACTGACTGGCACAGGTGCATAAAATGAGTTCAAAGGTGTCCTGTATACATCTACCTATCTACATCTGTCAAAACAGAGCTTTACTGTTGGTCTAAGAGCGGATCTGAGGCATTCTAACTGAAAAGACAATTTCCAAAAATTTGGACTAATCCAGAAGACAGATCTAATGAGTAATATTTTTCCTATTGTATTGCTCTTCAGTATTGTGCCCTGCTAAGTCTTTCAAATGACAGTGTAATTAAGATAAGCCCAGGAAGGCACTGTACAGGAAAAATAGGCAAGGCCTGTTTATGGGATACACAGGCCTCAGATCTGGGTGAAGGATCTTCTAGTTTAGGAGATTTCATATATAAACTGCTTGAGACTAGCAAAAGAGTACTAGAACCCAGAAACACTTTGCTAAAGAATTTCTTAAAATGGCATGGACATTATCATTCCTCATTATCCAAATGACACTGAGCATCTCCAGACTGAGTGCATCACCCCACAGACAGAGTATGAACCCCAGGCACCAAGAAGGCTGAAGCCAGAAATTGCAGAACAGCATCTCAACCCACTGGAAGTTGAGAGCGGCAATCAAAGTGCAGATCTAAAGCGACGTTCATTAGATTGAACAGTGAGACTTCAATATTTATTGTAGATCTAAAAGAGAAATGTACAGATTCACAAAGAATGACTGCACGCATGTTCTCTAAACAATGCTAATCCAATTAGGTATCACTCATTTAGACAGATCCATTGCTTTAATTATGCTCAAACTGTCTCCTATTGCTAAAACGAAAGTTAAATTATTTAATTTTGTAAGGGAATACAGCAGAGGAGAAGGAGACAAAGACTTGGATTCAAAAGTTCTTGTGATTGCCAAAAGGGGAAAAAGACTGTTCCCTACACACTCAGGAACCATTAAAACCCTTCAGCATTTTTTGCCAAACATGGTTTCACGTATTTTTTTACAGTGCTTCAAAAGGTTTTGCTAAGGCAACTTGTGCATTGACAATAATACAGCCACCACGCTGTATTATAAAGAAGACAATAGCAAGATCTGAGTAATGTGTATTAAAGAAAACACATTGAGTACCATGGGAACCCTGTCAGAATTCACCACTACTGCAAGTCATCCACAGGAAGTTTTTCTGTGCTAGACTTCTCCTCCTAATAATCTCTCTACTAATATCTCTAAGACGTAAGTATTAATATTATAGCAGGGAACAAGCACACAGGCAACGCCATTGGCCTACAGCATTTTCACCTAAATAGGTCTAACAGACACAAGGAGACAGTAGAAAGAATTCCAGAATAAGATCTCCACCACTTACGTCATCAGTCTAGCCAAGGATTTCACTGGAACATTGACACTAACTCACTGAAAACTCATTGTAAGCACAGTTAATGAATGTGGAAGAAACCAGGAGAAAAAGAAAAGAAAGGAAAAAAAAAAAAAACTTCACACACACAACACAAAGAACCAAACATAACAAGAAATGTCCCAGTGGAAGCTGACTTTATCTAAAGTAGTCTAGGAAGCTTCACTGGAATAAGTGGACCTTGTAAAGTAGTTTGTTACTGAATTTCATTTACTGTTACAAAAATCATGCCTAGACCAAGCTTTTGGGATCCACAGCTTAAACAGGAAGAGAGGCAAGTTCCACCTCCCAGCCTCAGTTATAGTGCAACTCTATCTGCATGCATAAGGGCACCACCAATAGCAGCAAAATAAAACCAGAGTTAAACATTAAACTACACATGGGACTTGCCTGGCTACAGCCATTTACAGGAAAAGCTCAAGGAACACTGCAGCATATGCAAGACATTAAGGCATAGTTACAGCTCCTTTTCTCACTTCCTGCATGGAGGCAGTACATCAAATCCACCTGGAAGCAGAACTCAAACATTACCAGAAGAATTTGTTTTCAACTATGTCTTGCAGAGTCCAAATTAGTTTTTTAATGAAAGTTTGCAAACTCAAATGAACCAAAAACATCTTGTACTGGACTGTTTTGCAGGATCTGAGAGATGAAAATACAGAACTTAAAACGTAAACATAGAAGTTTCATTAGATTCCAGAATGAACAGGTATGAAGTCAAAGAGAACAAACCTTTCCTAAAAAGCATTTTACACATTGAAATAACAGACCTAAATTTTCTCCTTGAAGTCAAGAGTAGCCAGCATTGGAGTGCCACAGCATTGGCCACTATTTCAACAAATAGTGAGCTGTAAATGAAATGCTGAAATCCATTTTTAATCAACAAAAAAAGCATGGTAATGGCATATAAATTTAGGGAGTTTATGAATTTCAGAAAAACTACTCTTCTACTGAAATCTAAAGAAAGAGACAACTTTCAGAAAATACAGAATAAATCACATCACAAACAACATCCTGATTTTATTGTATATCAAGTTCCTTTCCCTGTATAGTAACAAGAAACAAAAAGTAATCTAATCCCTTGTTCAAGATTGTAGCAACCACAATAGCAACTGCAGCAGCAGCTTTTTCAAGAAAGGCATTTTAAATGTAGAGTTTACCCCTCAGAACTGGTGTACCTATAACAATCTTCATTGCAACACATGCAATTGTGCCCTTGTCTAAATTTGTATTTGTCTAGAGATATGGAAATGAAGACAGAAGACAAGACAATTATAGAAAGTATGAAACCCAGAGACACAGTCTCAAGGAAGTATAAATGTTAATGGTCAGACACTTGAAACTTTAAAGGTTTCAGACCTGAAACACTGGTAAGTTTGAAACAAGGCATTTGAGGTAAGATGAGGTTCACTCTCTCTGAAGTGTAAGCGTTGATAAACAGAGCCAGACACTAAAGCTACAAACATAAAAAAGAACCCAAGGAAAGGAACTGAATTGGAACTTAATTTTTTTGTTTCCATGCCACTTGTATCTTGGTTGAAACCATGGAGAAGCTGCTTTCGAGTTACTTTATCAGGCTATTACCAAATTCCTGAAGGAAAATATGTATAAATCCTAGCACAGGTGAGCTGATTCATGTTCAAGGTCCACTTATATCTTCAAAAGATTTTCACCTACTCCTCCCTTCCTGCCCAGTGGCCAAAACACTGACACATCTCTGTGGTTGACTGCGTGTGACTGGGACTGGGCTGGCTGTCCTGTCATTGTCCCAATACTGCCACCAGATCAGACTATTTTAAGATAAGCTAATTATGCCACTGAAAAATCTTATAAGCCAGTAAGACTAAGCAGAAGAGACCACAAAGAATTAAAAGCAGAGAAGCACAGGTAAGATAGAAGCAAGAACTGTGATCTCAGCTCTTCCAGATAAGAAGCCTTGAAGATTCCTTATCAGACTGCAACTCTGAATTTTAGGCTGTGCTTAATTTCTCCTGCTTCTACAGTCGTAACAAGCACAAAAAGAAACTTCACACGAAAGGCTGTTGCTCCTTACACATTCAGAAAATTAGTCATTCAAGCCTTAGAAAAACAACACACCAAGACCTTTGTGGCTTGCTCATAGGATTATCTACATGCATGCAAGACAGCTACAGAAACCAACTTAGGTTCCTTAGAACAAACAGATCTGAAGGAAAATCCTCAATAAGGAGTTTGTTCCACAGAAAGTTTTCAAGAAGTTTATTAGATCATCTTCTCATTAACATTTCATTCAAGGACTGAATGATTAAGAAGCAGGTAAAAACTTCTTTCGAGAACTACTCAGCTAGTACCCAGCAATATTGTGATAGGTTTTATTACAGAACAATTCAGCCCTTAAAAAAAACTTGTTAAAAAAATTGGATCCAGAAAGTCCTACATAAAGCACAGATATGAGCATCACATGGGGGAGGAGGTGAGGTGGGGGCTTTAGATAAAATTATTAATATATCTTAAGAAGATAGGAAGACACGAGGACAAAATTCCAACTATCTTCCCATACACTTACAAGCAGGCCTCATCAAATGAAGATATATTTATTTTGCTGAACGAATGAATTCCAGCCTAACATGATATTTAGATCAAATCAAATACATTAAAAGCAAAGCAAATTAAGAAACTGAACGCAGTTTTAAATCACCCTAACTTTAAGTTTTATTTTAACAAAATTAAATATAAACACTTAAGGAAAATAAGAGTTTGCTGATTAAAACATTATCAATGATTGCATTAAAACCCTGAAGATAGAACTATTTCCACACCTTTATAACTTTTTTAATAAAATGAGGTTTACTTGACCACAGTCTATTCTTCCTCATTAACAGTTTCAACCAAGTACTGTAGCAAATCCATCAATTATTTTTGAGATTTCTTAAAAGCGCTGCAGAATTTTTGACCTGGCACTTGCAGAGAAGCCCTGGGCAGAGCAGTGCCCTGCAGTGACCAGAGGCAGAAGGTCCTGGGGGATGCTTGGGCAGTCAGCAGGCCCCTGTGCTCAGCCTGGCCACAGCTGGCGCACATTTAAGATATTTGGAGAACTGAAGAGAAACACACTGTAAAGAGGGAATACTCTAAAAGATCAGAGAATAACAGAAGAGTTGAAAAATAAGGGAAATGGAAATTCTCCAGGTTTTATTACTTGCAAAATCACTTCTTTACTATTACTGTTCAGTCTATTTTTAAATTTACTTCCACCATTTCTCCATATTTTAATAACATAAATGAAATGGGCTACAGAACACAGAATAAAAATTTTCATATATACACTGTCTTTGTTCTTCCCTCTTCCCCATACCATGCTTCACTTACTCCTCAGCAACCCTGCCATAGAGCTGGAATCCTTTTATCTCATGCAATCACACTGGTTACGCTTGCCTAGAGCCAGTGTTAACAGGACAGTCTACAGATCCTTTAATGACTTCCATTTCCCCCGAGACAAAAATTAGATGGTGAAAAGAATAAAACAGAAAGGCAACAAAACCCAATAGCACCCAAGAGTAACACCAGGTTGGCTGCAGCCTCGGCTTGCTCTGAAGTGTTTCTTCAGTCCCGTGGCAGGAGCTGATGGTTTCGCTCACTGCGAGGCTCAGCCAAGCCCCCGGGGCTGCACGGGCACGCCGGGATCACCAGAGGGAGCTGCGGGGGCTCCGAACGGGGCTGCACGGGGGATCCGGGCTTGGATCACAACCTCCTCACTCGGGGCAAGTCCTTCCCTCAGCTTTTAAGAGAAAGCAGTTTTTACTCGAGTCTCTTTGTAGGAACCTTCCAATCCCCTCTCACATCGCAGCTTCCCAAGAGAATGACTCTGTCACTTCCTGGTGGAATCTGGTGCAAGTCCTACATAAGCACCTCACGCTAATACACGACTCGTTGAAAATATGCATGTGACAACAACGGGGTGCACGGGCTAGTTCAGGGCATCCTCAGGAGAGAGCTGTAAAAACAAGGATGTAACCACTAGGCTTAACTGGGCAGGACAGAAGTCCAACTCCTCAGCAAAAACACAAGGAGGAAACTACAACTAGAGGCACAAAAGAGTGCAAGCCCCTGAAGCAGAGCCGCTCCCAGCGAGGGCAGGCCGAGAGGATTCGCAGGAAGATTTACTGGAAGCGGCTTGGGGTTAACTGGGGAATATCAGGTTATTTCATCCCACCAGGAATCCAAGCCTCCTTTGGAGATAAGCCTAGGAAAAAATGCAACCAGGAGTCACCGGGAGCATTAGAATGCCGTGACAGGAACAGTACTTGAAATTTGCAACTCTCTCATTACCCTGTTTCACCTCCTGAACAAACCATTAGTCTTTTAAGGTACTTTTCTCCTATTCTGCATCAGGCACCTAAATGACTCCAATATTCAGGAACATTCCGTTTTAAAATCCAGAATTTCCAACAGTTTCAATGCCACATTTGACTAGTTTCTTGAAGATACTGAATTAGCAGTGATGAATAGAAACACAGCTTTTTCCTTTTTTTAGGGAAAAAAAATAATTTATCAATTACAATAACTTGTTGTTTCTGCCCTCCTCAAATTTCATCTCATATTAAAGCCAATACAAAGCCTGGAGAGTTTTCTTAAATTTCTCTGTGCGTCACTGAGAAAAAGTGCTTTCTGCACGATTTTATAATACACATTTGATAAAATAGTTTTTAAATTTCAGTTGTTTCAATTGATAATATCCCATTATTTTTTAACAGCCATTCAAGTTAGCAGTTTTCATATTTGTGACAAAGGAAACAACAAGCACGTATTTAAAACTCATTATCATTCTATGACATCCAAAGCTATTACATGCTCCATGTGCTCCTTGGGAATCTTAAGGGCATTTGTGTTAATAATTACAACTTCTGCTAATCACCCGTACTCTATATCTCCAATATTCAGCAAATTCTTGCTTCCATCAACTGACCACATCTCTCTTCAGCCATCCACAATTTTGTCTCCTTCCCCTGAAGGAGGAGTTCTAATTTAGTGCTTCCTAATGGAAACCATTAATACTTTTACTGCTGGCACTTTTTTCATAGCCCAACATCTCTAAAAGCAAAGATCTTCACATACATTTCAGTGACAAAAAGTTAAGACACAACTATTTGGAATGTTATGAACAAAGATAAGGAGGACAACAAGAAGACAAAACATAAACCCCAACACTCAAAAGAAACACAGGAGGATATTAACGAAGTCTCTCAGAGGAAATCCTTCTTCTGCACTCAAAAGCTTCAAATCCCTGAAGCCAACTATTCAAGTAAATATGTGTTTTATTAAACTCAGACTAACAAACATAATTTGACAGCCTATAGGCTCAAAAAATTTAGCAGAAAGTACTTTTCCTTTTTTGTAGGCATAAAGTGAAACAAATTATCTTGTGCTGTACCTCCGACTTCCCCTCATTTACTCTGAAACCAAGGGGATTCTGAATATAAATTTAAGACACCTGACTTAATTAAAACTTCATACCATTACACAATAATTTCAACAGCTTCAAGGAAAAATAAAAATTCTAAAAATTTCAGTTTATTACCCTCAGTGCCTGACAAGACAATAAAAGAACAATGATGATGGAACATCCCCTTTTCTCAAACACTCTCAGAAGACTCATTGCTTTGAAAGCTCACAATGGAAGAAGCAACATTTTTAAACTGCTCTATACACCAAATTATTAGCAGTCATTCTTGTCAGCTTACAGCTTTTAAAACAGGATGCATGCAGTCATATCAGGAAGAGGCAGTTGCTTGTGAAAGAATGATACCAAAAACAAGATGTCCCTAATGCTGATAACCTCATACAATGCTTCTGAGCTATACCATACAAGTTTTCCCCATGATGGTCTGTTAAATACAATTCAAAACATCTGGAGAAAGAAAACCACTTAAAAACAGCCACTTTTTTTTTTATATCTGTAAAATATTACAACTTTTTTTTCAGCTCTTGGACTCAATTATCGCAGGTTTTGTATGATACAGGGTGACAATTTCTGAAAGTTTCCTTAATGGACACTACTAAGACAAGTCTGTTGTGCCCTTTATGTGCCCTTATCTTCAGGACATGTGTATATATCTGAGTCCCTGGAGGTTCAACTTCTTGCTTACTCTCTTCTCGTACAACTGTTTGTAATTCTTCCATAGCATAAGGGACACTAAAACAACCTCCTCTGAATTCTGTTTCCAAACTCCGTACGCCACAATTTTCAAGAATGAAATGTGTAACAGCATAGCCCCAGCACAGCTCATTTACAGCCATGCTTACACAATTATATAGCTAAAAGTTTAATAATTTAACCCCCTTGACCTTCAAAACATGAAGTGATCACAGAAAATGAAAAGATCAGGCCTGTGTATACTGGTACAAAACCTCAACTCTGGTCCTGCAAATGTCACTGCAGGTACAGAAGACACATCTGCTTTACATATTCTCATAGGTCCATGGTGAGCTTTCAAACAATAAAAATAACACCAGTGCAGTCCATGAAATCCTAAATTATACTGTCAGAAGCAATCTGGTTTGCAAATGGAACTGAGCTACATAAACACTCAGAAGTTTGAAATAAATGGGGAAAAATCCTTCTTCACCTCTACTATTATCATAAAAGTATCACGAGCACAAACCCATCCATTCTACACACCCACTCTTAGGTGATCTCTGACCATGACACATTTTTCTCTGAGTCAATTAGCTCCTGATTAGAAAAAAAGTGAAAGATGCTTTGTCATCAGTGCCTGGTACACAGACACTCACAGCAAGCACCTTTCCACAACTCTGCTTGGCTGGTAATTCCTAGCACCTACTTTTTATCTTACTATACTTAAATCAGGCATGCGACAATTCTCAGTAGCTCCTAGTGAAATCACAAAGCAATGCAGAATGCATTTTCAAGTTTCCAGGTTGGCCTATAAGGACTTTGCCAGAATTCAAAAGCACTCCAGGGACAGAGGCAAATATAACTGGGAGACCTACCTAATTATGCATCACTTACATTTTGAAATAAAGTAGTTAATTCCCTGAAAAATAATTCAATTAATCACACTCTTATTAAGACAGGTGTATTTTCTTCTGATCATAGAGGCACATTTGTACTGCTACAACACACAGAACAAAAAGCAAAGTGCTCTTGTAGAAAAGGTTCTGTATTCCCCTGCATCAAAATTTTGAAAAAGACTGGTCACAAAATTTAGCCTGCCTTATTCTAATAAAATCCCTTCCTAATTCTTTACTGTAGACTCAGATTAAAAATAAAGTGAGAAAAGATACATATCTTTTTTAAGATAAAATTTAAAATATTCCACCTAGGCGATTGTCTTGGACAGGCAGGGGTAAAATCTCAGAAACAGAGGGGTCTTGCAAGATATTAATTCCTGTTTAGTGTCAAATGGAAATGAGAGTACACAGTACAGTGGTTTATGCTTCTAAAGAAAGTTACATATTAAATAAAAAGAAATCTAGAAACACTCTTGCAGAACCACTAAACATAAGCCAAAACAATACAGTTGATTAAAACAATCAATGCCTTAATATGGAGGAAAAAAATTCTTACTTTTCAACTCCCTAAGCAGTAACTTGAAAGATCAAGTGTTAAAATAAGAATGCACCATATGAGAGGAGTGGTCAGAGGTAGAAATCTAGATCAGATGCTTCTTTCAAATAAACTAAGCTAAATCTATTATTGCAGACTATGAGCTCATTATTTATTAGCTGGTGCTCCACCACAGAACACATGCTGGGGGGGAGGGTAGCTGTCATATTCCACAGCTGAAAGCTGGGCTGAACTCTCAGTAATACTATTTTGTTCTGTTGCACTGGATACTGCATCAATGACCTAAAATGTATTTTGATCAGCTGTCCAAAGAAAATTCCTCAAGTTTTTTACTGGAAGGTCAACAAAGCTAACTCAGGGGAGAAGTGAAAGAATGTTTTGTGTCATCTCCCAAACTTCCTAAGACACCCAAACCACTTTGCAAACATCTAGGGGAAAAACCAGCTACCTTTAGTTATTTCACATCTGACTGCACCTTAAACCAAGGGGATTCTGAGTATAAAATTAAAACTACACACCATTACAAACCTTCAAAGTCTTTATTCACTTCAGTGGCAGGAGCCGGAGTCAAACAAACCGATCATCAGCACCACCCCAGTGTCAGTGACAAGTCCGTTCAGGCAACCACTGCTCGGGCCTTGCAGTGCACAGGAAGGCACACAAGAAAAAAGGGAGTGCTGTGTTTATATTCCCTGGTTACTTCACCAGAGCTGAAGGGATCAAATCTGAACACAAAGTACCAAATTCACCCATATTATCAAAACCAGATTTTGACTTTTGCCCCATTTGATCCATTGAAGAGCACATTATTACACATGTGAAATAATGTCTTGCCACTACAATAAATGTGAAAACTTAAAGCGATTTGTGCATTAAGAAGCACATACATTGCCACATGATGTTCCAATTAATTCAAAGGAAGATTTGTTGCAATGAGAAGGAAAAGCAGATCCCAGTGCTTTGCACACATCACCAGGCTGCTGTCAGGACTGAGTAGGCCTAATGCCCAAGGTTTACTCAGAACATTTAATACTTTAAAAATAAAAAATTAAGAATTTGGTGAGGCGAGTAACATGTGCTAATGGCAATTTTTAGAAAACATAGACTTTTAAAAATTCAACCAAACCCCACAGACCTCTCTCAAGCAAGGCATAACAAACCACAGTTACAAGTAATTCAAGATACTCCTTATTTAGGAAAAAAAGTTGCTAAACTAATACACATTTGCTCATTACACAGCATTAGACTACACTTCTTTCAGTGCTGCTGGAAAATTAATCAGCTGTGTTTTGTTAGGAGGGCATGGCTGAGAGCAGGCAAGGTAGCCCGGCATTGTTCACAGAGCAGAGCGGTGCCTCCAGGCTCTCTGAAGCAGCACTTGGGCCCAGAATATACAGAATGACATCAACAAGTTATCTGAGAAACGTGGCCAACATTCTAAAATAAACCCATAAAATCTCTGCTGCCCGCATTAACCAGTTTAAGGTGAACCACACACACTTCAGCTCAAAGGTTTCTAAATAAGATGAGTCTTCTGCCATAATGAGCCCTTTTATTCTCCAGAATTATTTCAAGTTTGAATGCAGCCATGTCCTCCTCATTGTGCTAGTCCAACATGACTCAATGTCTCTTAAGTTCATAAAATTCAATGTTCACTTTCTTCTCCATCTGTGGTTTCACAGAGAAAGAAACTCATTATAGGGATCTAAATCCAGGGATCTGCACATCTGCAAAACATTCATGGCACCACTCACTCAGAGGTGAGCAGTGACCACATCGGTTTAAACACACACTGAAAAAACGGAGCAGGACAAGCAAACAGCAAAAAAGCTGATGGATTTCCACCATCATCTCTAAATGTCTGCTCGCAAATAAATCACAGAAATCTCCAGTGTTCAAACTGGTTTAGATCAGTTCCAGGGCCAGAGAGAAAGAGTTACACACACACCAAAGCTGTCCTGAGGTAGAGCCTGTCCCTGACATTGAGAGATTCTTCCATTTACCGACGATCGTCCTCTGCCACTACACGTGGACCACATCAACCACAGATGCAGGAAAGAATTATGGAGGAGAAAAATAACTGACCAGGGCACTGGGTTATGTTCCTTATGAAATTCCAAACTGAATGCCCTCAGTCAAAAAAGGCTCATCTCCAGCTGCATAGCACCATCATAATCCCTTAATATCTTGACAATTTGTTCCATTCTCTTATTTTTGATTTGCTGGCTTAATGAGTATAGAATTTTAAAATATCATTTAATAATGATACCCTTTAGTGAACAAAAGCACCGACATTACATCCTTTATTATAATTTATTACAAGCCTTCTAGATTATGTAATTGAGTAACATGTCATTTTGCACATATTCTAGCACCTCAATAAAAAAAAAATCGTTTAAATGAGGAACTTCACACTTCTTCCCCAAATGCAAATCATCTGTGAGATAGGAGGAAAAAACCCTAAATATTACATTCTTACATGCAAAAGGCATTTAAAATAATTTTAAATACAGACAGAAGAGATGACAAGAATGTTGCCCTGACATCTTTTGCACGGGCCATTTAAATACCAGAAGACAGCAGAATTAGCTAACAAAATATAGCTGGCTAGTTACTAAACAAAAAAAAAAAAAGGCACAAAAACTTGCATAAGGAATAATTGTGTGTAGACAGTTCACATAATGATTGAAAGCTCACAGCCTTCCTCATGCTAGATAAAAATTTCCCAGACTGTGAAAAAGGTTTAAAATAAATACATCTACATTACCAATTCCATACCAAACCACTTTATTTTCCTTACTACTGTTTACAAATTATTCCTTTTCCTTCCTTCTTTGTACTTCCCAAAACCCTTTTCCCCCACTGCTCATAATAATTTTAGTCGTTGTATGGCTATGGGACACAACGTTTTTTTACACTAAGCAATTTAAAAAACCCTCTTCTTAAATTATCTTTTTTCTCCCTACAGAACTCCAATTTCTCAACTCTGAAATTAATCACCTGTCAAACAAGGCACTATGGTCAATTTTTTTGAGCAATTCCACTCTCCTCGACGCTTAGCATCTCAAAAGCGAGTAAAAATTTATTCTAAAAGACAGCTCCATAAACTTAAAAAAATTAAGTCTTTCCAGTCAGAAGCGGGCCAGTCCTTTTTCCTCACGACTTCTGCCGCTGAACACAAAATCCTGCTGGCAGCAGAACCCCGCTGTACCTTCAGCCTTCTCCCTCTGGACAAAACACCCTCCGGTCCACACATCAGGAGCGCTTCTCCCCCTGCCATTCCCAACACACCTTCCTGCGGCGCACAACTCCTTGAACCATTCCCACCTCCCCCTGGCCGACCCCCGGCCGCTCCCGCCGGCGCATTCCACGGACGGGCTCCCGGGGAGGCTTTTCCTGCCGGTTCCCCGGTCGCTGCGATGTCGCCTTGCCCAGCGACACCCAGCACAAAGGGTCCCTTCCCCGCACCCCGGGCGCTCCAGGGCCGCGTACCCCACCCTCCTTCGCTCCCTCCCGCTCGGTCCCCGGGCAGATCTGCCGGCCTGGCCCATAAATGTCCATCTCCTCCCGCAGGAAGTTCTGCGGAGGCCCCGGCAACTCGCCCACCCCGGGACCCCGCTGGCTCCCCCCGCTCCGCTCCCTCAGAGCGGGATGGGGCCGGCGGGGGGGGACCCTTCTTCTTTTCCCCCTTCCCCTCCCGCCACCCCGTCGGCCGCTGCCCCCGACTCTGCCCGACCCTCGGGCTGAAGGAACACGCCCCGCGGGCCGCGCGGAGCCGGGACCCCGGGACCCCTCGCTCACCGCCGCTCCCCCGCTCGCTCCGCTCCCGCCGCGGCTCCTCAGGAGACACTGACACCGGCGCACGGATACCGCGCCGCGCTATTTTTGGGAAACAAGGCCCGACCGCGGCCGGAACTACAGACTGTGTCACACTCTTCTCCAGTATCCTTCCGCACTTTTCTCCGCGCAGCTCCGGCGGGGCCGAGGGTGTTCAGCGGCGCCGGACAGGGGTGGAACGGAACGGGGATGGCGAGAAGGGGCGCGTTGTCCCCGCGGCGGGAGGTAGGACGGGCACGGCCACACTCCGCACTCGAGACATCTCCGGATTACTTTGTTGGTCCGGGGAGCGGCCGGGCCTACATTCCTGCCCGCCGACCCGCCCCGGAGTGACGGCGCGCACAGCCAATCGCAGCGCCCGCACGGGACAGCCAGCCAATCAGGGTGCAGTTGGTGGGCGGGGCGTAGCGAAACGTGGACGACTTGAGTGACATCGGAGAGCTCAATCAGAAATGCGGGGAGAGAAACAACAGCCAATCAGAGCAGAGTGAGGGCGGGGTCGCTGTGAAGGTAGCGCCCCGCCTCCCCGAGCTCGGCGAGCGCGCATGCGCAGAGCGCAGGACGGGGTGCGCCGCCGGTGACGCAGAGGGCCCGGCCCGCCCCGAGCGGCGCCTGCGCCAACGCGGGGCCTTTGGGGCCAAAGCGCGGCTCGGGGGCGATTGGAACAACTCCCGGTGAGTGGGGCCGGGTCCCCCCGGCCGGAGCCTGCAGCAGGGGACTGCCCCCACAAAAACACTGCTCAGCTGCCCGTGTGTGTCACCCTCGGAAACCACCACCGCCTCCCCAATACACAGACACACACACACATATATATATAGTGTGTGTATATATAAATACACACTCTGTACTATGTAGATATATTTTTATATGTGCTGTAGCTATAAACATAATGTGTCTCGTATATGGAATATATATACAATATATAAAATATATGTATTATGTATATATATACTAGTAGATATTATGTAATTGTGAGAAATAGCCACTGGTAAAATTGAACAAGGACAAGGTTGTAAAAGTGAAACTATTAATATAAATTCATTACACTATTAAATATATATATATGTATGTAATATATAGTATATATGCTATATATAATATGTGCTATAAATACATGTATGGTATACAGTACATATACACTGTATTAATTCTACCCTAAATATTAATTATATACTGTATATCTAATTGTACATATAGTGACTATCTACTGTATAGATACAGATTTAAAAATTAATATTTTTCTGCCTGGCTTTCTGTGGAACTGCCAGCTCTGAGGACATGAGCTGTGTCTCCACCTTCAGACAAAGGTGACAGTCCACCTCAGCTCCACTCCACGCATCCATCCCCAGCTCACGTTATCTCTGCCAGAGCTCCCATTAATTTTGCTCCAAGCAGAAAAGACTCCTCAGGAATACATCATGAAAGACATAAAATGGGCGTCTTTCTCCTTCACAGAAGGCGGCAGCTGAAGAGCGACCCAAAAATAAAATTTTGATGATAAAATGATACTTGCCAAAAATCATCTGCGCTCTACAGCTCTTCCAAATTTATCCTGTGAGATACCCACAGCCTCAGAGTGGAACGACAGGAGCCATTTCACAGCTCTAAATCACTGCAAAGGGCACAGCTCTAGTCAGGACACCAGAACCAAAGGTGCTGTCTCTGAAAAACAGAGACCAGAGGGGTTTCTTTGTGTTTTCAGATGAGATCATTACCTGGACACAAAAAGGGAGCTCCACAAAAGGTTAGGAACTAGGATGCCAGAAATGATGACAGAAACTCCCACTTGGCAGTGTGCTGACCACACCATGGGATGGGAAAAGGTGCATACTCCACGATCATTCCCAAAATGTGAATGTAAATTTCTGTTGTCTGTTTCCAGAAGTTCAGCACAAATGGAAACAGTAATTGACTGCTCTCAGAAATGCTGGAGTTCAGGGTTTGTAATGTACAGATTATTTGGATTTTGAAGTGCAGCCAGTGAATAAGTTGAACAGCTTCTGAAACATCCACCTTTTGTTCCAAACAGAAGTGCAAGAATAGACACTTCTTCATGTGGATCTAAGAAAAAGATTACAAGAAGTGAGAAAGACAACAAAATATAAATATTTGCCACCTACAATCATATTTCCAAACTGATTGTTGCTGATCTGTAATAATCAGGAAGATATTTAAATACACACAGTTTTCTTTCAGTTTCAACATGAACAGTCTAAATGCCATTGATTTTCATATGAATATGATTTATTCTCTTCGTCCTCACTATACCTATCATCCATAATACCTGTAAGGTCTATTACTAGAATATAATGATTAATACCACAAAATCCTCTCATGACAGCAATATGCTGAGAAGATGTTAAGATAAAATACTGAATATTTAAGTTATGAAAGTCAGTGGCAATTTGAGTAAGACACTGAAGCAAGGCCTGAGCAAGGACTTCTGGATATACTCATGAATTATTTTCAGCACATATTATTCCAAGCTGGCAAAAAATAGAGCAGGAAGCCAAAGAGATAAATAATTGTTTCTAATCTGTTCTTTTCAGTGGCACCACAAGAAGAAGCAGAGCATGTGTTTCTCAAGGGATTTCTCTATGAGCCTTGCAAACAATCCTTCAGGGGCACAGAGCAGCCTCCTTCCCACTGAAATGCTTTCCTTCCCCGTGTAACAATCGAGAAAAGGAAGTGCAGAATTCAGGTTGCAGTTGAAATTCCAGATGTTGTTTCCATGTGTGATGATGTGCTGCCACATCTGCTCCTGCAGAGCCCTCGTGGGACTGGTGGGGAACCAGGATGGGTGGTGGGGAGGGCACGGATGTCCTGACGTGTCACAGCGAGTGAGAAATATCACCCCTCAGGCTGACAGGAATAAAGGAACAGAAGAATTGGTGCATCAAAATCACTGAAATCACTGCCTGACCTGATGGTGCTGCTTTGGGTTTAATTTCCAGGACAACTGCAAAGGCCAAATTCACCTGGATAACACAAAGGGTGCAAAACTGCAGATAATAAAGAAAAATGTACACTGCAGAGAAAAAAATGGCAATTTTTGTGAGACTGTAGAAGCAGCAACATAAGAAACCCCCAGAGAACATCACACTGGAGTGTCAATATGACAGGGGAGAAATTACCACAAGCATCTGCCAGGATCACTTCTGAGAGAAAAGGGAACAACCACTGACTGCATCTCTGCCCATCTTATGTACAACCCAGAGACTAAAAAGAGCCCCCTGAAATCTCTTCCCTCGGCCAAATAGCAGGCACTGCAATTTCCATGATATCCAAAGAGAAATAAACTCAGAGCAATAGCAAATATAAAGAAAGATAAGGAAAAAAGATAGCAGTGTTCTTAATTTTAACTAAATAGCCTTGGAGTTGTATGGAGTCATCATCCAGCAGTTGTTATGGCAATAAAGCTTTCCCTTGCATCTCTCTTCCAGTGCATTTCCACCCACTCATTCAAGGTATTTTGGAGGCACCACCACCAAAATCAGATCTCTACTAACTTTCAACTTACATTTTAGGACCTTCTTACAATCCACTCCAGAGATGTACCATGGCTTTTCCTGCTTTCAAATGCTCCTTGTATTCCAGAAATCAGCTTTTTAATCTTGTGTCCTGGAGGAGAGAATTTGAGCCTCATGCTTCTAGAGGTGAATGTTATAGAAAACCAAAATGCAGGACTTTTAAAATCATAGCTAAGAGGAGTAGGGGATCTTATGTAGCTTTTGCATGTTTGCCAAACAATTAAGTTACCCTTCAAAGGGAAGGGGGGGGTCTAAGAACAAGGTTTTCAGAACAAGGTTCCTACAAATCCTACGCCAGATTAATTCCTAACATTGTTCCACTTACAATGGGGGAAACACTCTGTGAATGAAGATTTTGTAAAGGACTACTGATTGCAACAAAACCGAATTGTACTCACAGCGTTTCAGGATGGGAACTCACATTAGAAACAAAGGAGAGGGGCAGGGGGGACTCCCACCTAGGGAGCAGGAAATCAGAGAGGAGCAGATAATGGTTCCTGGCCATTGAGGCTTTGGGTAACCCTGTTAACCCCGTGGTCACCTCAGCACAAGCATTGCCTGTCCTCTCGGGGAGCTGGCTGGGCACAAACTCCCCTGAGTTCCCTGTCTGTGCTCAGGAGTGCTGCTCTTACAGTCTTTGGCCCTGATGTTGCACTACGCACAGAAAAAATCAAGATTTCCTTATTTTACTGAAGTCCAAGTTGCCTGACAATGCGTGAATTAAATTCACTTAATCCATCCCATAAACTGCTCTCTATATACCACTAGTATTTCCACATCATTATATGGTATACTCACTAATCTGATTGCCTTGGGAATATTTGTTTTTCCAAAACTTGTGGCCAAGGTACATAAGATTAGATCAGACACAGCTTGTCTAAGAATGCTGTTATGTGGGTGTACAGTGTATTTGCTAGTTTTGAGTTACAGCTAAAGGTACTCTTTCAAATTCTTCCAGCCAGGGGTGTGAGCTCAGTTCCCTGAAGTTTTCTGCTGCAGCACTTGGAACTTTACATTTTGCTTTGCTCTTGGTGTTCTAACACTGGAGGATCAACAGGGGAAATGCTGCTATTGCCTCACCAAGGGCACGCCCGGCCCGGACCTCAGCAAAATTTGTGATATTTTATAGGTCCCCACAAGTCTCTCTGGGATTCACGCTCTTCTGCTGGGATTTTCTCACCATTCTGCATGTTAACATGAACCAACAGCTGGGTTTAGGAGATGGGATATAAATAGCAACATCATGCTGCGAGCAAGCTTCTTGGAAAGTAAAGAAAATACGTTATTTAATGCACTCTGACATTTGCCTTTCCTCCCCTCATTCCTAAGCTGCACTCCTGTAAACACCCTTAATGACAAATGCAAAGCAGTGGACTTGCTCACATCGACATAGCAAGTGCTGCCTTGAGCCCAGGAGATGATATCCAGAGCCTTTTACCTCTCCCCTCAGCTGGCAACCCCTGCACAGCAGGGAAAGGAGGCAGAGCCTGGATGGAAATTCCTGCTTCCAACAGCACTCCAGATTACAACCTTTGGTATTTTATTTTCATGGTTGCTCCATGTTGCTTCAGAAACTTCCTGCTTTTGCCATATCTTTCCATTCATTAAAGCTGCAGCTTGCAATTAAACATTCTGACATAACATAGCTGGGATTTTTTGGCAGCAGCCTTAACCAGAGGTTTTCAGAGTTTCCTGCAGACGGCTTTAAATTTTCATATCCTCATGAAGGCTTGCCACCTTCTTTTAATAACTTGAAAAAATAAGCCTCTCTCAGGAACTTCATTGTTGCTGTATTTCCCCAGCACTCGCTTGCTGCTGTTAGCAATGTGTCGTGCACATGTATATTTATAGAGGGAGCAAAGCCTTCATATGCACTCTATAGTTTGACATCTCATAGGGAACACACAGATTGCTTAGCAGATCTAAAGAAAAATAGTTATGTTCAATATTTTCATTATTAAAATGTAATTTTCTCTTCTGACAGCATTGTGTTATTTCACCCCTCAAAAATAATCATATTTACTGCATTATTCAAAACTTACAGGCCCTCATCTGTTAACAATTTTGTAGCTTTATACATATTATGACTGGTATACATTGCAACACTAAAGTATTTGTATTATTTTTATGCAACAAAGTATTTCTTAGGATAAATCTTGACCTTTTTCCAAGGAGCTGGAAATCACTTAAAAGGATTTTAAAGCTATTTGCATTTTTAAGGTGTAGAATATATTTTATAATTTGGAGAGCTGTTCAAATACTGCTTGCCATTATCTCCAATATATATTGGAAATTTATTTTAAAGCGGGTCTTTTTAATGTTCAAACTGACAAAGTCTTTTTTTCTTCTAACATTACCTGGCAAATAAATTCTTAAAGGGATATTATCAATTTAAGAACTATGCTTTAGTCTGGAAAAATTTCCAAGAGATTAAAGAGAAAACGGCTCCTTTTTTCTGTAAGTTTAATTTCTATATTTGACAGCAGTATGTGTGGTCAGTATCTCATGCTGTTAGGAAACAAAAGGGACAGAAATAGATATAGGAGACCATAATACCTGAAACGTTTTTGAACTACTTTTTTAAAGTAGATTTGAAGCTGATGGGGCCTCTTCAAGTGACAAAAGACTTGTGGAACTCTTAAAAGCCAGATAAGTTTCTCCTGACTTATGCAGAGCACCCTCAGCTCCCTCTGCAATCAGCTAAAGCTGCTCTTAAAATGCAAATTTAAGTGTTATTTTTCCTGCATTTTGTCTGCTTCACTTGAAATTCACTGACCCAACTGCAATACAAAAAGGCACATTTTTTATCCTGATCTGGTAACCTTCATATCCAAAGCCCACAATGGCTCTGCAGGATCTGTTAGAGTCTACAAGGCACAACAAAGAAACTTCTAAAGCAGTTAACTTCTGGAATAAAATTTAATTTTTAAACTTGGGCAGTTTACAAGGTACATTTTGGGGTTTTATAATGGTGAACAGACTCCTCAGTACAAATATTTCATTGGCGCACATCCCATTGATTGCTTTGGGAGCACATGTAGGATGGTTGCTCTGTGTCCCACAGGATAAAGAGCACCCAGCAGCTTCCCTGCTCCCCCTGGCCCTTCCAGGTAAAGGCAAAAAAAAGTCATGGATTCTCCCTTGGAGTTTGGAAACTAAGCTTAAAAATTTCCCCGGAGCGTTAACGTGGATCAAGCGGTGCACGTTTCCGAGCTCGGATCTGAGCAGGCGTTTGTTACGGGGTTTGTGGTTTTCTTGGCTGTGATTTAGGATTATTGCATACTTTCTCAACCCTTTACTAAAAATATGCTCGGTTCTTACCATGAAATGCGGCAGCACATTTGTTGCAATCTCTGAGGATGGTTTCTTATCTGTCAAACAGTTTAGAAGACAAACTGGCACGGAGACAGCTCACCTGTTTTCTGTGCTCACTCGGTGATAAACTCCATCTCAGACCCCATTGTGGCACCGAGGACAAGTGTTCTGAGACAAAGCTCATGTAAACAGGTCACCTCTCACTGAAATGCCATTTCATTCCCAAGCCAAGCCAGCTGGCTTTGGACAGAAAGTTCTTTTCTCCTTGCGTGGGCAAACTTTATCGCCTTCCCATCCTTTTTCTCTTGCTGTCACATTACTGCAGAGGTGGCGGTGGCTGATAGCAGAGTGAGAAGCAGCGTTCAAAATGTGTCCAAGATAATAATGCCTGGTCCTGCAGCCATGTGTTGAATCCCTCCACGTGATCTCACATAACCTAATCAAATGTCCTCCCTTTCGTTACATGAAAGTAAAGATGAACAGAGATTGAATTCAAGTTTTTGAGTTAAAAAGAAAAGTAACCCAAAGTTTCAGTGTTTGATCCTGCGTTTCCTTGGTCTCAGTCGCAGTTTCAAAGGGTCCAAGCACATACTGTATTTGGAGCTTTTGAAACTTTAATTTCAATTTAGCAAATCCTGTTGCGTTCCTGCTGGAAAGAAGCAAATTTCTTCTTAGAAAGCATGACCCTCTCCCACAGGGCAGAGTAAGAAACAGAGTGTTGTTTGGGAGGAAAGCTGAAAGTTTTGGATTGTGGGGTTTCTCTTTGTTGTCTTGTGGTTTGTTTGTTAAGATGTTTGCAAACCCATCTTTAGATTCTAAAATGAAAGGCCTTCAAACTTCTCCATAAAATACTGCTCTAGAATGTCAGTGGAAAGTCTTTTATTGATTCAAAGATCTGACCTGCACAACTGCCCCATTTGAGCAAATGAGTAAAATACACAGTAAGTACAGTTTAACTGTTTTGAAAGTGGCTTAAATCTGTTTTACTACACTTTAGCCAAGCTGAACTGTACTAAACTAGGTTAAGCCCATCACCGCCGAGGAAGCCAGGCTCTGGATTTGCCGTGCCTGAGCTGTACCTTCCCCCTGGGGAGAGGAGGAGAGGCTACCTCAGCTCACCCGGCGTTTGGGGCAGGTACGCGATGGGAACAGCTGACACATAAAGGCTCCTTATCCCCACACTAATTTGTCCGCGTGTCCACAGCCATAGTTACACTTGTTTATATAACAGCAGTTTAAAAGGATACTTTCGGGGGCTGAATCCATGAATGAGCGATCTCATTCAGGTCCTGACGTGCCTGACAGCTCACCGCGCATCAGCTGAGCCTCGCTAATTGACCGTGTGTGTTTGCTCTTAGCCCGTGGCGATCGGCGGTGGAAGGAGCCCGTTTAGGCTCCTCTTTCCTTGCCCTGGGGTCACTCGCTCCTGCTGGCACTCGGAGCTCGCGTTTAGGCTGGGGGCAGGAGCGCTGCGCTGCCCGGGCCGCTGCCTCCTGATGGGGCTGGCAGCCAACAGCATCCCCCAGCTCTTGGGCAAAACGCGATAACCAGAGCATAAATCAGGTGTTAGTGCAGGTCAGCTAGGGATGGATTTAAAGCAAATTGGCCCAAATCGCTCCCAGTCCAGAATAAGAGTGGCTACCCAGCACTAGCTTTAATAAATTCAATACAGCTGGATCTAACGTATATGGAAAAACTTTTAACTAATCATAAAAAGGCAAAAATCTTATGTTCCTTGCTCTAGGGCACGTGCATTCACTTCAAACAACAAATACAACTGGACACATAAAGCAAGTGAGTCAAATTCACACCATCCCTGCCGACAACAATCAGAGCGGGACAGAGGGAGCTGTGGAAGCAGCAGAACCTTCTCTGGCTCTCCTGGCAGGTTTGTGACACTCGTTTTGGGTTGTAACCTGCTGAAAGTGAGAGTGAACATTCTGTGCTGTCTCAGAAGTGTGTGCTCTGCCATCACTTAGTAACAAGTACGTAACAACCCTGACACAGCCCTGGTAAAAGTCAACTGTGAACAAACACAAAACGGCTGAGTTTGTTTTCATTCCTTGAGTGTGATGAAAAGTATTAAGGATCAGAAGATGATACAGAGGCTGAAAAGTAAATCTAGGTTTCATAAATTTTAATAACCAAAGTGTTATTAATAATTTGATCTAGCAGAAAATTCTCTAATTAATAAAAAGCAAATAAAGCTTGATTTCCTCAAATGGCTTTACCCTTCATCTCTAGAAACTGTTGCTTTCCTAGAAATTATGGAAGTATAGCTGAGATTAGTCATATAGGGACAATTTTTCAAATCCTTTACCAAAAGGAGATGGATTTGAATGAAGGAATGTGGCCCCCTAGTTCCCATTTCCTGGCTGAGTTATCTCTTCTAAGAAATTCTTTCATGGAGAGTGTCCGTGGGAAACTAGTCTGGATTCTTTGTGCTGTGTGAGATTTTAGAAGACTGTTATGGATCAGCATCCCACCAGGGAGGACACAAGATGCAAATGCACAGTAAAATGATAGTCTTGCCCCTACAACACACTACGTAGTCCTGGCTGCAGACTGTGCTCCAGATTTATTCCTCTGTGGCTGCTGAGAACCAAGGAGTTGTCCTGCAGCCTGTGGGAAGGAATGCAGCTCTTTCTCATGGTGGTTACTCAGCTCATTCAAGGTAAAAATACACGGCCCTGCACGCTGTGGGACTGTGCTGACAGTGCCCTTTGCTGTAGAGTCAGTTTTGTTCCCTGATTTTTCCCCCTCCCTACAGCACTGTACTCACACTGCACAGTTGCAGCAGACCACACATTTTGAACACAGGAAAAAAATAAGCATATTATTATCAGGATAATTGAGTGTTGGAAAGAAAGTTGCCTCCAGCACTCTGTCCAGATTAAAATCTCAATCAGCACCATTATCTGGGAAGTATCTGCAGTGACACGTGCATGCTCTGCATCTCAGTCAGCAATCTGGCCCAAGCATTTGCAGAAGCTTAAGCAATTTCTTTAATGACCCTTACAAGTCCTCCATCTATTCAAAAGCTGAAATGCCAGTCTATGTAAGACAAAAACTCCTAAAACAGCAGATTGAAGTACTCCATGTAAATTGAGCAATTTCTGTTAACACATGTCGACTAAATCAGAGCTGCCAATCAGCCAAGCTGCTCCTCTGTGACAACAAACATCTGAGGTACTGGAGCTTGAAGTTAATCGAAGTTATTTATTTTATCATGCAGAACTAAGCCATCAGCCATTGCTCTCACAGACATGGTTTTCATCTTCCCCTTTAACCAGGGTACACATTCTTTCTTCAGAAGAAGATAAATGTTATGTACTTAGCCTCAATTTTAACCTTAAAAATTCATCTATTAAGAGTTGATGTTTATTCTGCCTCTAGTACCAAATTATTCAAGCAGGCATAATTTGGGGATTGCCGAAAGAAGAAAACCTAAACCACAGCAATTGTCAATTCAAGACCAAGCACTTTTGTTTGTATCAACATGAAGCAACCACGAATGTATGCACTGTAGCTAATACTGGTTTCCTCTCACCATGTCAGTGATCTGAAAGGTTTCTTGAGAGGATTATTGTTTAAGAACTGGTTCAATGGAAGAGTAAATACCTTCAGCAAGCAAAGCAAAGCCATTTCCACAGCACCATTTCTATACCCTACCATCAGTTTATTTCTTTTTTTCTGGTGCACAGTGTTGCTTCTCCATCATCAAGAGTGACACTATCATTTAGCAACATTTCTCTGACTTTGGACTGATTCCACTGACTGTTGATAGTGGTTGCCTCCAAAGGCCCTGGGGATGCATGTTATGCTGCACGCTCTGTGAGGCTCCTTCTGAACAATGCAGAGCTGATCCCTCTCTCCGTGCCAGCTCTCTCGTGAGCCGTGCGCTGGGGTAACAGTTCCAACTTCCTTCTGTGTCCTGGAGATTTTGGCTCCAGCCTCGCTTGTTTGCCATGAGAAGGTTCCAAAATAAGAAGCACATTCATTCCTGCTCCCTTCTTTTCACATGGTTACATTTAGCCTTTCTTTTAGTGCTTTCCTCCCATCACAAGGCTGGGAGTATTCGCTGTCTTACTGCTTATGGAAATCATAATTTATCTACTGTCCCAATGATTTGCTTGTATTTGAGCTGCTCTCAGCCGATCTGACTTTTTAGCCTATAGCTTTAGGTGCATCTGATGATTCCCCTTTTTCCCCTCATTGTTTTGGTTCGTTAGTTTTAGCACTGCTGACACAAACAGTGCATCTCAAAAGGCATCGTTCCTGTGGGCTCTGTTCACTCGTTAATGTGGCTAAGTGTCATCTGAAGTCCTGGGTGACAGCTTGCTTTGCTTTACATTGTGGCGTTCCCATATAAGATTTATTGTGTCTGAAGGAAAACACAGCTACATCTGTAGGAAAGGGAAGAAAGTCATGGGAAAAGGGGAGTTGCTGGAGTTCTGGCTGTGAGGAGGGACTGGGGAACTTGACATTTAGGTTCCTGCACAAGATGTAATTTCCAGCTGAACAGCTCAGGCACTTACACAGCTTCACTCTGGCCCCAGCTGTGCACTAAGTGCAGCCGACATCTCTCTTAAGAGCCACTCACAGCAACCTGACTTGATGTGACTGTTTTGTTTCCAGTGAAAGGCAGGGGGAAAGTTGCTTTAGCAAAGTAGCTGATAGCCCACATGAACTGGATTGGAGCATTTCGTCTGGGCCACTCAGAAGGGAACCAAAGTCTCTGGGAAAATGGCAGATGAATCTGACAGCTTGCAAATAAAGTTTTCCTGGAAACGTTGCACACTGAGTTGATGGCTGTGTAGCTTCTGGTACTGAATTATTGGTACAATCCCAGTTCTTTCCAACGAATCGCATTTTCCTCACTTCAGGATTAATCAACATGTCATTTAGATGTACTCTCAGACAATAAGCACTATGATATGGATGTCAAACTATTTTAGGTCAGGCAGTTTTCCATTTTTAGCTTATATATTCTGTTCGAGGACTAATGCCTCAGATTCAGAAAAGGCAAATGTCACAAGATCCAAGCAAAATCCTGATTCCATGAAGGATCAGTCAGCATTGTGCCATTGTCCGTGATAGGGCCAGGATTTCACCTGATGGGTCTGTTTTAATTAAAGCTTCTTCCTGCTCAAATTATGGTTCTATCCTCAGTAACTGAGACAGTTACTCAAATCCCTGCTTTTAAAATGCTTCACTGCACCATGACTCTGCCTAGCACACCATTTTTTGCTGTAAATCCTTAATATCTTTATGTATAATTCTAAGATAACCAAGACTGAATTTTGGGTGTGTACTGACATATAAACATCCCTGTTTTCTTGTACACTGTGTGTGTACATATGCACATATATGTACACACACACATACACACACAGAGACACAGTTCCTCCTCCATTAACATTAAACAGTAATACATGGTGAAATTTCTCATGCAAAGCAGTCTCCAAAATTGAGAAAGTAAAACATTTTAGGAATAAAAAAATATCTGCTAATCCAACTAGCTAATATATGCATTTAAAATGAAGACAGCCTTTCATCTTAGTCCAAATTGGACACATGTAGGTGCCTGTCCACCTTCAGAGCTCAGAATTCAACATGGCCCATCAGGTGTCACATTGTACAAACATTTTCCTGCAGAAACTCACAGAGCCAGTGAGGACGGAATTCAAACCCTCCCTGTCCACAGCGAGTCCCTGCCATCCAAAACAGAAGAGAAACGCTGGGTATGCCTACGACAGGGAGAGCCAACTGGAGGCCCACAGAACTTGGATGCAGCTCCCAAAGTAGTTTTCCTTGGCCAGGAGGATCTGGCTGGCTCCGAGGCCAACCATGTGGTGCTGCTCTTTGTGCTTGGGGCAGGGTGCACAGGGAGTTGTGTCTGCCTGATCTTCCTGGACTCAGCTAACCTGCCCCAGCTGGTATAAAAATGGCTTTCTGAATCCTATACAAGTTGTCTATCTTTGTCTCCATGTCTTTCTGCACACAGAGGAAAACTTATTTCACTCATGGTCTGAGCTGGCCAGAGCCCTGAGCTCAAGCTAATATCCTGCCTCTCAGCAGGCCACAGTAATTTGGGCATATAGCACATTAGCTGCAGCTCCATGGCTTCTGGTTCTTTTGGCCAGCAGCCAGAGTAAGCTCGTATCTGCCTACAAAAGCCCATGTAGACATCACTTATGAGCCTGGTAGTCAGAAGACCTGTGACAGGAGTGGAAAAATACTGCTCCTGCACAGTAGGAAGCAGGAGTGTAGCTTGTGCTTTACAATCTCAGTGTCTTTTCCAAGTGCTGGGGACCTTCACGTCTGAGCACGGTTGCCCCGTCTGACCAGCCCAGCCTAAAACTCAGTGAGTCCTGCCTTTACCAGCGTGTGCTGATCATGCAAATGCCCACCCAGCAGTTCATGAAGTACCTGCCTACTTGAGATTCGATCACTCTCAAAACCCTGCCTAATTTCTCGCATTAAATCTCCTAATCTCCAGGCTATCATTCCTTTTTAAACTGCCCCATTGATTTAGTAGCCTCTTTAAAAGGAGCATTAAAATGATTCCCCCTCTGCAGCACTGCTCTGGTTCATTAATTACTTCACATTACCAATGTGAAACTTGTAAAGCAAAAGAGAATTGCAGCTCTGACTTGCAACTGCTCTCCCAGTTTCTGATCCCAGGTCTGGGCACTGGGTGTGCTGGGCAGTTCCAGCCGCTGCCCTCAATGCTGACTGCACAGACACACTTGGAGCCTTTCACTGCTCCAAAAATCCCGACAGCACCACTTTGTGGATCAGGACTCTCTGCACTTCACTCACACAAAGCTGCAACAATCTGAGTGAGAATCAGCTTTTAGGATCATTTTGGATTCTTCTTACACATTTTCTTTCCTCTTTTTTTCAGAGAGGAAGAAACCACACGGGCCTCTGGTCCCTCTCTTCAGCCCTGCAGAATCACTCTCCTGTGTACACAACAGGTAAGAAGATGTATTTCCTTTTAGAAATCTGCAGATAATACAGATTCAGTGGTGGCTCTCCTCATCTGTCAAATATAATGAGCTGGGCAGGAGATAAAAATATCGGAACTGCATCCCCACTGATTGTACCTAACTGGCCACAGGGGAGCAGGGTGACAACTCTCCCTAGTGACATTTCTGCCAGGTGACACTTCTCCCATGTGACATCTCTGCCAGGTGACACCTGTCCCAGCTGGCACACTCCAAGCCTGGCTCCAAGAGTTCGTGTGCCTCGTTGGGAGCAGCAGTGCTGGCAGCACCTGAGCCTTGCCCCTGCAGCAGAGAGAACACAAACAGGCATTGCAGACTGCAGTGCCCAGCCTGGCTGTGGGAGCTCAGCCTCTGTTCCACATCCAGCCCATGCACGGGGAACTCTCCCCTCCAGCTGCTGCAGGCTGTGCTCCAGGACTCACTCCTGCCTCCCCCTTCAGTGCTTCATGGTCTCCAGCTCCCTCCCTTCTGCACCTCGCTCTCCACAACCCGGGAGCTTGCAGAACAAAGTTGTGTCGACTGACTATTCCTCAGCCTTAGCAGAAAGGGAACAGCACAGCGATCATCTTCCCAGTGAGTCAGTGCTTGCTGGAGGATGCATGACTCACTAGTCCCCACACGGGCTGCCTCCCTCCTCCCCCATGGCTGCGCCTCACCTCCAGCCTCTCCTGTTCCAATCCCACCTTTACAAAAATCATCTTTATTCATTAGTCCTTCCCGCGTTACCTTCTTTGCTGTGAGAAGCCTGGGGACAGAGAAAACTTAGCAGTACTCTTTAGAAAAAGGTGCTACTCGTTTTCAGCACCCAGGTCGAGGCCTGCTGGCCCCTCTGGACACCAAACAAAGCTGTGCAGCCCCAAACCTGGCTGCAAAGGGGCTTTCCAGGGACCCCCATTAGAAACAGCAATCCCCTGCTCCAATACATTCTTCTGGGATGCAGGCAAGATCCCAGTGTTCTTCAGCTTCCCCTCCAGCCTGTTGTCGTGATTTCTCAGGGGGATTTCTGTTAAGATCCTGCTCCAGTAGGAAATTACGAACCTGGATTGAGGAGAAGCAGTAACTGCTGATTGAACCACGAGGAGAATCAATGAGCCAGTGTTAGAAACCAAGGAACAGAGTGCTTTTCCCCCATCAGTTCCAGTGCAATGCTGCTCACTTCTTGCTTCCTGACTTTTACAGAGGCCTAGTTATTCTCATCTTATCCCACTGAGCTAATTTTCCTCCCAGAAATAAAGTCCTGGCTGCTCAGGATCACAGCAGGAAGGAATCAGGATTTTATACCATAGAAAGGACATTGGCTGTAATGCAATGAGAGAAATGGGGATGGGAGAAGCTGCTGACCTTTAAAAAGGGAAGAAAATGGAAGGTTTTCTTACCTTTTGGGACCTGCAGAAAATAAAAGCATGGAACTTCTGCAAATACAAGCTCATGGAGTAGTGCTGGGTACCAGATTTGCCCCACAAACATGCCAAGCATGGACTCTTTTTGCAAAAAATGTCATGTACATCTGCTGGGTGGAGTGGGAAGATCCTTTACCCCATTGTGGCTGGGTCCTTAATGGATGTGCTGAGCCACAGAAAGGTCCAGGGAAAGTTCAAGCTCCTGCTCCTGCCTCCAGGTGTGACTGCCATGCAGACAGTGATGAAGGTGATAATTTGCTCAGCTATGAAGGTGATCTCTCCACAGGGAGGGACTTGCCCTGCCTCAGCCCACGCTGTGTTTTCCTAGGAAAAAAGGCAGCTCAGCATCCTGTACTCTTTGGAACATAATATCTTTTGCTGATAATAATCACACGCTGTCATCATGAAGGGCAAAACTTCATTAGCCAGCCAGGCCTGGTTTCTCTAGAAAATAATCAGAAAACAGCTAAAACCCAGAAGCCCCAGCACATTTGTGTAACTTTACACTGAGATTTTGTGACAGCCTGAGCTGGATGGCTCATGCCAGTTCCAGCTCCTACCACAACACCTGACAGAGCAGACCCTGCTGGTAGGGCACCCATAAGAGGACAAAAGCCACAAAATCAACTCATCCAGCCCCAAAACTGGGCAGTGGTTGCAAAGGGAGGGCATGGGGTGGATAGAGTGATTCAGAGAAAATTCCTCAGCTTTTTAAAATCGTCCCTGCCCAATGGAGATGCCAAAAGAGTAGCAATTCTGCTTGCTTCTGTCTTGCAGTGAAATCTTTTGCCTGGAGCAGATCAGGATTAGCTCATTACAGGGCAGCATGTATGACACATCCTGGCCACAGCCTGAGTGGGCAGAGGCTGCTCTCCTCGGGGCAATCCCTGCCTCTCCCTCAATCCTGAACAGCTCCACACACACGGAATGAGGCTCGGTATAAAAAACAGCTCTGTCTCCCCTCCTGCTCTCAAATACAAGCAATTTAAATCAGAAGCCTTTCTTACAGGGAAGAGCAGAAAGCCAGTGTTTTGAAGCCACATTCTTCTCACTTGTTAACACTGAGCCCAGCCTTCTGCTCATAAATAATGCATCTAGCTCTTTTTCCTCAATTACGCAGTAGTGTCAGATTCCACACTCTGCCTTCCCAGAGTTACTTTCTGTCTCTTCTGGAGACAGCAAGGCCCACTTGGATGTCTGCAAGAGCCACAGACTCATTAGACTTGACGAAGATCTTTTCCATCCACCAGTAAAAAGATCCACAACACCTTTGTCCTGGAGTTTCGGTAATTATCCCTTGCTGGACTGAAGTGCTGGGGAGAATGTGTTTACAGTAAACAGGTTTTGCCTTCTCCCAGCATTCGTGGTGCAGAGTCTAAGTGCACTCCAGGATGCCAAGATGAACTGGGCAAGAGGGTCACTGCACAGCTCATGGGCTGGAGTGCACAGAGAGGAGAGAGGAATTAACGCTCCTGTGGGCTGAGCAGGGAGGCAGAAAAATCATGGGGAATTCAGTTTGTCAGGTGTGTCAAAAATGTGAAAACAAAAGAAAACAACCCCTCTTCTTCTCCTGCCCACCATCTTTTTTGATTAATTTAAACTTGCTGAGATGAGAAGCCAAGATTTCTGCTTTGCTATCAACAGCTTGCTCTCTATAGATACTGACTCATTACTGAGAGGCTGCCTGTCTTTATGCCTTAAACTAGGCAGCCAGAAAATGTTACACTGAAGTATTGCATGTTATAGATTGACAACATTTAAAACCTAGATGGCCAAGCTACTGATATAATTTCCATACTCATTAACCATGACATCTCCAGTTCTCCCCCACAGCATTCTGTCAGATTTAGCCAGACCCAAAACCTGTCTTAGCTGCCAGAAATCATTTCTTTACTCCTCCACGGATTGGCATCGCCTGAATGTGCTCTTCCCCCTCGGAGCAGAAGTTTACAGAAATCCCTTTCCCGTTTCCCAGCTGCGCATCCTGCCTGCCCTGCGCACACACGCGCTCTGTGAGCTGTCCACAGCCATGCCCTGTCTCGCTGGCGAGCTGCCTGCTCACAAGCTGCTCCAACAATTGCCCTTGAGCACGAGCCAGTGCCAAGTCCCCTCTCAGGAGTTCATGCTCCGTGCGAGCTCTAACACGATCCTGCTGGATGGCTTCACCCGCACGCTGACATTGACCTCTTGGGGACCCCAGGTCTGCCGGTGGCAACGAGCTCCTGAGTATTTTCCAGGCTGGTTTTTGCCAGGTTGTATTGTCACAGCCGTCTCGCAGACCGGCAATCTGTCAATAGCACGGTCGGGCTTACAAATGCTGTGTGACACAGGAGTGCAGAGCTCTCGGAGCTCTCAGTATGAAAGACTGTTCCACACATGATGTGACACTGGAGAGCGAGCACAGCCACAGGGGCACAAGGTGGGTGCTGGCCTGGGCCAGTAAACCTTATGTGGGCATTCTGAAAGGGAAGAAGTTCAACTGGTGGGCGTTAAAAGGGTGAGAGGCCGCGTTTACAAATAACTTCTCTTACAAGGAGAGTAACTTTAGCCAGTAACAGATCTTGCCTGGGAGCGGGAAGAGCTTCTCAGGCTGCTGCTGCACACAACCAGGGCAAATGCCAGAGTGTCCGAGGGCAGGTCACCCTCAGTGCTTCACAGCTGAAATACCATTTGTGTAAAAATTCCATAAAAACTGAGAAAGAAAAGAGAGGAACAAAAACACCTCTGTGCTACCAGGCTGGGGCATTCACCTACAAAAGGACACGACTAAACCCCGGCCCTGGCACCACAAGCATTTGATTAATGCCACCAAATGCCACAGCATCAGCGGGAAAAACATGTTCTCACCCACCTTGTATCTGTGGGGAGAACAAACCACGTCAGCCCGGAGCACAGAGCTCACACGTGCCCGGGTGAAGCCCGGAGTGCTGCCTCACAAGGCATGTTCCTGCCCCGGGGGAGCAGAGTGCTCCTGGCACCTCTCACGTACCACTGATAACTGCTGGCTGTCCCCTCGCCGGCTCATCCCAGGTCAAATTACTTTTGCCAGTGTCAGTGTGCTCTGCTCATGTCCAGCAGGAAACAGGGGAAAGATGCTTTGCTCTACATTCTAAAGCTGGAAGAACAAAAATACATGTTCAGCTTAAAAATGTCGCTTAAAATATGGAACTGGTCCAAATGCTTCAGACTGGAGCAGCTCCGAGGAACAAAGAGAAGCCTTTCCAACAGACTCAGAACCCAGTCAGGAACAATGGGGCTCAGATTTAAAACACAACCCAGAACTGAGTTCTTGCAGTTCCTGGAAAATATGACTGCTGGACTGATGCATTTTTTCATTCATTATTATTATCTCCCATAGACATTCATCCTGATCTTAACATCTTTATTGTCCACATACAGCAAGTTTCCTCTCAAACAGAAATGAATGTTCCAGTAAATTTCCTTAGACAAAACCATAGAAATTAAACAAAAAAAAGAGACCCCTTTATAACTTTTTAAAAACCATACACTTTATGTTGTGATTCAAAGTGCTCTTTGTTTCAGTAAGTATAAATACTGAATTTTACAAAGAAAAAAAAGCAAAAGAGAGAGTAACAAAACCCTTGTGTCATACACGGGTTAGGTAACAATTGCAGTGTTAGTTCCAGACTGATTACACCAAGAGGCAAATACTAGGTAAAGTCAGGGTTGTTATTTTGCCTCAAGGACAACAGATCTTTGTCCTAAACCCTGTAGTCAATACCTATAAATATTCTGAGTGTTGTCATAAAATTTTGAAAAACCTCTCTATCAGGGACACAAATATAAGACCTTCTGCTTTAGAATTACAGCAGAGTTCAGTTAGAAGCTACAATTCACTCCTTGGAAGTGTAAGAATCATTTTGCATGCAATTCAGCTGATGTAAAAGATCTTTTTGTCTGCATCAGTCTTAAATCCTTTTAGCTGAACTCATTAGCAGTGGGGACAGGTGTTATCTTAAAGCCCTCTGCAAGGGAAGTTAGACCTTCTCTCAGAGAGGGAGCAACAGCCACAGAGGTGTCAGGGCAAGGGCTCTGGACATCTCAGAGCCCTCCCTGCCTCAGCTTCAAACAAGCCTCAATAAATCAGCCCCCCTGCAAAAATGCTGTGTGACCTCTGGCGAGAGAAGCAGTATAAAGGCACACGAACATTTCCTTTTATTATCGGTAAATACTCTTGAATTGGTTGGAATTGTTCCTGCCAGTGGTATCACAGATCTCTGAAGAGACAAACACGAGCTGATTGATGACTTGTCTGCAAGATCTATTTCAACCACCCCCAGGCAGGATATTTTCCATGCGGGTAATAATAAATCTTACTATTGAATGTCATCAAATGAAAGAAAATTACTGTAAAAATAGGCACAGTTATGTATTTCTTATTATATAATATTAAGGAAGATTTTTCAAAGATTTGAGGAGCTTTCATTTACATGCCTGATTTTTTGGAATGTACTCCTTTTGCCTACATTTAATACATATATATTTTTAAAGCCTTGTACAGTCAGCTAATGTAAAGAGACTCCTCAAAATAGCCTGTTGTGTAGTCAGGTCTGGAAGGTGAGATTCTCATCATGGTTGAGACTGAATAAGAACAATGATGTCCTTTCTCAACAGATGCCAGGGCTGCCTTTTCCTGGCACTTTTTATGTGGTATTTTCAGGTATCACTCGCACTATTTTGTTCATTTTATTTGCAAAGGAAGCAAGTGGCATCCTTTCTGCCAGTTAATAGAAAAGGTTTGAGGGGAGAACTGTCACTCACTCTTATTGCTCCAAATTCTTTTCTAAAAATGATTGTAGAGTTCCAGCGAAAAGTTCTCTCTTCATTATGAGGGCAGCATTGAAAATGCTCCTGCCACATTATTTGTGCCAAGAAATAAAGATCTAAGCAACTTTCTAGGACCTGTTACACACAATAAAGCCAATGCTTTGTACCAGGGTGGCTGTGCTGCAGAGGAAGGAAAATGTGCAAATCCAAACCTCACATTCAAGATGTAAGCATAAGAAAAAGAGCTGTGAAAATAAGATTACAAGTGATCTACTTACCAAATGTTGCATTCCACCATCATATTATCTGCACAGTATCAAAAAAACCCCTTGACCCCAAAGGCAATAATCCGGACAGAGAAAATGTGGAGATATGAGAAAGGGGCTGGAGACAAGAATTAATCTGAGGCAACATTTTCCTGCTCTCTCTGTCCTCAGAGAGGAGAGGGAAAATGGAGGCCAGGGAAAATTTGGGCTACAGAGACTGGGGAGAAAAGTGATAGCAAAAGAAGCAACCTGAGGGACAAGCAACAGCTTTGTAGATTTGTCCTATGTGATCTCTCCTCTATGCAAAACTGACTGCTCCATTCTGGGAGCAATTTGTGCAGAGCAAAGATGGTAAGGAGGAAAAGAGAAGGAGAATTAAGAGAGATGGGAGAGCTGTGCAGCTTGAAGGGAATGGATCAGATCCTCAGGGATCAGAGAAGCTGTTGGCCAGCTGGGTAAGTGGATGGTTCTGTAAAGACTGGGGAAAGCCAGGCAGGAGTTCAAAGGCAGTGAAAGGAGAGTCTTGGTACTGTCAAAATCCACCACAACATGGATCTCCTGAATGGAAGAGCAACACATTGCACAGTGTTAATTTGGGGGTGTAGAGCCCAATTAATGAAACCAGAGACCCTTGGAAGGGTGGTCAGAAGCATCCTGGTCTAGATATTCCTATTCTAGACAAGAAGAGCTAAGGAAAACTTTGGACCTGCCCAATTAAGAATCAAAACCTACCCTGGCTCTGAGTGTCCAGGCAAACCCAGCAGCATTTCTCCTTTCTCAGCCCTGACTAAAGCAAGCTGTGAGGTGATCTCTGCATCGAGCTCAGGCCTGGGAGACAGAGGCACTTCTCAGAAGCCTTCAGCATGTGATCTATAAAAAGGGAAGAAATAAAAGACTTTGGTTTATTAGTTTGTTACTCTCCAATCCCAACCATTACAGGACAGGCACTATGTTTATGATGGATTCATTTAGAGAACGTTTTCTCTCTGCTCACATAACTGTGCTTCAGACTGAAGCCAAAGCTGTATGGGGAGGGGGTATAAAAGCTGCAGATGTTTTTCAGGACCATATACAACCCAGTACTTCAAAAGTGCACACAAGGAGATGAGCCAGCAATGAGGAGCTGGCTTGACCTGCAGGAAATTACATCCAATTTTTCATTGTACCAAAAAGTTCTCCTGCACTGTGATAAGCCCCCCATTGCATGGTACAACTGTGAGAAGAGGACAGGAAATTCATAAAGATTCACACAATCTGCCATTTACTCTTCCAACAAGCAGTTTCTGTGTTCTTGGAAAGGTTTATTTTAAACTCAGCCTGAATAAAATTATTCCCTGACCATCTCCCAGCAGCTCTCCAGCATCTCTGACAAACACCAGGTTTCCAGGTACCACTGTTGCCATTTCACCTGCAGTTCATAGCACATCGACCTCATCTCTAAAACACATGTACAGACAAAATCACCGTGCCCACAGGGACCAATTTATTTTTCCATCACCTGTAGCTCCCTTCGGTTTATGCAGGAAGAAGCTGGCAGCCTCTAACAAGGAGTGTTATGAATAGCGTGGTAACGCCTTTCTTCATCCCTGTTAAATTTCTCATTTCATCTTGTGAAGTCAAATCCTGGTTTCTGCAAAGTCCCTAAAACAACCTACATTGATTATAATTGGCTCTGCAGTTGGACTGCATGTACTTTATCTTCAATTTTGCAGATTCATTGCCTACTATTGCTGTCTCCCTACATTCAGATAGTTATCCTACTGCCCTAGAGGTTGTTCTGGCAGCTGGAGGTTGTGACAATCCTGACACAATACACAGGAGAGGTCCTTTCAGTAGAAAAGTTACCTTTCAGTCCTGTCTGACCAGGAATTATGGCTTTTGCCTTGTCCCTATATATGCATCACCCCCTCTCCCCTATTAAGACATGAGGACTCAGTCAGCTGTCAAACTGCATTGAAAAATCCTGGTGCACAGAAGAGGATTCAGTACCTATGAGTGGTTTGTGAGTTGCATTCTTTGTTACAAAAGCCAGTAAAGACAAGCCAAAGTATCAACTTATTATTTCAGTCAGACCATTTGCATACAATTTGAAAGCACAATCCATGTCCGAATCCTTATGTTGATGATGCATAAGGAATAATACAACAGGATAAAATCCAAAGAAAAATGAAGCTTCACATCAACAGGCAAAGCTAATTCCACACAGATGGATCAAGTAATGGCTGCTGAGGATTTCAGATTCAGGCACCTTTGTGAACCCTATGACAAATTTGATCTGTTTTCTCCAAGTAAAATCGAAGCCAAGCAAGCTTCACTGGCATGAACACTTCTCACATTTCTGCTGCTTCTGTTTGTAATGACCAATGCCCACGGCTCACCGGGCTCAGGACAGATGCTGCTGCCCAGCCCTGGACCCTTGGCACTGTGCTGTCCATGAGTAACCGGGGTCACTTCACAGATGGAACAATCCCATCGTGGACCAGGACACTCTTCACACGTTGCTTCACCGTGCTCTGTTGAAACCCCAACTCTCCAGAGTTCCACGGGTTCGTTCCCGTGTATTTTATCCTCTCGGTCACAAATGTATCACAACAGTGCTTCACACAGGTCTCCTGCCGCTAATGCATTCCCTCCCGGGGTTATCTAAGTGCTCCTGGTACAAACCCTCTGATAAGCTGCACATCCAGCGCTATCAGCAACGCGTTATGAAAGGAATGTCGCGGCAAAGCGCTGCCGAGTCACAAGACAAAAACCACCCCGGTGTTTACAGCAGGGTAGGAAATACCACATTAAAAGCATGGCAAGGGAAGAGCGCACACGTTGGGGTGGAAAGAAATCCAAGCCACCCCTAAGCTCCTGCTTCCTTTGTCATCGAGTCAGTGCATTACAGAGAAGATTTGTTTGGAGTGAAAGGCTTTTTGTGAAGCTTTATCTTGGCCTCTAGCAGACAGAGCTGACAACCCTGAAGTGGCAAAAACCACTTGCGAAGTGCCACATTCAGCGAACAAAGGAACCCAACACCATGCATGGAACAGCAAACTATCAGCTCCCAGGGGGAAGTGTCATTTTCACATCCAGTTTGCTACACCAGAGTGGGAGAGAAGCTCCAACTGTTTTGAATTCATGTGTCAAGTCAATCACAGGAACAGATAATATTGGAGTTATATAAAATTTCGGAAGGAACCCCCACCCACCACCTGTAACACTCACTCGCCACTGTCAGAACAGTTCTGTAACTGAAGACAGCACCAAAGAGAAGTTGTCCTTACGGCTTTCTGCACAGCAGATGATGGGATCATTACAATTTATTCTGCATATGAACTGAGAAAGAGAATAAGTGTTTATTTTTATTCTCACCAGAACAGTATCTGAAAGTTTCCACTGGACTCTGACTGTAAGTGCTACTTGCTTGATTTTAGTTTAAAAGTTTTGCATCTTAGCACAAAAACTTGAATTTCAACGGAAGGAAGGAAGGAAGGAAGGAAGGAAGGACCCTACAGGTGACTTCAGCCTTTTTTGATGCAAGGCTCTGCTGTCCCCCCAAGGGAATCCAAACCAGATCTGGTTTTGTTTCCTCCTTGTACCTTAACCAAGACCCTCCAATTGGAGGGATTTCTGTTCACCTGCAGAGGCAGTGTTGGTGTCAGAGCTGGGAACTGAGAAGCCAAAAGCCATGTCCAGAGGAGAGTGGCCTCAGGACCTCCACACCAGAGCTGGGGATGGTCTCAGACATCCTGCTGGGCACTGCAATGCCATGAGCAAATTCCTGCCCACAACTATTCCAGCCAAACTGCATTAACAAGAGCTTGGAGATGCACTGAGGAGCTGAGCCTCTCTGACTTCTCTCCCACAGAGGATTAGGAGCTTGCATAGGGTAATTTCTGAGCCCAGCAGAAGAGCTTTGTGTGAATAGTACCTAAAAGCCTTCTTGATGCCATGTGCAGAATCTCAGGCTCCCTGATGCTGCAAGTCTCACCCCTTGACCTTCCTTAGAGCCTTCCCCCCCTCCTTTGTGCACACTCAGTGCTAAACTCATGAACTCGAGTTTCACCCTCTGCTGTGTGACAGGACACCAAGGAGGGATCACACCTGCCCTGATTTCCCCATCCACCATTTCCCAAATTAAAGCCACGCCAGCCCTGTCCTCTTTCACGAGCACCGAGTGAGAGCAAAGGGAGAAAACCACAAGGGGAACAGATGCTGCAGTTTGAAGAACAAGAGAGAGAGAGAAAAAGATACCATTGCTCTCTGAAAGCATCCAGAAATGTTCCTATTCAATTCATTCAGGCCTACACAAGATCAGGGAGAGCACAGGACTACTGTGAGGAAAATCTAGGTCACATATGATCACAGCAGCACAGCTGCCATCATCTCAATGGCCATGTGAAGTGAGTGAGGACTGCAGCAAGGACCTCTGCTGAAGAGGGTTTTTTTTTTTTTTCAGTCCTATTTTACAATTTCCCCTCATTAAGGTGTATTTTCCGGCAGGGCTGTGAGTACATTGGGTCTTCAATTGGGGTGAAGGATTTAGCTATAAATCCCAAAAATGATTCAGTCAGTGGAATTTCTGTAGGATCATTTAAATAGTTTATAGGCTGCCAGGCAGGATTTTAACCTTCTAACAGTGACAGGAACAGTGTTACTTTCCTGTTCTTTTGAATGCCAACACATTTCTTAGTTCTCTTTGTTTCATATCTGTTGTGGATACACATTGCTCCCATTTTCATTAAGGAAACAGGAATCTTATGCTGTTTTAATACACCTGTGAAAACTTCTTGAAATCCTCTCATTCAGTGCTCTCTTTTTGTTAAATACACAGGTCGAACCCTGTGGTCTCTTCTCCCCCTTCAAACAGAAAAGTTAAAATAAATGCATGCACACAGGAAAAAAAAAAAAAGAACTAGGACAGCACAGCCCCAAACCATTATCTTTTTTTTCTTTCTATTTAAACAGACCCTCCAGCACCTTCTCCTCTCTCCTTTTCTACACCTGAATAAAGCCAGGCAGGATCTAAAGCCCAAATACTGAACACTCCTGCAATTCAGGAGATTAGAGGGAAAGGACAAATGTTCCTGGGTGCCATGAAGCTAAGCCAAGCATCTTGGAGCAGCATTCATTAAGGAGCTGTGCCAAAAGTCCTGGCGCAGGCAGCTGGAGCAGGAGCAGCTGCGGAGCAGAGGAAGTGCTGCACGGCACAAGGCAGGAAAATAATGCACACAGGGAGCCTTTGGTGGAAGTGAGGATGTTACAGATACAGCATTAGTAAGGATTTGTTCCCCAAAACAAGCAGCCCAGACAGCAAAGCAACAGGAAGTCAAATCACCTAAGTGCAAAGGGACTGACTCACACCTATTGTGAGACCTGGCCATTTGTCTCCCAAGGTTTTCCAAGCCCGGTGATGCTGCAGCCCTTTCTTTCCAAGCCTTGGGAGCAGCCCAACTGCTTCCAGCCTCAGGGAAAAGCAGTGACACTCAGGGCTTAGGGCAAGGACTCCTCTGAATCATGGCTGCTAATTATGTAACTCAGTATGTGTGGAAAAGACAGATATTTTAATGCACAGCAGTTCAAGAGCAAAGGCTCATCTCAGTATCTTAGGTAATATGTCCTTTACCAGGGACTAGAAGTACTATCTCTGCTATAATATTTAAAAATCTGACATGAAATCAATCCTGGCTAGAGATCCTGCTGACCCTGGCAGCACAGCCCTTCTGCCCTGGGTCAGTCTCTCCCTGTGGAAGTTCAGGAGGGTTCCAGTGGTTCTTCAGATCCATGGGCCTCCATGAGATTTGGGGGGACTGGATGTCACCCTAATCTGTTCCTGGCTGCTAGGCTCAGGTTTTGCAGGTAGCTGAGGAGCCCATGTTAGCTGGTTTGAATTCAAAATTCTAATCAGATGAACCAAGTAACTTTCAATCAAATTAGGAGAACAGTAGGGTTTGTTCTTAATCCACAACCATTTAATCTTCCGACTCATTAGTTGTGCATAGGCTCGATGAATATGTATATCTGAAAGGAAAAAAAAATGTCTTTGACCTTGATGGGAATGATAACACACATCTCAAGTAGGTGTGAGCTCACCTTCCATTACACTCATTTTATTATGTAGATTCAACAATTCCTTTGCTCTGAATCAGGGTACTGAGAGTTACAGGCAATCCCACAGCCAATTAGGGTTCTGATGAACCTGGAATGATTAGCACAGTATTTACGGCCAAGCTGCCTCCTACCAATTTGCATGCAAATAAAAATATATCTGTTTTAACAGGCCAGTTCTAGGCAATATAACCAGGCTCCAACAACTGGGGTGAGGAAGAGAGGAAGTACATTCAAAGACAAAAGCTTCAGAGCAGGATTCAGTTTAAGATCTTGAATATACTGTTTCAATACATCAGTGTCATTCCTGCAGTCCCTAATGAAAAACTATTCACACAATTTATTTTTTTAAAGAATTTAAATCCACATACAAAAGTACTTAGCCACACTATTTCTAGAATGAAGATCTCAGTTATCAGGAACATTTCCTCAATTTAAGAAATTATTCTATATTGCTAAGAAAAATAAACTCATGGGCAAGTTCTCTGAGTTTCATCTGATTTCCTGGCTTATACTTTATTTCTCCTTTTACTGAAATTAATGGGGGAGCTTCCTTTGACTGCAACAGAAGTAGGTTTGTAAAAACCCTGTCTTCCTCAGGTCTGTTTTGCTCCTCTTGCATTCCACTACAAAAGCTCCCCAAACTGACCTTGACACTTGTCCACACTTCCTGCAGTGGGAATGGCAGTACTCTTACTGAAGTCAGTGGGAATTAGGCACAAGTACCCAATGCATTTTGGGCACTACACCTGGAAAATAATATCTCAATATGAAACATTTGTGAAGCACAGACACTGGCTTGGGCTAAAGACAGCCCTAGGGATTAGGGGCTAGGAAAGAATCTGACTCAAGTATCTAAGTAGGACTCTGGTGTAGCTCTTGCTGGAAGTCTCCCTCTGGAAACTGTAACAAAGCTGGGGAGGGATCCAAGAAAAGTCATCTCCTGTTCCCTTTCTTGCTTGGGTTTTCATAGGAGAGAAGACCAAGCTGTCCCATCAGAGCAGTCAGAGGCAGGAAATAGGACAAACTAGAGAATACAGCAAGGGAAGGGGCCCTAAACCTCAGCCAGACAAGAAAGAACCCAAGCAGGGCAATGGCAGGAGACTGCAACCTCCTGTTGCCTGCAACAGCTGTAAGGATGAGAAGCAGAATGTGGATCTCTGCTGTGTGAATACCCCAGGCAAAATCCTGCTAAAACGGGGAGTGCAAGGCAAAGAATCCACTGCAGACTGACTGGCAGAATTCAATGAAGGGCTATATTTACTTTTGTGCTCTTCCCCCCTTCAACCATTCTGTTTCTATCTGTTTGCTGCCTCCACTGTTGTTTATTTTAAAAGCCCCCACGGACCAGAAATTCCACACTTGTGACGGGGCCCCTGCAGAAGTAACTTCTTCCCTCAGCAACAAAGCAAACCCCAGCTGAGAAGGGGCTCCCGCTGCAGAGGCAGCGCTGCCCTTAAGTGAACCAGCATCTACACGTGCAAAGCCTTCCCTCCAAGTGGGGAAGACCTTTTAACTTGACTCTGCCCGTATCAAGGGGATTAAGGGTACCATTTAACTCAGCCCAGCTTCTCAGCTAACAGTATCCTTGCACGCACCTCCACTGCTCTTTGGCAGCTCCGCGCAAGTTCACTTGAGCCAGCTCTTAAGGCTTTTATCTTTAAAGCCAATGTAGATAAAAAGTTCAGGAGGCCACAGAGATGCAACCTAAAGCTGCCCCTCTAAAGTGGCAGGCTCCAGATGAGCAAGGGAGCAGCAATAGCCAGTGCCTCGTTGCTTTCACTGAGGGATCCCAGCCAGAGCTGGCCCTGCCACGTCCGCCACAGGATATGCCCGCCCAGCAGCATCCCAAAACCCCAGCTTCTGAGGAGAATCTGCTCACAAACATCATCTGTTTCCAAAGGATGGCTTGTGCTGGGGTGAAATGAAACAAGTCCAGTTGTTGCGTTTCTTTTTCCCTGTGGAGCAGGTTAAGGCCAAAGAAATTTAACCGCTACTCAGCTGTTTTCTGCTGACATCGCTTGCATTCCTCTCTCTTCTCAAATAACATTTGGATCTCCCTGCCAGATAGTGCAACTTGATATATGCCCTGATGATAGAGGGTGGAGGGGAGGAAAGTACATTGGCTAATATTTTTCCATTACAAATCTAAACGACCCAATCTACAGTTTAATCTGCAATAAAAACAGCAATTTCTGAAAGCTGGGTCACTGACTTCAGGCCAACACTCGTACCTGAAACCTTTATCCTCAGATCCCTTTTAAGAGGTTGTGATAAAATTACTATCAGTGCTACTTCCAAGCTACAGCTTTTGAAGCCACCCAATGGATTCTGAGCCCCAGACTCCTGGATCTGGAAACAAGATGTGACTGCTCGGAGCGCTTCAGCTGGCAGCGGTCACGGTGCCAACAGCCTCATTCAAGCCCGATGAGATTTTTCCTTCCCAGGTACCTCAGAGATCCTTCAGTACTGAAAAAGATGGTTTGCCTTTCATGAACTCAAGTCTCGGTGGCTGCCACCAACGGAGGAAAAAGCCAGCATTTACCACACAAGGGTTTTCCTATACTAATGGCAGGAAATACCACAAATACCAGGATGAAATAAAAATCCACAGCCCCTCCAAATGCCACATGAATTAGCAAGGTAAGGGCTTAGAATTTCTGGTATTTAGATGTCAATGCTCCTCTATGTGTTTGGAAATTCGGGGGTTTATTACTGCCTTTTATCCACAAATATAAATTTGGCTATTTTTGCCTCCTGATCACAACAGCAGTGCTCTCAGTACTAATACATTTTAAAAATACGTAACAGAAATGATATGTCAGGAAAAGAAGAAAACACAGTTTTGGCTGTGCCTCTGCTCTGCAAGAGAGGAAAGACAAAGTCCTTTCCTTTCTGTGGGGACTGAGCTATGCTGGGATATTTGGTCCATTTACTTAACCAACTCCCTGAGCTTCTCTCCCAGGGCTGGGAGAGCAAAAATATGAGAAATTTTACTCCAACGTCAGCTGGCCTGAGGACAAGGAGGACAGAACCCTCTGAGGGAAGGCAGCTCCCCAGGGGCTCACAACTAAAAAGTATTTCAGCTGTAAAAGCTTTGCTCTCCCCGTCACCACAGCCATGGCTACTGGACGTGCAGCTGGAGCTCAGCCCCTGTGAGCTGCACGGACAGGGATGGACAGACAGCCCCTTTCATTCCTCACACCCCAGGATTAGTGACCATTTGTCTGGCTGTACATCCTAGAGATGGAGTCTGAACCCTGATGCAGGCATCAAAGGCATAAATATCCTCAGGCTAAACAAAACCTTTAGACCACAGCAAGTTTCCACTTTTTCTATGACTTCAACATTTATCACCTAACCTAAATGATACCACCACCAATCTGATTTAACCTGCAATCACCTCTCACTTGGTCCAGGGGCCAAATACCACTGGAGCGTGACAGAATGTGCCAGCAGTGAGTCCTGGGTCCACCCTGTCCCCTTACAGGCCCCTGAGGGCCCCTGCTCATGCTGCCAGAGCCTGCTGGCCTAACCTGATACAGACATTGCTTCATTCCAAGCAGTCACTAAAACATCTCTTTGTAAGGGATTTCCAAAGTATATGTATCACGAGGTGTTCTCCAGTCCTTCACCCCTATAGGGACACTCTCGGAACAGCCCAAATTCAGCTCTCCCTACGCCTCAGAGTCAGGAGGCAAGTTAGTTGGCTTGGAGCTTGTACGAATAAATCAGCTTTTAGAGGGGATGAAAGAAAAACGTGACAGAATTTGGTCCTTCTCATTCAAAAGACCTTATCTAGCAGCAGAGGGAGCGAGGAGGGCAGATTCACCTTCAACATGATAATCTCCTGCTAGCTCTCCTTACAGCATTCCCAGCTCCTGCCCTTCACTGGATGCTGAGCACGAATGTAGGAATGAATCACTGCTGATCTTGGCAAAATACCAGTCTCCCTCCCTTTGCTCCAGCTTGGAATAATCCCAATTTTCCAAATGGCTTCAGTGAATCCAGGATTTAAGTTCAGCTATTAAAAAGTAGCGGGAACCCATAAATCACAGGCTTTATATCAGTGAGCTCTTTGATGCATTTAAAACAATTACTGGGGAATACATGATCTTCCTAAAAATAACTATTTACGTGAACACCAAGAGAGAAGCTACTGTCAAAACAGAATACATGGACAATCCCATCTCCACCCTCAACCCCCAAGGCAGGCATGAAGACTCTCTTCACTCTATTTTGCAGCTCACAGCTGTATTAGAATTGATAATATGTCGAAATGACACATGCTTATGATGATGTTAGAGGAGCATAAAAATTATGCAGTAAATTAATGTATGCAGCAGATTAATGTATGCAGTAAATTAATGTATGACTGCTTTCAAGGCGAAGAGGGTGGAGATCACCAGTCCACAGGAGGTAATTTTTTTACACCCATCATATTGCTCACAAAATGGCTTGCAATTACAGACTTTTACACACCAGGCTTGTATCAATGGTTACATTTCATTCCTGCCATGGATATGGACACAGGAGTGCTGGATCAGGCAGAAAGAGCTAATCTAGAAACAGCTCAAAGAAGAAAGCAGATTAATTCATTCTGCAGTCCACACCTTGCCAGAAATTTTTACTGGCAGAAATTTTCCAGCCTGCAACCCACAATATTGCACTGCCATATGCAATAACTTCTGCTGCTATTGTTTTCAGGTTTCCAGTAGTGCTACTGGTCTGTCACCAGAGCGTGACAGGGTCTGTGTAACACACAGATGTGGTTCCCACAGCAGCAGAAATGGGAGTTGCCATCTCTGCTGCACATGTGGTGACAAAACATGACTTGTATTAATTAGGTTTTGGAGCAGAGAACAGGGTTTTATCACAGCTGCCCCACTGAAGAGGTTAGAGCACACCTACCACCTGACCCCAGTCAGAACAGGGCAGGAAACCACACACCAGAAGAACATCAGCTCCAGGTCACAGGAAGCACCTGTGGCACTAGATGCTGCTCCTGAATATCTGCAGTGGCAACAGGAACACAGAACCTCGGTGCTCTCACCAGCTGTTTTGCAACGAGACAGGGCCAACACATAACTTCCACTACTGAGGTGAGCTCTGTCATTAAACCCACCCAACCTGCACCTTGGCTCTGAAACCCACCCCATTGGTGGTGGTGTGTGGTGCCACAGAGCTGCTCTGGTGACCCTACAGAGCAAATCCACGCTCCCCTGTGGCTCCTATAGGTTGCAGATCCATGCTGCAAGAAAAACCCTTCCTCATGGATGCCAGCACCACAGAGACACTCTGCAAGGAAGGTTTTTCCCACAATGGTTACAGCCGGCTGGGACAGGAAGAGGGAGCTCTTCCACTGTCCCCTGCAGAAACCCAAACACAAGGACATTCCTGAGTTTTGTCCTCTCCTTCCCTATCTTTTGTCTTCGCTCTCACAGCCCGAGATCCCTTCATCTTCTTTTGCTGCTACTCCACCAGCCCTTCCCCAAGAAAGGGCACATTGCTGCCGAGCTGGCGGTGCTGGAATCCAGCGATTTGCACTTCTGAGCCTCCCTGATCCACCTTCCCAAGGCTTGCTCTGTGGTCCTGCTGACATGAGGCTACCAGGGAAAACAGCCTCAGAAATAACCTGGTGGGGGGCATCCAGCTCTAATTGAACACAAAGCTAGGAGTAGGATTTACTGCACAGAGCACTGAAAATCTTTGGGTTTGGCTTCCTCATGCATCAAACTCTTGACTCTCTGCTCTGTGTGCACAAGATGAACACTATTGGTACAACCCACTTAGGAAACCTCTGAAAAAAATTCAGCCACTGCAGCATGATGAGGGAAGATGTCTTGATTTAAGAACACAGACATTACTAGAAAGGGAGAAAAAAAATAAAAGGGTCCCTTACTGTTCTGACATATCAAAAGGAGACTAATGAACCACCAGTTCATAGAACGACCCTGCTCTTCATTTCAGAGCCAGGCTGGCCTTTTGTGTTAAGGACACTGAATAACAAGAGCAAGAACAAACAGAAAGAACCCTTTCCCCCTGCCCAAAGTAAATCCTGAAATGAAATAATTTAAAAACTACACCCTTCTGCCCTACTTTAAGGTCCACATAAGAACAGATGAAAAGTTTTGTTCCATTGGCAAAACTGAATCAAGGCTTTTGATCCTCAAAGATCTCTTAATCGCTTTGCACATCAGTTCTTTTCATTATTTCAAACATACTTGAAGACAGACACTTTCCTCTCTCCCTTTTTTTCCTCTTTTTTTTTCTTTTTTTTTAAAGACTTCTCAGTGTTTGGGCCATTTCCCAGCCAACTCTGTCAGGATGGCAGACAGCTGTTTGTTCTTTACTCACTGTGAGTTTCAACATATACACACGTTGATCTGCATTAGCTAAGTCCAAAAAAGCAGAATCCTTGCCACCAAAAGTGTTCTAGCTCACAACATCCACCTCTTCGCCCTTCTGGTGCTTAAGAAAAGTTCCAAGGAAGATTATATGCTGCTGGTTAAAAAAAGAAAGTAGTTGTTGGTGGGATGATTGCTGGGTTTTTTTAAAGCTTGACTCAGAATTGGAGTCTCCATCACATCAAACTGAACTTAAATCAAGGTTTCTCAACAATTTAATGTCTCTGTAATTCCAGGAAGTCAAATCCAGCAACAAATCACCAATTCTTAAAAAAACACAGGGACAGACTTTACATTAACCCAGGGCATCTTAACACCCCTGTGAGGTAAATCCAGATAACTGGAGGCAGAGTTTTCCAACAAATACACATACAGTGTCCTTTGGTTTTTTATTGAAATTTTAATCCTGGTCTTGCACTTTCTGCCCAGCTGAATGGGCAGAGACATTTCCTGAAGTGAAGACCATTCCTTGCTTGTGCAAGACTTTGCAACAAGCAGGCTCCCAAAAATTAGACAACAAATTATGGACAGGAGAGATGGGAGGTAGAGTGAGAGTTGGCCAGCTCACGAGCCATCAAGGAGGATGGATAACATCAAAAACAAACTCCACCTGGAAAGCTGCATGTAGGCAGCAGAGCAGAGCAAGTTTAATGTGTTCGGAGCCTGAGGCATTGTTTAGCAAGTGGGTGGATGCTTTTTGAGCCAACTTCATCTACCCAAATGGTGTCAGAGCCATTGTAAACTGCCTCGCTAAATTATGGTCACAAAGCAATCCAGAACTGAAGAGGGCTGGTAACAAAAGGCTGCACGACACAAAACAGGCACATGCTACAGGAGGCAGGTAATGGCAGCACCTGCTCTGCAGGAAACCTTCCTCACCCTGCAGACAGCACAACCAGCCTGAGCCCCCCAGGGCTCGGGAGGACACTGTCTCCATCTGATCTAGGCTACCTCAGCTAGATTCCTTCAGGTTTCCTTGTCCCTAACAAGAGGAAAGAGTCTTTCTGTTGGGTGTCAAAAAATCTGACTTGGACTTCTGCATGCAGCTGTCAAACAGAGCAGCCTCCCCCAGCCTCCTCTGCTTCGACTCCTCTCTTTTTTCTTGCATTTGTCCCCTAAAGGCAGGGGAAGTCTGTAAATAAATACAGTACCTCGCCCCACAGTGCTTGTACTGATAGCTGAGCTTTCAGATTCAGCCACAGTAAAGCAACATTTAGACCCTGCTCATTTATTCCGCTGCACCAGATGAGTCAGATGAAACACAGCTGAGACCACACCAGCCATCACTGCCCCACAAACCACTTCACTGGCCTCGAAGAGAGATGAAAACTCCAGATCCCTGCCTGACAAGTGTCCTTCCTGCAGCCTGGGGGTGTCTGCAGGCCAAGAGCTGTGCCCAGCTCCAGCCCACGCAGACCTCACAGGCACTGGACACGTCCACACGGCCAGAGGACAAAGCAGCCCCGGGGAGATGAGCGTTCTCCTCATCAATTTTTAGGAGCAAATCACTGCCCAACACAGCAAGCATGTTTTCCAGTGTTCACCAGAGCACAAAGCTTGACAAGAAAGGACTAAAAGGAAACCAGGGATTCCAGCCACCTCATGACCAGTTTTCCATAATGGGAATGCCAGACATGGGTTGGCAGCTGGTGTGTGGCAAGAGAGAGCTGCTCCTTAGGGCATCCCTGAAGACAGGGCTCCCCCACCTTCACAGCCATGAGGGTCCTCACTGTAGGTGCCTGACATTTTGCAACACCTTCCTGCACCTCAGTCCCACATCTGTCACAAGCCACAGCCAAGTTCTGCACTTTGCATGAATTTCTAAATATTGTACCTACAGTGTCCTGCTGCTGGCATGGTAATTTCCAGTTCTGCCCTTCCCAGTGCATGTTGTAACATTAAACTTTATTTTACTTGGCAGCCAGAGCTCACTTTTTAAGCAGCTGTGAGCTAAAGACCCCTCAAGTGATGCAAATAAACATAGTTTTATTTTTAATTTGTAAATTAAAACAAACAACTTGTGTTCCAGGCAGTGCAGTCCAGATCTATGTCCATAAAACCCTCATGCTGAGCAAAGGAGACCTTCTGGTCTCTCCAGGGCTCTGAGAAGTGCCTGGTTTTACCCTTAATATTGCACATTGATAAGGATAGAAAACTTCTGATGCATCTCTGAGTCCTTTTTGCATAACCCCCTGAAATCTGAGGCCTGCCGTGCAGACTATGGTTTCCACTGAAATAAAAGTCCAACTGAGCAGGAGAGACGAATTAAACCTACAGCATAGGTTTAGCCTACAGAGAACAGAAACTGTGGAATAGATCTGACTAGATTTTTTCCATGGCCTTATTCCTCATGGTAAGGGCAGGTTTGTAAAGACCACATTTGGGAACTAACTCCCAGCAGCAGCAACAATCTGGTGTTTCCCCAGGAACAGCAGGTCTGAATGCCCAGTAAATTTTTATCCTCATTGCTGATGGCAGTGATTTTATTCCTGACAAACTGAAACCACTGAAGCCCAGCACTCAAATGCAAGTTGGTCATAGCTCACCCAGCCTGGTTCCCTGGAAACACAGGAGTGACAGAGGGACTGAGGCAGCGTCTGCAGGCCTGGCGTCACCGCGCTGCCACTCCACACACAGCTCCAGGAGCAGCAGCAGCAGATGGAGGAGGATTGTTCAAATGGCAGAGCTGGGCCTTCCTTCGGAGACATACGGCTCTAGCAACAGAGGAAAACAACCAGTGAGGAGGTTTGAGGAGAGCAGTCCTGGAACACATGTGAGAAACAAATGCGAGGCTGAGCAGGGGCTCTGGAGCTTTTGTTGTTCCTGGCATGGCAGTATGTTGGATACACAGGGTCTTTTTCAAGTAGGACCAAGTTTAAATGAAACACCTGATGAGTGACTACTTCAAACTACATCCTCAAGATAGAGGAGACAGCCAAAAGCCTGGTCCTGCAGTCTTTGGCACAGCACAGGTCTCTGCAATGAAGTGAAACCCAGAAGGTGAAGATGCACCAAGCATGCACAAAGCTTCCAATCTAGATGTGCCCACACATGCTGCTATACTACAGAGAGGTGCCAAGAGCAGAGCTTTTTGAGTTAGAAAGGCACACAGGCAGGCAATGAAAGAACTTCAGATTTGTGCTAAGTTCCCTTAGCATATAAACTATATCTACTAAAAATATACACACAATTTATTTATGTGTAGTAAAGGCACAAGGGCTCAGGAGCACTTGGCTCAGTTTGAGTTTATGTCCCTCCCACAAGCTTTCTGCAAAGGTTTAGGAAACCTTTTTCTCCTGTCTTCCTCTGGGTTGGGTTGCTACATTTGCAAAATAAAAAAGTCAATCCGTCACCTGTTTCTGGTTCAGATCCACTTGCATCAGCATTGGTATCGATCACTAATTTCTTTGTAAGCTAAATGGTGGTATTAGTGCATGGTGAGGGGCTGCCATTCTGCTACTGCTCCTTCAGATTCATTTGGCTTATTGTGACTGAAGGAAAGAAGAGGAAAATCACACTGCAAATTCACCAGCTCAGGATATCATGGTATTCTGAAGCTGGTCAGTACAACTGGGTGGGTCAAACAGCTTCGCTGTGGAGTTTGGAGACACAAGGCCAGAGTTTTCATTAGTCCCTCCTGCGGATGCTGTAACTCAGAAGATTGTTTCCAGTACCTCTGCCCACCAGCTTTTCCCAATTCAGCCCGTTCCTTGTGGGAGATTTGTGCAAGAAGCCAATCTGCTATTCTAATGCAACTTAAAGCCAATTCCTTCAGCGGACAAAATACAGTCAGAGCAAATTTCATATCTGCTTTCCCAAGGTCCTTTCTCTCAAACAAATAAACAACAAAAAAAAGTTTATTTTTATAGAGCTTGGCTTAAAAAGCCAGACTTGGAAATGTACTGAGTGGAGCAATTCTCCAGCACCACCCAAAACTAGCCAGCAAAGGAAAGCTCGCCAAGGCTGTTAATTTGACGGCTGGGGGGGGAAACGAAACCTATTGCTGCCATCTGCACAAAGGAAACAGAGGCAAAGCAAAACCCTGCTGTGTGAGCAGAAAGAAAGGTTCAGCACAGCAGAGACAACACAAACCATATGAGACACTTGTTAAACCCCCTCCCTGCTTCTTTTTCCACCAATAAATGCTGCAGGACAATGATCAATCTCTTCAACAGAAGCTTCAAACAAGACCCCCAAGACCATCAGTGGTGCAGGTCTGTTTTCCTACAGATTCAGGCACATTGAGGCCCTGCTCCCTGGTAAATCTTTAAGACAACATGAATAGTTTGCAAACTCTGAGCCCCACAGATGGTTTGGATCCAAAGACCTTGTGCAGACTGCAGTGATCACGAAACCCATCCTCACAGTGAGAGTTTGGGATGCACCACATTTTTACTGTTGCTTGTACAACTCAGTTTGTGAAGCAGAACAAACAAATGAGCTTTTAAAAAATAAAGCCAGTTTGAAAAGAGCTTTATCTACTGTGAGCTCTTGGTTCAGTTCATTTCACCCCAAAGGTAAGCATGGCTCTCATGTGGGCTACTGCCCAGGTGAAGAAAACCTCTCTCTCAGTAATCCTGCTCTGGTGGGGGTTAATCTGCAATCACCTCTATCTGTGGCCCGGGCCCCTACAGCTGCACCAACATCTTGGGCTGGAAAGCTGGCAGGGATACCTTGGTAGTGCACCAGGAGGCTCTGGGAATTTCATTACATTTTCCACTCACCCAGCGTGTCTCCGGAAGGCCATCTACGGAAGAGAACAGAACCAGCGTGTTGCCGCCCAACCCTCTGGAGTTTCTCCTTTCACACCCACTGCCAAAGCACAAACACCCTCACTCCAGGCCAGATTCTGATCTTCTTTATACAGCAAAACCCAAAATCCACTAATATCAGCTACAGGCTTTTGCTGCAACGTCAACTGACCAACAATACCAAGGGGGACAAGTCCTCCCCTCATGCCTGCAGCACTGATTCTCCATTGCTTCCAATGAAGTTGCAAGAAAATAAAACCACATCCCAGCACTGTCCCTGGAGTAGAGGGACTGGCACTCCCCCCTTCCAGGCTGGATGGAGGCTCTAGTACACGTTCAGGCTTGTTGCAGCCTGTCCCTCAAGTGACACTTGCAGCGGTGCTGTGGCACTCCAGCACTTTTCACTTCAGCTTTGAGAGAAGCTGCAATTCGCAGAGCTGGCAGGGGCAAGGGGTGAAGAATTTATCAGCTCTGCAGTTCATTGTAGAGAAGGCACACACAAAATGCAGCTCAGCTGGATTCATTCATCTCCTCATCAGAGCAGATGTGAGGATATCCGGTGACCTTGTTGAGAACAGACTCACCTGGAGAGATTCAGAGATTTGTACTGAAACCAGAGCTCTTCCAGAGAAAAGTTTGCACTTGGTGATTGCAAAATTCTCCTTGCAAGCAAAAAATCCTCCTGCAAATAACAGACCACCAGCAGGGTCTCACACACAGAGACATCTCTGTGCTCACAGGATACAGAGAATTTCCAGAGGAGCCAGGAAGAGGAAGAAAAGGTGTGAGACTCAGGAGTCCTGACTCCATGCCTGGTAAAGACTGTTCCCTCCTTACAGGAGGATGTATGTCACTTTTCCAGTATGCTCACAAGACCTGGGGGACAACCAAGCAGACATCCTGCCCCAGGCACCAAAATGTCACTCGGCAAACTAACGAGAGGTTTGGAGTGAGACTGTCCCCTCCAGATCTGTCCAGGAGAGACGTGGCACCCCCAGGGCTGCCGTGCGTGAGCAGCCTCAGCACTGTGCCCCGAGATGACGGACAGCTGTGGTGTGAGCAAACCTCTCTCAGCAGGACTGTCTAACTCCAACTTAAAAACTGAGCTTCTGTTTCAAGTCAGATTTTCCCCTGATGTGCCTCATCCTGCCCAGAGACAAAAATAGAGGAAGTGAGAAAACAGACCTTTATTACCAACTGCAATCCCCACTGCCCAGCAACTAGCTCTACGCTCCCTGTCAGCCTTGCATAAAGAGAAAATAATAAAACCAACAGCCCGCACTACCCACAAAATAAAATATAGACAGCATGAGCCTTTATGCAGCTCAGCCACCACGTGTTTGCAAGCTGAGCAGAGGAGAGCTGCAATCCTTGTCCTAGACACTGTCTAACCTCTGCTCTGGCTCTGAACGTGCTTCAGGAGGCGACCACAACCGTGTCATTAGGTAAACTGGGTCTCCTGTCTGTCCTGCTGGATAGGATGACCCCTTTCCAGGATTCCTCATTATTCACCTACACATAGTAGACCATTTGTAATTTATTTTTTTCCCTGCTGGAAAGGAAAACAAAAGCCAGTGGATTCAGTGGTGAGGATAATGCAATAGTTCCATCAGGGTTAGCCTGCCAGGCTGTGTGCAGTTGTGGTGGGGAACATGAGGAGGGCTGCAGGCTGCTCCTGGCATTGCCGACCATAATTACCCCTAACCAGATCATGGTTACGCCCTGTTCCCTGCAGCGCTTGGGATTTCCAGACTGAAACACATCACAGGCAGATATGGGGGCTGTTTCTATCCCTCCTAACGTCCACAGCGAGGTTTAAGGGGTCCCAAGTCTACACAGGACTGCTTATGCAAACCTGGTATTTAACAAATTATTTGGATGAGCCAAAGTAAATAGGCAATGGGGACACCATGTAAAACAAAGCAGCAGTTTTAGCTGAAGGACCACGTTATGCCTTTACAGTATTTTATGAGGAACACATTAGCCCTGAGGGAAAACTGTGAGGAGATAAATCTCAAGTCATTGTACAAAAGATATATTAACAGCTCCCCAGACCACCACAGACACCCACCTTCTCCCTATCCATGGACTTAAAGGAGAAAGGGCAAAATGTATTTAATTGTGTCGCATCCCTTCCCACCTCCTCTTTGTCCCTGCCGGGCAACAGCCCAGGGCAGCACTGCAGTTCCCTGGATGCAGCCAGGAAGCACTCGGACAAACAGAGCAGCACTGCTGGCTCTCAGCACATCCCTGGGGACAGAGCAGCACCTCCCTGCTGGGCACTTGCTGTGACACTGGAGCCCCAGAGTCTGGGCTCCGGGGAGCACGTTCAACCTCTGGCATATAACCCTGCAATCCGATCTCCCCTGTTCCCATGTGGGCCATCCCTTCCCGCCTCCAAGGCTCCCTACCTTGGGCACCAGCTTAACCCACCTGCTCTGAGCTGTTAGCTGGTCAAGTGTGCTCCTCTAACATGGAATTTATCTGCAGTTTCTGGGATGTTGGCACAACCTGTTTGCCTGGGAGAGGAACTAGGATAGGCTGGGTAAGTGGGATGAGAGCCTTCTGGAGCTGCTGCAAAAACAGGCCACAGTCCAGTCAAGCTTTAACCCCCAGGACCGCTCCCAAACCCGGCAGCAGCAGTCCAGCCAGGAATCTGAAAGGCAGTGAGATGTTCCCACAAACAGGCCAGCCCTTTGGCAGATGGGGGCAGGAGGGCCAGGGCAGCACACAAACACAAGCTCTCATAAGGCCATAAAGAGCTTCTGTTTCCCGACACACTGCACCAGTGGCGAGGCGGAGGCAGGGAGAGCAGCAGTCCCGGGCCACGTGGCAGGTCAAACCACCGCCCAGTTTGTTGGCATCCTCCAAAGTTTAAATACGCTTCGAGCCAGCAGTGAATCATCCCTGGCAGGTAAGAATGATATTAATTTATGACATGCCAAGTGCAAGCAGATCTTTTGGTGTCAGTCCAATGGTTTTAGCCTTATTAGCACACGGCGATGGCTCAGGTTGCAGCTGTGCACATTAAACTCTGGCAAGTGGCATTTTAAACAATGACAAACTTCAGAACAATCACTCCACACATGGAGCCAGGCCAGGCAAAACTGAAGGGTGGCAGAATAAAGGTCAAGGGGGGAACCTGTTTGTCTGGGAGAGGAACAGGTGGCCCGCTTGGCTTGCTGCAGGGTCTCTAAACTGTCTGAAGGACACAGTCAGGGATCATTTTAACCCATTAAGCTACTTAAGCCTTCCCTTACTCCAGCCTGAACTTTGAGAAAGCATTAAATCTTAAAGAGCTTAGTAATACATCTTTAGGAAAGCTCTCCCCTGTGCTTATGCATCCAGAGTGCACATGCTGCACTGTGGACAGGCACATCCTTCCCGTGACAGCAGGACCCCTCTGGCAGCGGAGCCAGATCTGAGCAGCTAAAACACAGAAAGCTTCAAAGTAAAACCCTGCACCCGAGCAGAATGTCACAGCGACACACAGGCAACAAGGGGAACATGTCCCCATCACCACTGTGCCACTCAGCAGGCCCGATGACACTGTCAGAGAGAAAAACATCTCCTTACCAGTTCCTTCCTCACCAGCTTCACACAGGACATGGAGCAAACTGCATCTGCTGAGACCTTGGGATGTGCTCATGAACTCAAACCACATCCAGCAAGGAGGGCTGTGACAGACACTGACTTCTGAGGGCAGCTTCTTACCTTAACACCCAGGCAGAGCAAAGTCAGTCCAAACCATTCCTGCCAGCTGTGTTTGCACCAGAAAACAGAATGATGGAGACATAAAAGACATTTTCATGGCAGGAAACATAAATATTCCATGCCATGTTTCAAAGCTGTATTTCTCAATTTGAAAAGCATCAAAATAGTTTTTTTTTAAAGTGTCAAAAGCCAGATGTTTCAGAATAAAACAGCAGAATAAGACCTGACATGTAACAATGTTTTCCAATGCAGTGCTTCCAAACCAGTTGTTTTCACAATTTTTCATTTGCCCCCTCTCCACCCAGTCTTATCCTTGCAAGCAGAATTTTTATTTTCCAACCAGGTACTTCCCAAAAGAAAGAATTTTGAGCAATAAATCAGGTCTTGTTAAATAAATACAAGGATTTAGCTACACACAAGATCTGATCCAAACCAGAACAGGGTGTAAATTTATAAAGAAATAGTTCTCTCAGATTTAAATACCAGGTGTGTGGATATATTTATTCCCAAATGAAATTAAAGGAATTAAATTCTTTCGTAACAAGGCACTTTTATTCTGGAATAGGAGCATCCACATATGAAATTAATCAAGAATAGCTAAAGCCACAGTAAGGTCTCAAGCTACTGACTGTAAGTGAAAACAGTAAATTCATTCTGCCTCTTGCAGTTTCTTGCTACATAACACACCAGATCCCCCTCGATAAATGTTCCTGTAAGTAAAAGACCAGTCCCAGCATGCCTGTGAAGAGCTCATGATAATACTTCAATGAGATGGACTGGAATCAATATTTTTCATCTTGGCAGCTCGGGGCCAGCGAGCAGGAGCTGGGCAGGGCTGGCAGCCAGCGCGCCACCGGCGCGGTGGGGAGGGCAGCTGGCACAGCACTGACCTGGAAAGACATTTCTAGCTAGCAGGTATCAGTTCCTGCACCATCTGAGCCTCCTGGAGGGAGGAGGGAAAAAGGAGATAATTAAATAGAGGTTTTCAATTCGAACCTTCTCCAAAGTATCTTTATAGGGTCAGACAGAAGTTTGGCTACAGTCTAGACTGAGCTACTGGAGAAATTTGAGCCCCCATGTTTCATAAGGAGGCTTAAGAGGCAGGATTAGATACTGCTAGATCTAAAAACCTGACACAAAGAACTGATTTAATATATATTAATTCATTAATTCAAATTAGATATACCTCAGTTCATCTGCAGCCAGAACAGAACATGTATTTGTGATCCAGGTAATTGTGCAGAAATGTGATTAGGTGGTGTCTCTGATGGAGCACAAACCTGTGTCACTGTGCAGGTAACAAAGTGCTCTAATATTGGTCATAACAGGACCACAGGTTTTCCAACCAGAAAGCAGAACAACATTTTCTGGTCAGGAGTGAGGACTGAGGGAGGAAACAAGGGCTATTATTTATAGCTATACAGGCAGAGAAACAGAAGAGGCATTACACTGTGAAGAGTAATGAGCGTGTCAGAAGTATAAAATCAATCTTAATTCTACAAAGATGTAAGAGAAAACTGAACTCCCTATCGAGCAGTTACTCAGTTTTTATAGAAACAAAGATACAGAACAGTAAGGTGTGAATATAGAGAATAATTATCTTGGTACTGCTAGACATGGGGTTCTCTACTGCCTGGACAACCCACTGCTTTTCATTCTACTTTAAAAGGAGCATTTACCTGGAATTCATATAGGAGACCTTGCCAGCCCTATTCCAAGCCAGGCTTTCTGAAGAAAGTTAAAGCTCTTTTTCTTGGTAATTCTTCTCTTCATGTATCATCTCCATTGATTCAGCTTTTTGCAAGATGAAATTGGAGAGCCAACAGAGACACAGCAAAATCAAAGGCGGCCAAACTCAAGTCCATGCTCAGACTGCTTTGTAACTTCAGTGCCAGCAAAGCAATCACAGTTATCACAAACTGACCCAACAATATTCACCTTGATTCTTCTAATTGCTTTAACAATAAAAATCAATGGTTAGAACTCTGTAGTATAAAGGAAAACTAGTAAGATTGAAATAATAGTTACAAGTGAAGAATTTTAGGAGTTGAAAGCACAAGAAAACCAAAATAGGGCATATTAGATACAACTGGTTAATATTTACCCCAGAAGAAACACTGGTTATCTTGTTACACTTATTTTTTCATGAGATCCAGGCAATGTCATCAGCATCTTTAGACCATACCTGCATTTTGTGATGAATTATGAGCTCTCTTTCTCATTCCTAAACAAAATGTTAGTGCTCCCAGTGGATCTTAGTTCACCAAAATGGGATTTAACAGTGCTTTTTTTTTGCTTTCTTAATCAAATAGCTTGATTTGCTGTTATAATAGTGCACTTAGAGAACATTCATAGTGCAGATCAATAAACACAGTATTGCATTTTTTATTGTAAGAAAGCTTTTTCAACTGATCTTGAGAAAAAAAATTAACTCTCTTAAAAACTTTGTGAGGTTCACAGCAAATGACAGCAGAACACACTGGGGTGTCCTGTGGCAGGGCCAGGATTTGGATGATCCTGACAAGTCCCTCCCAGCTCAGCATATTCTGTGATTTCATGGCCATCCTCATCATGTGGCCGTAGTCAGATTTAGCACCAGGACAGGGCTCCATGAGTGGCAGCTTTCTCTGGCAGAAAGAGCCAGTCAATATTTACATTCCTCATGAACATACAAAAGAGCATCAGGGTACTTGAGAAATTAGCCCTTGATTGCCACTTGGAAGGCATCATCAGAAAGTCAAATCACTTCAGCACCTACAACAACAGAACCACTTTCCTTCTTGAGCCTCAAGATCTGTCACAGATGTGTCAAGGTCTTTGCCTGGGAGCAGGAGATGTCTGAAGGGCACAATGGGTGCTGAAAGAGCCTGACTGAGGGGTTTATTACTTAAAATGTGAAAAGATAAAAAAATCATATGGTCAACTCTTGCTTGCTTTCTTGCTGAAGCAGCAGGCAGAAATCTGATAGTCCTCAGCCAGCTATAGAGAATACTGGTGGGGTTCTTCAGTGCAGGATAGAGAGGGTTCTACTGTAACATGAAATTGTTGCTGAAGTTGGGATGCAGTGGGTTCAACTTGGCATTCAAATTCCCAAAATGTCACCACATAGAACAGCCCTAAATCTTGGCTTAGAAGTCACAAAACATCCAGTGCCTTTCCAAGTGAGATCTCAGCTCCTCTCATTTCCTGCATACAATAGCATTATTCAGTCACTGAAGTTTCCACTTAGCTTGCATTTATGCCAAGTACTTTTAATTGCAAAGGAAAAGGATGTTAAGCTCTCCCATTTCTTTCTTTCTAATTCATAAGGGACACATCAGTGGTTGGTAAAAGTTAGAGGTTAAGGGTTGTTCTCCCATTTATTAAGGGACTCACATCCTCCTCCTGCTGCCAGGCAAACAGAGGTTACCTCCATTGCAAGGGCAGGAAAAGTTACCTTGTCACTTGTAAAATACAAAAAAGGCAAATCATTGTAAACTAACTATCAAACAGGCTTCAAGGAAGTCTGGACAGCACCTAAACCTGCAAGGTTTACAACTGATCTGAGTCACCTTGGCCACCACAGGTCTCACTGGAGAATGGATACTGACTATTCACCCAACACACTCAGAGAAATCCAGACAGCATTCAGCTCAAAGAACTCATCACAATATGGAGAGCAGCAGCTTTGACTGAAGCAAAATGCTGCATAGCAAGGAGTGAAACAACTGGAAAAACAGATGCTTAATTTCTACTTATTTTTGGCAGCCTTGTTCCCATGATATCTGTTAAATGAGGAAAAAAAGCTGCTGAATGTTGCTTAGTAAGGAATCCATGAACCACAGCCTCATCTATGGACTATCAGGGTGGCAGTACAGCCCTACTGAAACTTATTTTCCTTTTGATCAATCCGTGGAAGGGTCTGAAGTAACGTTGCCATATGGGTTTTGTTCCTATTATGCAAGATCTGATGAACTACATTGTCTGAGACAAAGAGATTAAATGAACTGAAGTGGTGTTTTGGGCTTGGAAGTGCTTCTAGTGTCTTCACCCCACCTCTTCAGCCTTGGGACAAGAGACTTATTAGCTAATTGCCATGCAAATGAACTGAAATGTAAATTAAATGCTACATTCTAACATAGCTTAATAGTCCCAGGAGCAAGAATTTAGTTAATTTTAATGAATGGTAATTCTATCCAAAAATATAGTTTATTAACAAGCACATACAATAATTCGCACCACTAACTTTAAATAAACCATCTAGCAAGCTCACCTTCACACTAAGTGACATTTGGTTAATACAGAGCAAGAAAGCAATGCACATGTGCTTTCCACAGACACAGAATGAACTCAGTTGCAAACCTAGTTCAAGTTATAATCCAAAAAAGGGCACATAAAAGCAAAAGCAATGAAGACTTCACATGAACATTGCCATTTCTTTCCACCAGACCTTCAGTCTCTTACAAAATAGGTCTGTAATACAAAAAAGTAATAAAAACTCTGGATTCAATTTATTCAGCCTCTTCCATCACAAGTTAACTATAACATTTTGTAACAACGTGAGTAGTATTAAGAGGGAGGTAAGAGGCAAAGATAGTTACATCTTGCAATTATGGAAGTGCAGCTGCAGACAGAGCAGCAGCCATGGACTCTGGTGTCGTCTCAGTTTTTGCAAGAAATACAAAGATGGTGACACACATTCCTCCCTCTCATCAATTAAAACTTGACCCATCGTTCACTGACATCAGGGCAGAAGTTCTTCTGTTATCAGTGGTACTCTGCTGGGGCCAAAGTGGCCTTCAAAAGCCAGTTGTCCTCTCTAGTGACAGGTTTGTCACTCTCCAGTCTTCAGCTGGGCTGTGATGTCAGTAGAACCTGACACGCTGCTCCCACACGGGTGTTAGAACAGTCCTGTGCTCCCTTCAATGCCAGAAAAAGGGATTCAGCAGAATTCAATCTGCAGGAATTGAAGCCAGCTTGGCAATAAACAGCACTGCTCTGCTCAGAGCAGCATCTCAACCTCACCACAACCAAGCAAATGGAAGGTTTGTAATGAACCATGGTAAGAGCCCAGGAGAAGCATCAAAACACAGAAAGACACATTTCTTTATATTAGACCTTGCTCTTTGCACAGGAAAGGGCATTTCTGATCCTCTGAGAGATGATGAGGAAGGTTCCCAGGAACAGTGTTCCTAATGTAACAGTGTCCATGGCAAAACCACTCAAAAAGATTTTTAAACAAAGCCAGAGATTCCTCCATTCCTTCATGGCAGAACAAAAAGCTACCTCTACATAGTGTTCAACTTTTATTAACATGGTGCCTATTATCACAACTTAAACAAAAATTACACCTGTGATCCCTAATTGGAGTTAATCTTAGAAAAATTTTATAGCAGTATCAATGGGGTAAAGACTTATCTCATTCCTCTCCTGCGCCTTTCTCTTTGTAAAGCCTTGAGGAAAAAACCCCAAAACCTTTTCCTGTTTCCACTCTAAGCAAAGAATTAAGATCTACTGTTACAACAAAAAAACTTTTTAAATGGTCATTTTTTTCAACATCTGGCACGCAATGTTTTGTAGTACACAGAAAAAATCACCTAGGTGGGAACTAACCTGACAAACCAGAGCAAGAAATCAAAAATTATCCAAAACTAAACCAACTAAAGAGAAGTCCAAGCATTGTGGCACCTTGAAAAACCAGTGATGCACAGTTCAATCAGCAACAAACTCCCTCTCTGCAATTTGCATAGCTGGCTCTCATGCTTGCTGGTTATGAAATACTCTTACAGCAGAACAACTTTAGAACAATTTGGACAAGTGAGAACGGAGTTATTTTAATCTAGAAGAATATCACCCAAAGATACAGATGAATACAAACACTGTTCATATAAAAAAAAAAAACCCCAAAACATCAAACATGAATTTAAGCTGCATTCTCAGTCTATATATTGACTTTCTCCTTCTTTGTTTTATAAAAATAGGGTGACATTTCAGCTTCAATTGCATGTTTAAGTCATTTATTTATTGAACATTCCATTCTTGAAATATCATCTATTAAAGTGTTAGTTAGCATTCATCCTGCTTATAGAACAGGCTAAATTTCTTCTGAACTGCACTTGGAGACAATAATAAAGAGACTGATACAGATTCAATAAGAAATAATTAGATTATGGGAAGAAGAAAAAAAAATAAATAGTTATAATAATAAAATCAAGCTTCACTCTTCTTGACTCCTAAGAAAACAAATGCTGATGGCTTTTAGGTGATCACAACCAGAGATTTAACTCCAAAATAGTATTTACAGACTGAATTCAGATATAAACTGTGATTTCAAGTCTACAGCTTGCTATAAAAAGAGGACAAAAACTTCCAAGAAAGCATCTCCTTCAAAGACAGAGGAAGCCACAGTAAAAATTAATACTGGAAATTACTGATCAGAGTATCGTATAAAAATTAACACCTGTAACACTACCATACCTTTGATCATCTGGTTTTAAAAAAGTGGATTCTGTCCTACACTTGCACATTTCTGATACAGATATAACTGTACACGGGCAGTTTCCATCCCAGCTCTGAGGTACTGAAGGAAAAGGATAAAGCTGAAGGTGGATTTTGCTGCCTCAGCAGAGAACCCTGTGGGGTGGCTGGGCCTGCTGGGATTCCAACATGGAAACAAACCTGGGAAACGACACAGACAGAAATCCAAAAGCACCAAGGCTGCTTGGACATGGCTCTTTCCCCTAGTGCAAAGCAGATTTAATAAATGGGATTTATTTTACAAAGTTTCACAATTCTTAGAGCAGTAGATGATACTTGCATTCCTAAATGATTAAGTTCTACATTTCTTAATGCTAATTCAACTCTCTAAAACCAACCCAATAAAACCAGGAAAGATTTTTACAAGTAACATGCACAACCTAAAAATTCCACCCTCAAAACTGCCTTTTTGGTACTCTTTTAAGCTCTTAAGATACTCTATTTATTGAAGAGATGCCAGGAAGCCTGCAGAGGGAACAAATGCTTCTTTGGCAACAGGAAAACATTTTAATGCCTCCTGCCTTCAAAGTACGCACACCTCACCACAACATATGCTAATACACTACCAAATAAGTCTCTTTATCTTGCCATTTTTATAACAAACTGTTTCATTCATATCTATTTCAGCTTGTAACTACCTACTGCACAGAGCAGCACACTGTGCTAAATCAACAAGTGGTTTATACCTAAGAAATAGGAAGTTAAAAAAAAAGAACAGATTATAACTAAAATATATTATATATTCAAAAACAAATCAAGAGGGGCTAATAATCTATAAACTGTTGCAGTATAAAATCAAAATGTTTAGTCACGCAGGCATTTTGGGCCTTTTTTCCATCCTTTGTTCTTTATTTAAAATGAACAAGATGTAACAAAAAAATATTCCCATAAATAAGATAGTGAGTGGCAATTTCCACCAAATCTGCCATTAATGTATAAAAACAAACGTCCCAGCCCTTCTTTGCAGGTATCCACGTGTGCAAATATACCTGTGCATGGAGATATACACCTGCTCCTGGACTTCCAGCCTTCTCCAAGGCACACAATCCACTGACACACTTGGACAAATCAGCCAAATGCTGAATCTAGAAAAAGATCAAGACCAGCTCTTTGCAGATCTATAGTCTGCAACTGTAAAAATATAATAAATATAAAGATTTGCTATCATATTCCTAGTTGGATTTTTTCCAAGGGAAATTGATACTTAAAGTTGTCTTCTTTCTGAAGAATTCCATGGAACAAAAGGAGAACTATTTCTAAAAATAAAGCAATGAAAATAAAGACAACACACCCTCAAACATGCTGGAGCAAGAGCCCTTAGTGTAGGCATCAGTACCAGCCTTCACTGAAACAGGATCTTCAGTCTCCAGACATATCCTAGTTACTCCCATTAAATAACTGTGGTATTTAATGATACTAGAAAGAAAGATCTGCTTATAGCATGTGCATTTAAATACCACAGAGAACTGTCAAAGACTTGGTATACAACTGGGATAACTCCACTGCAGTAAAAATTAAGATGGGAGGCAGAAAATAAGGCTGAATTCCCGAATTCTATGGAAATGTGACTGGAATCCATCAAAGGTTTCTGCAGGATTACAGCAATACACCTGATTGCAGCTGTACAGGGGAAGAGGATATGGATGAATAAGTGAAAATTTGTTTGCCATAACTGAACTTTTTTTTTCCTGTTAGAGGAATGCAACTGCCTCAAATGATGCAATGGGTCAACCTGAAATCAGGCACACTTGAAAAACACTGGAAATCCTGAAGTCAGAGCTTGTGAATGTGTTTGGTTTGTGTGCTGGCTCGGAGGAGAGAGAAATTAATACTTTTAAAAGCTCGGTATTTACACTTCTGAAAAGTTCCTGCAGTTCATCCAGATTTGATAGGGCAGGATTTAAGTGCCTCAGAGTGTTCCTGACTGGGCACTTCTGCTGCTTTGGCACAAGCACACATGGTATTCCAGTACCAAGGGGACACGGCATCGAATGCAGCTTTACGCTGGCAGCACTCGTGAGGTGGTTGAAATGTTTATCAACTCAGTAGGTCAAAAGTCTGCAGACACTGGGTGGAGCAGCAGTATGCCACAAAACTAACAGTTGTCCTCCTAGGAGAAAAAAAAAAAAAAAGGGGAGGGGGGGAACAGTTGTCAGTAAAGATTAAAGCTCCTGGCTCCATTCCACACAGACAACGTGCTGGTTTGTCAAATATGGGATTAGCCCATCTCCACAGCCCAGAAAAAGCACAGGTTCATTTGCTGTCTCTGAGTGCCTGACACCAAGGCAGGGAAACACTGCAGGGGTTCTCAAAACCTTCCTGGTTTCTCATGTGCTGGGTTTAGAGCAGCAGTGTGTGGTTTTTCTCTCTGAGCAGGGTGTGCCTGAGTGTCACAGCCAGCAGGTTTAGCAGCTGACAGGAAAATAGCTGGGCAGCCTTGGCCCTGCTCATGTGTTTCTTAAATTACTGCTTGTAGGCATGAAATGACTGAAGGCCAGTGTCCTCCCTGGTTAGCAGAGTGAACAAGCAGATCTTCAGAAAGGATGAGTGACAGGCAGTGCTGTCACACCGTGCCACGCAGTGCAGCAGGGATGGCACTGTGCAAGTGTGATCCGAGCCTCACAGTGACCCTGCTCCTGCTCCAGCCTGGCAGGGACTGAGATATCTGCCTTAAAAATGTTCAGATCTGTTTTTCACTAACCCAGAAATCACACTTTACCCAGTGCTCATGGCATCTGTGCTTTTTCAGATACAGAAATGCAGTCCAACACGTAACGCTCCTTCCCTCTAAGGGGTTACAGAATGCGATACGGAAATCCAGGCAGGAGTTACTGGCATGGATGTGGCATGTGCTAATCAGTGCTGCTCAAACGCCCAGGATCCCTACCCTGTGTGTTTTCATGGTCACTTTAAGCTCTTTAGAACAGAAACCCTGTCCTTCACATCTTTCTAAACCAGCTATCACACCTCCACAATTCCACATAATCTTACCACGTCAAGTGCACAAGCTACAGAGATAAGGATGACAGGCTGCCCTGTTTAGATCTCATTTTCTGTGGATTTGCATCAAATGTCAGCTACTTAAGACTGGATTCATTAAAGGCATTTTGCAGAACACAGTATATTCTTGTCTAAGGGAAGGAATGATAACTATTTTTTAAACAAGTGAAAACCATGCAGAAATACATATTTTTAATTATTATATTTTAGAATGTTAATATAATGTTCTTACAAAACAGCTCTAAAGTATGTTTTTGTGGAGTCTTAACTTAGATAATTCCTAAAGGTGTCTATTGATAATGTCTATCATCTTGTAACTGTAACTTCTACAATGAGCAATTCTTAGCAATTAATTACAAAGTAGTCCAAACTCTCACACTGTTGAATTATTTAGGCTAATAGATTTAGTGACTAGCCAGTAGCTTTCCATAATTTTCTTGGAAAATGATACTGTTGGATGTTTGAAAGAGATTCTTTATAACATGACTAAGAATATTATGACTGTAATATGGAAGTTCATTATTTCACTCAACATGAAATCTACTGAATTTCAACATATGACTGAAGTGTAACAGAGTGGCAAATTGAACTGTGCAATCTCTGCAATCAGATCCTTCTAAGAAAGATGGCTTTTCCAAAATAGCATTTATGCAGCCCTCTGGCTGCTGCCCAGATTTGATATACTTAAGTTGTTTCATTTCATAAAGCTGAATTGCTTACCAATCAGATGCTTCTCATGTTACAAACTCAGAGCAAAACAGGCTGTGATACAGCTGTGTAAAACAGGTACCATCAACCTGAACTATCCATTACTACTCTTTCCTCTTACTAAAGATCTTCCTATTGAAAAGTAGTTTCTTGTTTTTATGGAAGATCAAATCAACTATCAAATCAATGGATTTCTGCAGGCCAGGAACTAAGTGGTGCTCCTGCATTACACAGACACCAACATGTAATCTCAACATTCCTTTTTAGAGCACCTTTCTTTTCTGCCCACCAGCTTTAGGTATATGCTTTGTAATTAATGGCTTGACTTGAATTCTCTAACAAGAATCTGACATCAGCTTTGCTTGTTTAACTCCAAGTGACTTAGCTTTAAACCTCCTTTATTACTTTTCAAACAGTACAAGATGCTCAGATGATGCTTTTCCATTGCAGAAAGTGGATTCACTGATACTATGGCTCATGGAAGGCTACAGTATCCACTAAGACTAATAAGGATTAGGGAAAGAATCACTGCAAAGCAATCAGGACTCACCTTAAAGGTATTTCACATCTTTGTCTACATGAAGGCAACATTCCCTGAACAACATCCCCATTTTGAGTCCCTTCTATGATTGTACTGTCCAGTAGGCCAGCAAGTCTGTGTGGGCTTGTGTACTTGACTTGTGAATCCTGTAGACACTTTCACAACTGCTACAACCATAAAACTGAAGTATTATTAAAAGCATGTATTGCTACAAAATGTATGTTCCTATGCAGAATGTTTCCATAGCATATCTCAAGTTAATTAGTGTGGAAATTAAAACAAGAGTATTTTACTGCAGAACATTTTAATTAAGCTCCAGCTTTACAGCTTTCTTCCATCACGATCCTGCAGCAATTTTTGTTTGGTGGTGGCAATCTGAAGTCAGGGTTGAGACCATCAGGGCAATTACTGGCGTTAGGTACCACTTCCTTCCCAGGGCACAGAAGTGCGAGGCATGTGCTGCACTACCACAAACAGCTCAATCCCACTCTATCCAAACCCTTTCCTGTCTTACACCAGGCTGAGACAAGCATATCTGAAGACCCTTTTAACAGTCTAGCAGCAGTATTTTGGTTGGCTCATGAATAAAATATTTGTCAACGTATACATGAAATCACAGGCTAGGGACTTTGGATCTGAAATGCTAAGTTTAAAAAAAAAATCCTTAAGAATATGCTTTGTTCCATAAGGTGTTTTTCTTCTTAAACAAAACCCCAGTGTAATTTCCTGTATAATTACCCTTGATGCAATCCTGCCATTGGAGTTTCCCTCAAGGGAAAGAGTTTTGGGTAGACAATGGTAAACATAGGCTGGCTGCAGCGGTGGCAGTGTCCCAAGGGACAGTGCAGCAATTCCAAGAGGCTTTTGGGTAGTGAGATTGGAGTCAGAAAGTTTAAATCTAGAGAAGAAAAGAAACAAAAATATTTATAAAATGATTGCATGATAAAGGCAAATGCAAGCATGATCCATGAACAATTCAGAAAACGGCTGCCTCACATTCTTACGGTTTTGTCAAAACAACAGTGAGGTAATACAAATCACCACAATTAAAGTGAGGCACATAGTGCTTTCCATGTCTAAATTCAAAAAGCTGAAGTTAAATGTACAAGTTTAGCATCTGGGGGCATAAGCTTAACTGGGCTAAAATACCCAGGTGAAAATATTGTAACTTGAGCAAATATTAGAAAGGATTAAAAGATCATGAAGGATTTTTAGATGCAGAGATGATCTACACAGATGTTTAGTAACTAATAACAACACAACATTATGAAAAGGACATCAGTAGTATTTTATTAAAATATTTCAGCAACCAATCCAGCAGGATAGCTAACCTCACTGCAAAGCCCAAACTCCACCATCAGCAAAAAGGGATTTGCAATATTTGGAATTACTTGAAATTCAATCCAGCCCAGCATAATTCTCACAGGTCCAACCAAAGAGACCACTCTGAACAGATTGATACATTCCTCATCTGTTAAGTGTTCCCCCACAGCCTAGAAAATGCCATCATTTTCACCAAAAGAGACTCCAGGGTCATTTCCTGGGAAAGAGCCATCACTTTCCCAGGCCTGGCCCAAACCACACGGTGCTTTATAAATTAAACCCCACATGCTAATCTCCATCTAGAAACTGAGAGACAGCCAAGACAGGTGAGTGAGTTTAGGTGCTGAGTAATCAAGACAAGATGCAGTACCTGATAAATCACTTTTATGGTATCACACTGGTTTCAGCTTTCCAACCTGTGAGGTTGAACCCCAGACACAATGTACCACAGCAACCCCAAGGAGGGGACAAGCAGGACATTTGCGTCAGTAAGAAAAGGTCACACTCTGCAGCCAAGCAAAGATTGAGGAAAAGTAGTCCAGTCACTTCTGTCACTTCTGCAGCAGCCGCCAAGTATTTAACAGCACTCTTGGAACTGCAAATTTAGGCAGTGACAGATGAAATCTGCTACTTTAATCATATGTGCCACCTGCTTTCCCAGCACAGCATTATCGTACACCTGTCTGACACAGGCACGGCTCCTGCTCACCGAAACTGGGGTGTTGCAGTGGTAATGCCCACAGTCTTTAATAAGGTCACTCAGAATAGGACATATCTATGAGTGTGTGTCTATGGATATATAAAATAAATCCATCTTTTTCGGGTTCTGCATCTTGGCTGAAAATAGGTGTAATCCTCACAGCCTTGTATAACTGTTTACAAACCAGTCCTTAAACTGATTTTGCAGTATCACCTTCCCATTCCCAAACCAAACTTCACTGGCATCTTCTGGAACCACATCACACAGCTGGATTCCAGAAATGATTGTGCAAGTCACAAATGGGTGAGAAAAGGCAGACCTCCTTGTACAGTTCTCCTGGCAAAGCAGTGAGGATTTACTCCAGTGGCCAAGGTACAAAGAGACCCTTTCCACAACCCCTCTAATCTTCCCACTGGAACTCTCCACTCTTCCGCTTTTTCCGTTGACCTTTAAAGCTGAGAATTCTCAAGATAGCATCAACAGTGGGGAGTCACAACACATCCAGATCTGAGAGGATCTGCAGGTTATCATCAGATATTGCTAACTCATGTGATTGCATGATGCAGAACTAGATGAGCCAAGGGCCACTTTAGAGCAGAGAGCCTGAATTGGGGCAGAACTAAAGCAGCTCAGCTGTCACGCTGTGCTGAAATGGCCGAGGGCTGCTCGCATTTCTTCTGCCTTATGTATAACAAGTCTGCCAGTTTAGGAGTGTGCTGCCTGGCAAGGAGCTGCATTGTTGGCTGATGCATCTTATCTTGCCTCAGGAACTGTATTTCTCATCTCCTATTCCCATTAAAGAGTTTCTCCTGCAAAAAAAAAGCATCCGTCTTCATACAGGCTTCAAGTAAGAAACCATTTATAAACACCACTTGACCTCAGAAATAGTCTTTGGAACTCTGGTTTTTGATATTGGACATTTTTGTTCTAATGCAGCATTTCAAACATAATTTGATTAAATAAATCTTCTAAAATATAAATCCTTGCCCAAGCCTTTGAAGAACTGTCAGAAATGTTCCTATCACTGCCAGAAAACACTTTCACTCTTTTTGTAATCTGAAGAAAGTAGGAATTTCATACCTTTCAAAAACCTGTAGTAGGTGTTATAGAGGGTCCTCATGGCCAGTTCTTGCAAAGGCAGCACATGATCTGTTTCTGTCCCTATAGATTTCACCTCTGCTGGCAGGAACACAGTTAACTGGCCTGATGAAAAAGAGAGCAGTTTCACCTCTGAAACTTGAATTGGAGAACCACAACTAGAAGGACACAAGATATTTAAAAAGTGGTTAGAAAAAAAAACCCAATAAAAGTAACTTTATAGGGAAACCCAAATGACCAACCCAAAGTAAACTTGATATTGTTCTCCAGTGCAGCACCCCTCAAGGATTCCTTGCAGAGAGCAGTGCACGGTGAGGCTGACCTTTAAAGGTCCCTTCCCAAACTATTCTATGATTCTATGTTTCTACAGATTCCCACCTTCTGTGATGTGCTAGACATGGGACATTTGGAGGAATTACTCATCAAATAACATAAAGAAATGAGAACACAACCCCAGGGGGGTGAACCACGTATGCTACGTGCCCATTACTTTGCCCACGTGACAATCTCTTTCAGCCTCTTGTAAGTAAATCCTTTACTGAGGGGAGCACTTTCCTACCCAACAGTTTGCTTCCCATGTCTTGGATCAACCAGCTGAAAACAAGCATGGATTTCTCACCCATAACATGTGAAACAAGCTCCAGCCCCCAAAAAATGTATTTTAAGTGCCACTGGGTGATTCTGTACTACACCTTTCCCCATTCACAGAGTTCCCTTGGAGGGCACGGGGTGGGTAGATGAAGGAAAAATAAAAACAACAGCCATGCTGTAGTGGGAAGATATCCTAATAAGTCTATTCGCCTTGCCCTTCCCAAATCATATATGGAAAGGGAAGGTTATTTGGATCCAAAGAGAGAAACTTAGCTTGTAGTAAAAATAATAACTCTTTACGTGATCTCTGTTGCAAGCCATCATACCAGAGAGACACGCATAGGAAAATTCTACTAAGAGGTTGGGGAAGTCAACAGGGGAATTGGAATTGTTTATGACAACTGAAATTTGAAGCCAAGAGCAACTTGTTAGGGCCAGTCCTAACAAATGAAACAGAAACACAAATTTGTCAGCCTTCCCAGATATTAGACCTAAAACGGAGGTAACCACTCTCACCCTTATCAGATGTGAAAGAAGTCTCATAGCACTCCTCTGACAACAAAGAATTTCATCTCTTCTGATTAAAGGAGAAACAGCCCAGAGAAACAACCAAAAAAGAGCACCATCAAACAGCAAGCAAGTCAATAAGGCTCTCGCTAAATATTTAATACTTTCCCACAACCCATTAGTGAGGTTAAAATATAAGTGGGAATTCAGAGATCCAGTATTCCAATGATCCATTCCCAATGAGTTAGTTATCACAATAAATAAATCTATAATGTTGTATTTTCAAGCTGAATAACCCCTTAGCAACCTCACTAAGGAACAAACCCATGAACTCACTACAGCCTCTGCAGTTCAGAGCTGGGACATTTGGTCTACTTCATATAAAGGGTGAGGCTATTAATGCCACATACAAAATCCATAGAGGTTAAAAATTGGAATAGAGGATGGTCTAAACAGCTGGGGAAAAACAGGAGCTGCAGAAGAAGCCTGGTGGATAAATAAGTGAGGGGAAAAAAAAGCTGAGACCACCTATTGGCTGCATTCAACAAGACTGACAGATCCCTAACTGGGGACTATGAAATCCAATCTGCAAAAAATAAGATCAAAATTTATTTTGAGTGCTGAGATCATCACCTCTCATATAAAAGACTTTTTTCAGTCAGTCTGACTGCAGGATGCCCAGACAGAGATTCAATACTTACACAAGGCAATTTATATTCTATTTTCAGAAATCAAGCTTTATGTCAGTAACAGCAGCTTGTCAGATTTTATTCTCCAGTGGAGGGCCAGACAGAGCACTAAAGCCTGGATCTTCAACTCTTGCCTGACCCATGAAAACCTTAGCCTGGTTACTAATGCTTTCTTGGAAAGAACACAGAAATTCTTCACATGACCATTATTACACAATTTTAAAGTCTCTCAGCACATTATCAAATAAAACCTTTGGTTTCTTAACAATATATATGTGCTCTTCTCATACTGAAATTTTTTCTTAAAAATAATCTATAATGTCTCAAGACAGTTTCACAACAAAGACAAGGATTTGTTTGCTGCACAAATACAAACATTATTTTTCTTACTAGAAATTATCTCTTTTTGCTCTTCATTATTAAGGAAGATAATCACTTTTCATTCCACAGAGGCATTACGAGAATCAATTTCATTGCAACACATGCAACCCCTTTAGTCTCTCCTATACTAGATTTTTAAGACTAGATTGTATAATTCTGTACTAGCTTTATAATATCAGAGATAGTAGCAGGTGGTCTCACCAGCACTGTACATGTAAGAACAGCAAAAAGAACTGGTAGGATCTTCACAAAGGTCAGTGCAAAGATAAAATTATTTTCACTGTGTATAAAATGAAAACTTAAAAAGAAAAAAAAAGAGCCATGGTTGTTGTATAAAACCAACTGAAACAGGCAGGACAGCTGGACCATCTCCTGCACTATCACTACTGGGTTTGGTCACAATCAATACAATTCTGTTAAATTTAAGGTCAATTTAATGCCTGTCTAACAATTTACAATCAGTTCTGAAAGAAAAAAGGCTAGAATTTATCCTTCCTGAAAAACAAAATTAGTAAAAGCTTGCGAGTTCACACAGTTCAGCAGAACTGTAATCCAACTGCAAGTATTTAAATATCACCAAGCAGCTGACACGGGAATATTAGAAAAACCTTAAAATGCCAAGACTCAGCATCTCCCATATTGCAGCAGAGTGCAGGCTGTAGAGAGGGAATTTATATTTAATGTGAGATCTGCTGAGAGTGAGCATACCAGAAATTTATAATTAGATGGTAATGGGGACAATCCTCTTCTGATCAGTTTTACCCCAGTAAGGCTCCATTCATCAGGGGTGCTGATCCTAATTTATGCCAGTGTCAGGGCAGAAAGAATTAAGCCACTGTCCTACACAGACCACTTTTTTCTTGCATTCTAACCACAAACATGAGACAGCCCAGGATATTTTTAAAATCCACATGTAAAAATAAACCTGTCAATCCATAACTCCTAAAAAAAGTCACTTTAGTTAGTAGGTACCAAGACCTTCAAGAAGCTGATAGTGGGATGTAAAATGAGTGAAGGAGCTGCACATGACTGTTCAAGATATGACCAAGAACTTACACAAATGTGAGCACTTAGAAACAAAGAGATGCTGCAATATATTAAAAATTCTTTCATTCTTTAGTTCTGGAAACTCTGTGAAGCCTCCACTTTTGGCCAACTTTTAAAGTCAGCTCTAGGCCTTACATTATTATTACAAATTCTTTCAGAGTAACTTCACTGTTATGCCTAAATACTAAAATAGTCAAAAGTCAGCAATTAACACAGAAGATTTATTACAAAAATAAAACAGAGCTAGGAGCTGCAGTAATCCCCTCCAAGTAACATCAGCTCTGAATCAATCACAGACACAAAAAATAACTAGTTGTATCATACAGGAGAAGTTTTACAAGGACAGGTACACAAGACATCTGAATTAATTCATACCTACCCACTGCAACCAATGACTTTATTATACAGATAAGATGGGAGGCCTTTCAGGTGAATGTTGTTATCCACATAAACATATTGGAGCTCTCGAGAACGACCTAAATCTGGGTTTAGAAAACAAAAAAAGTCAAGAGGAGAAAGGATGACATAGTGACAATTATAAGCAAAGCAATTCTCTTTAATTATAAATAAGCTAATCAGACTCAATGTAAGCAAACATAAATTAGTACTTCTCAGTTGTAAAATTTCAGCCAATGGTTTATTATGGATGAGCTGAAAAGCTGTTTAGTAGCAAGCATTTCAAATTACTGAAACAAAACAAAGCCCCCTTTCAGAAGCCCTGAAAATCCCGTTATAAATAATTAAATTTTAACATTGACAAACTCTGAAGTCAGTTTGAAGGAGCAAAGGGACAATTGATTTCAAATCCTCAGTGCATACTTCAAGTTCATAAGGTCAAACCTGCTTTCATTAACTGGCCTCATGTCAGTGAAATCACAGCTTCTCTATCTTTGGGAAAGTGGGCAAGACAGACACAGGAATGTGCTCTGTCCCCCTCCTTCTCTTCTCCAAGGAGGGATCCTTGCTGGGACTCATTAGCCTTAACCAAATACAAGTGCAGTCATTCAGAAACGAGTCTGTGTGATGCAGTGAATTACAGAGCCCAAGAAAACACAAAGCATTAAACTGCAGAATCTTAGACATCAAAAGTTGTGGCTGCAATAAATGATCAATACTTCTGGAGGTGTGCTGATTGCATTACTGCTCTTAAAATATTCATGGCTGCTAGTCAAAAGAAGCAAGTACAGCATGATTAAGTAATGCCTTCATGGACTAGAAATCTATTAAGATACCTCTAGACAGAAGCATATCAGTATGGATCTATTTTATTTTGCTTAGAAAATTAAAATGAAATGGGAAAATTTAGGTTTCTTGGAAGAATTCACAGAAATGAGAATTTTGTTTATTAGCAAGGTCTAGTCAGTGGTAAAACTGTCTGCTATTAAAAGAAGTGAAAAACTAACGAGAGACATTTCAAAAGACACCAAACTGAACTAAAGAGAAAAGCCTGAAAGAGTTTTGGACCAGTAAGAAAGCTGATGTGCAGGGTCAGCTGGGCAGCCCAACTCATCTGTCACCCCCAGGCCCTTTGGGACACTAGGGTAGGAAAAGGTTTCTATGTTTAGTGCAAAGCACAAACCAGGAGAACAGAGTCTGAAAGCCTCTGCCTGGGATGGAAGAGCTGTGACCCAGACAAACTGCATCATGAAAAACACAAATAATCTGTGTGCCTCTCAACTTGTTAAACTTGCATGAGTACCTCAGAGAGAACTAAGATAAATAAGCATTTGGCTGCATCAGCCACAGCAAGACAATACCAATATTGACTAATTCTGACTTCCTATCTTTATCAGTTACCTTGGCTGGCAGAAATATAAGGGTAACTGGAGAAATGGGCACAGCTTCTGTCCCCTTTGTAATCATGACCAAGAACAGAATAAAAATTAAAACAATTACCATGATACTTCTATTCAGAAATTCTATTTGGAATACTGATCTCTTCCCATTCCCTACTACAACAATAGGTAATACAAACCCTTCTTTATTACTGAACAGTTTTATTGTACACAAGAGCTCTAAATACCACTTAGTGCAGATATTTTGAGTGATCCTTCCCCAAACGTGTGTCCATCTTAAAATATACTGAATGTCTTCAGCTGTCACCCACTTGAATGGCAGCTGTGAGCACCAGAAACCTTAAAAGTTCATGCTGAGGAGTGGCACAATATCAAATCTTTGATATAAAGAACAAGTGATGATATTGACAGAAAACTAAAAGATTCCTTTTCTAAAATAAAAGTGTTAACAGAGAAAAAATGAGTTTGGGGTTTTTTTCCCCTTTAACACAGGCCCTTGCTTTACAACAGTCTGTAGGGCTTCCAGGGACCATAATCTGGGCTTTGTTCAAAGCAGAGTCACTGGACATCAAGGGACACATTCAACCATCACATGCTGCTTTGACCCTGTCCCAGAGACATTCCAGCTCCCAGAACTATCTGCTGCATCCATCAAGTGTCCTGCCTCAGGATGGGAGCACAAATCCCTCTGCTGACTGATGGGCACTGCTGGAGATGCTGCTGAGCATCACCTCAACAGGATGATTTATTTGGGCTCAGTACTGCAGGGCTGAAAATAGTTTAGTAAAGTTCTGGGATATTTTTAGATGAAACAAAACCCCATTGTTATCCTACAATGAATAAAAATACTGCAACACAGAGGCAATGTAACACCATAAAATATTGTAAGGCTGGTGAGGAATCAGCCAATACAATTTAATGCAGGTAGCAGGTGGATGGGACGTGTAATGTTCAGAAAATGTCCCCTCGTGTTGCAGAAGCCAGTCAGACTAAAACCAGCAGGAAACTCTGGTTGCTGGGGTAGCTTGAATGTGCTACTGTTTAACTTATTAATTTAGAGAATGGCAGAAAATTTTTAAAAGAGGCTCATCTTGCTGGTTTCTACACAGATGTATGCAAATGGGCTGAAAATCAGGCAAGTCAAAAAAAGCCCTAAAGCTGTTCTTTTCATATGCACTGAGAGGGGGGAGTGAAGCTGCATCTCATCTCTTCCCTCTGTCTTTATCTTATGCTATGTTTAGATTCTAAGTTCTGAGTTGACTGCATTTCCTAGGTAATTAAAGCAAATTTTTGGATGTTAGACAAAATATCTCAGTAGGAAAAATTCAATTCCCAAAGCCAAATAGCCTGTAACTATAAATGTTCCTTTGATAGAGTTGCTTTGCATTAAATAACCAAGCATCTTCTAGACTCCAAAAGATTTTTTCCCAGTTTCAAACATTATCCGTAAAGTTTAAATTTTAATAAATCATCACTTTGAAAGGCTCTTTGTATCCCATCCACATTAATTTTTATGTCTTATATCAGCCAACAAATATTGTTAAAAGTTCTCTAAAAACCATGCTTCTGAAGAATTCTGTGCAATAAGGAAGCTGCCCATCTCTGAAAAGGCTAAAGCTACAAAGAAGGTTTTCATGTGGCTTTTGCAAGCACTGTACTGTGTCTAAAACATTTCCACTTTCCTCCTTCCAGCCTCCCAGATCAAAGACCTCTCTCCCAGAAATGACCAAATGCCATGAGTCCTGAACAAACCCCAATTCTATTTTTTTTTTCTTTTCTCCCTCTTTTTTTTTTAACCTCAGGGCCCTGGCATATGCATTCCACATGGCTGAAGATGGAACAAAAGCTCTTGTGTGGCTGCACTGATGCTCTTTTAACCATACTGCGAGGGCAAAGACACAAAAGCAGCATATACTGAGGTAGAATAAGACCTTTGTTTACTGTGCACTGATAATTACTAGACTTATTTTCTAAAGAAAAAGTACACATAAACCCTCAAATAAAGTGATATAATACTGAATATTTGCTGTCATAACATCCCCTGTACTGCCAGTACATCTGAGAATTTACAGCCTATTTTAATTATATTTGTGCTTTATTACACAAATGATTTTTCGCAGTGTCATCAGATTTCACATTTCTGCTTGCAGTGGAATTTGTTTTCAGGCACTGGAGCACTCACTAATGCTAAAAATTTAAAGTTAATTTTCTGTCAAAAGATAATTTATGTTGTAAGTAGATTGATATACAATGATCAGCAGATTTCTAAGACCATTTACTCAGGGAGCATGAAGTTACCATGACAATGATACAACTGTTCAGGATGCAGCTTCCAGTTCAACTTATACATAAAATTTTTGTAGTTGTTCTTAAAAATCAGTTTATTAGGAAGGCCCAAAGGCTGAGCTCCACAGTGTCTCATTTCTTTCAGTATAAACTGAAATACTCACAGCTGAAAAATTATTTTTATAAAACACTGGCATATCCAAGATTTAGGTGTATTCTGCAAAACAAATTACTAATTCACTATTGTTTACCCATCTGCTTGTTTATGGACCAGTTCTGAAAGTCAGGGAGTGGGATCAGGTATTTTTACTGTATTTTATAACTGATTAACAGTGTTACACTGTTTTTCCCAAGACACACGTGCCTGCAAAGTTAAAAGAATGTACAGGGCAAAGAACCTCCTGATCCCTGTGCAGCATGGCTGTGCTGCTGCTGGAATAAACCTTGCACCCCTCAATCCATGAACAGAAAAATGCAGATTTCCACCACACTTAACAAGAGACCCTGCTGGCAGCTACAAGAGACAAACTTGGACAAGGCAGAATGAATTCCTGGTTGACAGAGCAGACATCACCCACCATGTGAAATAAATAAAGTAAATAATGGTTTAAAAAGCATTAAGCAATTTGTTTCAAATGTATTTCTTTTAACATGGACACATCTAATAAAAAAAAGAAAAAATCTCAACCATTCTGTCAGGAGATGAATCAATTCTCTGCTTTTCAACACAACTCCCTAACTGCAAAAAATTGTTTTGACAATATTTTCTTGACTATCACTTGGAAGTATTTCTGCAATATTTTTCACCATTATTCAGCATCCTTACTCAGTCATTAACTGGTAAAGCGAAGTTGGACGTAAGAATACACAAAAGCCCCCCCAGCCAACATGTGCAGCAAGCAGAAGTAATGCCACAATTATGCCTTAACTTCAGCAATACTCCAAGAAAAATATTTTCCCAAGCAACAGAAGACAGATTTAATCTTTTTGCTTTTCAATGCACTCTCTCTTCTACTTTATTTCATCACATCTTGACCACTCTGAAGCCTTCTGATTCTTCAGAGGAAGGATTAAACATTTACATTTATACTGTGCTGCTTTTCCTCTGAACTCTAGGATTTATGATTCAGTTTCATATCCACAGATAGCAAATTATCTCCAAATGTTCACCAGCGAGTCACTATTAAGAACTACTGAACAAGGTCAATTGACAGTCTTTGATGTTTCCCGTTATTTTAAAAGTTCCTTTTGAATGTTTTGAATTTGAGTCTAAAAATAAAGAAAAAAGAAGGTGTGTCATTATATTAGAGATTTATTTCCTCCTTTTGAACTTAAAACACTTTGGCAGATCTATGGCTCATCCAGGTCATGGCTCGCTCACAGGTAAGCTACTAGTGCAAAAGTAGCAGAAACTTTTATCCTTTAAATTTCATATCTCATCTTACTGAATTTTTGCAAAATTAAAATTGTTTAACTTCCTCTCTCATGGGAGTTAAAAATATTTGCCAAAATAAGGGAAGGCAATTTGCTTGTTTTAGTACTGTGGAATCTGGATGATGCATCCTGGAACTTGTTTTCTCATTTATATAATGACATATGCTGGGATATAACTGCAACACTTTGTCTGGAGATATTGTTTGCAGTTACTTTCCAGTAATATAAACTAGGGTGATAAAAAATTCAGAAAGATCTGTAAGTTCTTTAAAAATTGAACTGCTAGTACTGAAAAGATTAAGTTAGACCTATACAATGTAATTAATTCAGAAATAATGATCTCATTTTTACTCATCTCAATTTCCAGCTTTTTTCCAATGTGATTATCATAAGTCAATCTGCACCTAATTAACACCAAACTCTGTATTCTAGAAAAACTACTAATGGTTATTCAGATGGCAGAGCAGCTCTGCATGTGTGTCTGTATCTCAGCTGAGATTACCCTGTGGCAGGGCTGAAAAGTGACAAATTCAGAGAAGAGAATTTGCTTTTCCCCAAGGGAACACACAGTGACTGCCCCCAACAAACCCCCACACACTGACTGCACCTCCTAAACTTGACCTGCTTCCACTCCTCTAAAATTTCAAAAGGTTGAGCAAAAGGCACATCAATTCCTCCCTGGGCTGCTACTGTGGAAATTTTGATGGATGTACACAGCACAAACTAAACCTGCACTGGATTTTGTCGTACTGACACTCCTAATGCTGAAAAGTAATTTAGATGGAGTTACTGGGACTCCACAACAAGTTTTAAATGCTACTTGAGGAATCGTACTTAAATCATCAGATCCAGCAAACAAAAACAGATCATTACCCAAAGTGGTGGAACTCAGATTACACAGTGCTATATTTAAGCACATCATTTAAACTTTTTCCCCTCGGTTAGCTAAAAATAAAGCAAATTTGATAGCTGCCTTATTTCTTTAAAAAAACCCACGAAACCTTAACCTGCATTTTTTTTATTAACATATTTTCCAACAATATGATCCCCGTGACAGCTCCATAAACAGAGTCTGCGGGGACCACCAAGGAAACTCACTTGTTGCTTCGTGTTTAATTTCTGGGGGCACAGTTTGTTGTGCTGTGTGTGTCTGACCCCCCAGGGGGCACTCACCGAGGGGCAGGAATGCCAGGCGGTTGCCAGCCATGGAGAGCTCGTTGAGGCTGGGCAGCTGGCACAGGTGGCGGGGCACAGACCACAGGTGGTTCCTGTCTGCAGTCAGGTACTGCAGAGAAAGGCACATGTGCAGCCGCTCGGGTAACGTCATCAGGTGGTTGGTGGAGATGTCCAGAGTCTGCAGCTCCCGCAGGTCTCCAACCTCTGCGCAACAGGCAAGGAGAATTATAACTACTTTCACAAAAACCACCACAAAAAAACCCCTCAGATAAATTAAAATTAAAGTTCATCAGCAGTGCTGCTTTTCTGTAGATACTGTTCTATCAATCCATGTTGAGAACTGATACTGACTGATGCCTTGTGAAGGCCGACCTAGAACAGAGACTGGATGGAGCTAAAGAATAAAGTAGGGATTTATTAGAAGGCCTCAATGGGCAGCACTGGACAGCACAAGAGTCATCTAGGGCTACACCCAAGATGAACCAAAATGGTCACAAAATGGATGACCAGGCAGGAGGTCTCTCACTTTCATAAGTTCTGATCCATTTGCATATTGGAGTTAATTGTCCAATTATAGCTCTAGCTTATGAAGTCCCATCCTTCTTGTTTTTCTCTCTTCAGTCCATTGTTGTTTTTGCTCTTGGGCCTGAGATTTGGATCGGTTGTCCTTGGTCCCCAGCTGGAGCAGGAATTGTTTTGTCTCCCTACTCTGTGCAGAGAGCTCACCATCCCCTAATATGAAGCTCATATAATAATAAATAATAAAGCAGCACAGAATCTGAAAAATATAAAAGCTAAAACCCGAGGCATCATTATAATCTCCATCATCTTCATGTATCAAAAAGATTTGGAATATGAAGATGATGGAGGTTATCATTATCAGTTAGGAACATTTATCAGTATGTTCAAGCATGAGATCTTTCATAGAGCATTCCTGAACTGTGACAATTACTACTGTCAAAATAGCAAGCATTTTCCTAGTCCTAAATCAGAATGAGGGAAAAAAAATAAACCAAACCAAAATGCAAACAAAAACACATTACACAAAGCTTGCTGATCTTGAGGGTGTCTTGCACAACCCCAAACTCAGTAAAATTCAAATGAATTTTTATTATTATTTTTTTTAATATTGAGGATGCAGTGAGGGATTACTTAAGATTGTCTTGCAACAAGAGTTACAAACACATGCATAGCACTGCTTGCATAGTGACAGTCTTTCACCCAGCATGCTTGGGAAAAACAGTTCTGTCTTCATGACACAGTTCAGAAGGGCTAGTTTAAACTAGAAAAGAAAATTCTTAATAACCTGTGAGTGATATTGTTATGTTATATTGTAGGAAGATATTTTGCTAAGTTCTAATCTACTGTTGCAGTAATTACAGCATCTAGAAGTTTGGGGTTTTTTTTATTTCAATAATTTAAAAGTAGATTTTGTATTTCAAATAGTGTTGTAAATTTTTTTAGGGTAGGTAACAAACTAAATTCTTAAAAGTGTGTAAGACATGATCACACAAGCAGCCTCACTTGTGCAACAGTGTTTTTCCTTGTGTCTGGCCTGTGAAATAGGATACAGGACTGACTGACAAATATATTCAAAATATGTTAAGCAGCTCTGCAGATTACCTCATTGTTTATTTAGTTATTCTTCTACAGTTACTCTAAAAACTGGATAATTCTATATATTATTTCCCTCAAACAGGAGGAAGCCATAACATTTTCCCCAAACCTATGGAACAGTTTTGCTTTGTTTCAAAAATACTTCACAGCAATGGAACCAACTCATGAAGTGCTCGGTGCCCCTAAAACTTGCTGCATTTCTCAGCATCTTGCAGCCCAAATGTACTTTGTTCTCAGCTGAATGAAACCAGCTCTTGCATCTGAGAGCTGCTAAAACAAGATTCACTAGAATCTTCTACACTGAAAACACCAGACAATCTACACAATCCACAATCTGTACAATTTACAGCTCTATCACCCAGATTTTTTACAAAGATATAAATAGGGTAACACTGTATAAGTTAAACAGAACCTGTTGTGCCCTTAAGCTCTCTGCAGGAGGAGCTAGAAAATTCACTGTTCCCTGAGCTCTGAGGTTGCACCTTGTATACTACACACAAAGAAGGAAACAAAACACTGGGTTAACCCAAGCTGTCTTCTACACAACGGGAAAAAGAAGTTCACCTTGGGAGAAAGTGCTATAAATGTTACTTTCAAGACTGGAAACATGAAAAGCAAAGAAAGAGAAGTTGTAATTCAGTATTAGAGATTTTCACACAAGTAATCATTAAAGAAAATGCATGTGCACATTTAGAGGGAGTTTCTGCCCACTGCAAACAATCCCAGCATCAACTACAATAAAGATTCAACAACACAGTTTATGCATCCTTTTAGAAATATTACTGACAGAAGCAGCTGCTGTACACAGATGATCACATTCTTCAAACCTCTTAGCTTTGATGTCAACAGGAATAAGCCTTACTTGAAAAGGTGGGGGTTTTTTTTACTACAGGATTGAAAATAAATGACAAAAGCAAAATAATCACTACTAAATAGCACTAGACTACTGTGCAAAAAGAACTGCAGCAGATCTCATTTCGAAAGAGTTTTATATTCATCACAAAGCCATATGCTTGAAAACAGTGACAGGAAAAGAGCCACCTACATTCAGCCAAACCACTGACCACATGCAGTCAATAATAGGCCCAGCTATTTTCATGCACTAACCTTTTTCTCTGCCACTAAAAACAGTTCTCTAGTTCAGTTTAGGTCCAAAATCCCATAAATGTTACGGTTGGCAAAGCTGGCAGAGTTTCAAAGGCATTGCTAGAATGATATGTTTCAAATCTAAGAGGAAATAAAAGTATTCTCACTTTATCCTTCATCCAAAAAACACACACCCAAAACTTCATCCTCTCTACCTTAATCTCCCAATGCATACCAGATGTAAACATCCACTTTCAACATCTAGTGCCACATGTTGCACAAACACTCACTGACCCACAATGAAGTTTAAGACTAAGCCAAACAACAAAGTGTCATCACGTTAAGGACATAACCCTCATATTAAAGACATAACCCCCAGACTCCCCACCAAAGTTCAGTTTGAAGAACATGCTCAGACACTTACTAATGACACTAAATTGGTTTTCATCTCATTAAAGTGAAGGGAAACAATTAAGAGAAATAACACAAATATAAACAGTCCATTAATAAGTTTTTCAAGCTTTTAGTTACTAAATACTATTATCCTTGCTTTTAAAGTCTTACAGTATAAATACTGCAGGAAGCCTTGGCTAACAAACACAACAAAAGACTTGAAAATCTCTCTCTTGCTATCAGCTCATCAAGCACTAGGATATACCAGAAGTGAACTTTGGAAATTTACAGCAGATCCAGGAAAGAAAATGGCTATTCCCAAACAAAAGAGCTGACAAAGGGACTTTCAGAGATTCCTCCAACACCCCCAAGGGTAAGAAAGAGACAAGCATTATACATCACCATTAGACCACATTGAGGAGTTCCAATTACATTAAAATGAAATTCATAAAAGTGTAATTTAAAATTTATATTAGCTCTAGGGTTAACACTATCAAAATCAACGCGGCAGAGCACTGAGCCCCATTCTGAGATCAGAAGCCAGACAAAGCCCAAACTCCTCGGTAGCTCTGCTACCCCCCAGCTAAGGAGGACACAGATTTGTGCAGACAGAGAGAGCCCAAACGTGACGTTCCCGTGCTGGTTCGTGGATTCAGGCGTTTCATCCGTGTCCATCTGCAGGGATTGCTGCCAGCACATGGAGCTGGGCAATCCCATATGGTCCCAATGTGCTCGCAGTGCACACCAGGGGCTGACAGACTGGGAATCCAACACTCCTGACCCCACGGAAATTCAGTGCAGGCTCCGCATCCAGGACCCTTCTCCAGCCTCTGAGGGGCCCTGCAGTGCCATGGATCCACACAGACCCACACAGGCTGTGTTCCAAAACTGGGGAATTAATTTTATCCTTTTCTCCCTTGGTAATACGCAGATTCAGAAGGGATCACTCAGCTCCAAAAGGCAGCCTTTGCATCTGTTGTAAGAGCTCTCCCAACTATTGGAAAAATGGAAAAGTGAACTGTCCTCCTGTGTGTTGCGGTTTTCAACAAAAAGGTGCCAAATAGATCTGTCCCTCAACACAATGAAAAAAGAAACATCAGCATACCTTTAATATTTTTCTTAAAAAAAGTGAAACCAGGAAAGGATTTCAGGGAATGCCCAAAAGTATTGACCTTCTAACAAAATGGACAGTGTTTGTATAAACGTAACTAGCATCAAAAAAAAAAAACTATTTCTGATTCAGATGGTTTAAATGCCAGTTTTTAAAATTAATTCCCATAGTTTTACGTGAATGAGACAAAAAAAAACCAAAAAACCATCTGGAAATAAGCAGCCTATACAACACAGAGTAATTGCCAAAGGCAATTCAAACTTCCTTAATCTTTTCTGGGGGTACAGGCCTCACCAGCTGCATGACCCAAAAATAACCAACAGTTTTTCTTTACATTTCAAGAGTAATCCCACCTTTCCCTGATGGGCCATAAACCAAAATTTCATCCTAAGATATATGAAACACATACACAGTTGGATTCGAGTGTATGGGAGGGAGGGAAGGGTTTACTTTAAATCTGAGTCCTTATATCCCAGGGAAGTTAAAAAGGGGGACAGGAAAGGGCTACAGACCTACCTGCATGAGAATGCACCTCAAAGCAGGATATTAAGGGAAAGTAGAGAACCTACAAGGAAGGGAAAAAGGGACTGATCAGCAAAGAGAGCTGGCACTTCAGAGGTCAGGCTGCAGAGGTTAAATGCAAACTGCCAAGAGGCCAGGAAAATGGGAACTCACAGACAAATGGCTTCTCAACAAGAAATTAAGAGCAAGAAATGAAGAACTGATGTCAACAAGGAGTAGAAATTAGGAGGACAAACCAAATATTAAATTAGTTTTTTGCATCATTTTTTCCTGCAAGAATAATGCTGTGTATGAGGACAAAGACAGAATACCTCATGGGAACAAGGACAAAGCACTGCAAATTACCACATCCATTACTAAAATGAAATGAGGCTGCTTAAAAAAAATTCCATCCCAGAATACTGGGGGAAAAAAAAGGGTTATACATCAAAATTGCAGATTTGGGCATGAGGGTTCTCAATGAATAGGACATTTTCTGGGATAGCAGCCTAGGGCTGGAGAAGAAATGGAAAACCTGTTAATGTGAGCTTAGTGCTTCTCAGCATCTCATAACAACTGTTCTAAGGGGAAAGAGCACCCAAGAGTAACTGGAACATAAAAAGAAAGCAGAAAAGAAATGTAGCCCAGATCTTCTCCAATGTAAATCATGTTACACTGCTTTATCTTTCTTTGATGAAATTTTAGTTAATGGTAGTACATGAGGATCACACCTCATGGTAAATTACTGGGATGGAGAAAATATTACTAGTGATGGTGTTCCTCAAGGGGTCTATCTTGTTTAGACTTCCATTTTGCACCTGGGTAAAAAATAGTATTAAGTTTCAGGTTGCTGTAAACCCAAGTACTTAAAGTAGTAGTAACGTGGTAGAGAACTGAATTGTCATACAGGAGGAAAAGCAAGAACTTCTAGATTTAAGGGATAGAAATGGAAAGAAAAAGAACAGAAAATCATAATAAAAAAGAACAGCAAATCATGATAGGAAGGTGCTGCAAGTCAGAGCTCTGCTTGAAACAGTGAAGGAGGAGAGGGACTGGCTATACTTGCTCCCTCCCAAAGGGCAATAGGGCAATTTCACCCTACTTCACCCTTGAAATAATGTTTTAATCAACTTCCATGAACCTGAGCACAAGATGCATTTCCTTATTATATCTGTAAAACCATGCACCAGCGAGGAAAAGTGTTTGAAGTCTTCCATACTTAACAGAACTTACTACCTGTCCCACTAGAAAAAAAATCCAAGCCTATACATGCCATAAATTTGAAGTGGATACTATTGTCAATTGGAAACTGTAACAGACTGGAAGTGTAAGTTTAAATTGCTGAGAGCTTGATGGAGAAGATCTCCTTTAGATCTGCTCTGGGATGTCTCAGGAGGACTTAAATAGACTTTAAGACTGTTAAAACAAATTAAATAGCCTATTATATATTGCATTACATTTACTGTCCTACTACACAGCTCACATTTCATAGCCTATAAAAATTAAATTTTCTAGCACAAATTGACACTTAAGGTAGACCTGTGCCATCTTCAAACAAGGAAGTTGAACCATAACTGAAATTGGTATCATTACATTTAAGGACAATGAAAGGGGCAGGCAAATTGAATCCCATTTACATTTTGACACTGCTGCTCATTTACATTTTGACACTGCTGCATGCAGCTCTTTCTCTGTATTGTTGTTGAGAGAGCTTGAAAAGTGGTCTGTAAAGTCTAACAGACCTGAAGATGATTTTCCTCATATTTTTCCCATATAGGCTGATACTTGCTTAGTTTTTTAAAGGAAGAAAAAAAAAAAAAGGAGGTACTGGAAGCGATCTTGTGATACTGCAGCAACTATTTTATTAATAACTCACTTTTAAATAAGGTGCTCAATGAGTTCAAACCCATAAAATTTCTATGGAAGAAGAAAGTCTCTATCCCAGCTGATCAAACTTCAATCTATTAATTTCAAAGCAATACTTATGGCTGGATTTCACACAAATATTCTGACTGCAAAGAACAGGGGAAAAGATTTTTCTGGGGCAGGATAGTCTTTGTGAATGAACATAGTCACGTAACACCCCTCAAAGCTGTTCCAAATTCTTGGTTTCACCTACTTCAGCCATGAACTACATTGACTCTTCTCCAAGACACTTAAGAAGCAGACAAAGCCCAAAACCAAGTGAAAAATACCTACTTCTACTGAACATACCAAAATAGAATCTTTTTTCCCTCAACCTTGCTAAATGTCACATGCAAAGTTAGTACTGATCCTTATTTATTTTGTGCCATCACTCACAAGCAAAGGTGAGAAAAGTGGCTCCATGAAGTCCGACCTTGCTAAACAGTAATTTTAGGTCAGCTAAAAATGGCTGAAAATAGACATCAGGTATGAGGGTCTCATTAAGTCAAATTCTTGTAAAGGTCAGTGGTTCCCCATCTTACACCACAATTAAACTTCAGTTAAAAGAACTGGCAGCTGTCTGAATGCCACGGGCCCAGCACTCTGTGCTTCTCTCAGCAGACACACAGAGCACAGATCCACAGTGGTTATTAGCCTGTATTTCCTCTCAGTGCAGGTCTGGAATTACAGTTTTGTCCACAATTTGATGGTTTCAATGAGAACAGTTAGAATAAACCAAACGATAAAAATACCAGAAATTATCATACACGAGAAAAGAGGAAAAGGTGGGAGGAAGGGCAAGAGGAACAGGGAGAGGAAAAAATTGTTTATGCACAAAGGTAACTCAAGGCCATGAAACTATCAGGTTTGATGTTTTCTTGGTTTGGGGTTTTTTGTTTGTTTGGTTGGTTTGTTTTTTCAGAAGACAACCTATCCTTTCATTTTGCTCTAGTGTGCTCTGCCTATTTCACTGCCCCATAGCAAGGCACTGTTGCTACACAAACAAGTTAGAGATGTGAAATTAATGAATTAATATTATTCTATGGTTTTATTAAATGATATCTCAACTTTTGACTACAGCAGCCAAAATGAAGTACAAAGAGTCAAAATGGTACTTTATAAAATATATTGCATGAAAAATTCTGCTAGCACTCTACAGAAAAAGTCTCTTATTTATGGAGTTTTTCTGCTGTTGTCTTTCTGTTGAGGAGCAGCTGTTTTCCTTTTTCTGGGTGGTATGAACATAAACAAAAGTGACATGAATAAAGCATGAGACCTGTTATGTTTCTCTTGCTTTGTTTATGTCTGACTAGCTTTACTGCTGCACCATTCAATGTTCACTAATATCAATACATGGAAAGGGGGGGGGAAAGCCTTCCAGAAAAACTTTCTGCACAAAATACAGAGCTGATGATTTGAACTCACAATGCCAGACAGCTGAAGGTGGCTCCTTAAATACAACAAACCAGTACTGAAACCAAGGCAAACAAAAGGAGCATCCTAAAGAAAGATTAAGGCCAGCTCAGGAAGCCACAGAGACAAGGCTAGTCCTGGCTGTAAATTCTAGGACAGCTTTTTCCTTTCTTCTTCCAAGGAAGAACTTGAGATCAACACAACAGAGTGGTCTCTCTGACAAACACAGATTAGTGGCTTCTAACTCATTGCAGCACTGGTGTCTAAATAATCCACACAAAGACCAATCTGTTGTGACTGTTGCTATCAACTGTTTCCAGCCAACTCACAACAGACACATCTTTCTTCTTCTTGAGGTTAGTTAGGGTTTTTTTTTTTCTCTTACTCTCCACTAAATGCATAACAAAAGCAATAGCTCCAGGTTCAATTTTCATCTTTCAGTGGAAAGTACTCTTGTAGCAAGGCAATTTATGGCTCACTCATTGTACTATCGGGAGACACCACAGAACACCCTTCCCTGAGGGTCAAATTTAGCCTCCATAACAAAAAGATGCAACTATAAATTTGTGTGAAATAAGGAAAAGAATCAAAGGGAGATCTTTAGCTTGGAGCCACATTTACAGCGGCAGAGTCACTATATTTGTTTTTTTTAAAGAATGCTACTGGATAGGACTGTCTTAAGTCCTATGAAAATAAGAGTTCTTCCAGGCCACTGGCAGTTACTACAAATTGCAACAGTAATTACTGGGCTAAACCTTACAGGAAATATTCCCTCTATAATAGTCATGAAAACTATAGATCCAGATATCCTTTTCTAGCAGCAGCACCAGGAGATTCTCTTGTTCCTCCTCACTGTCCCAGCTGTCTCTGCTGAACTCAGCAGCCAGGAGAATTCACCAGCCAAGAAGGGGAGGCAGGAGCTGCTATAGTGGCATAGTTACTACATGAAAAATGCTATGGACCAACTACAACAGTTTCAAACTAAGATTATCAGTAAAAAAAGAAGACATCTGACTTCAAGCAACACTAGCATTGTCCTGATTTCATAAATGTTGAGAGCAACTGCAAGCCTTGTCTTAATCAGTGATAGTTTCTGCTGTTTAGTGTTTCAAGTTAGCACAAAGTAGACAAGTAAGGCTTGCAATTACACTCCAAACCCCCCACTCAAGTATTCTGAATTGCAAGTAATTGCAATATTCAAGTAATTCTGAATTGCATTCCTTTACCTACACAAATAGTCTTAGTTCATAAAGCTCTCAAATGTTAAATAATTACCAACTAGAGTACACTAGCACTTGCTTGGCATCAAAGCCTTCCATCTAGAATGACAATTTAATGCAGATTTGGACAACGCTAAGGTAAACACAGGTCTTTATTTTAAATACCACCGCAATAACATTAAGTTAACTGAAACACAGGTATCAAACTCTGTGTGTGTGACATGAACCACGGGAAGGTTAATCTCACATCATACCTCGAGTTCTACACATTCTCTTTACAGGCTTTTTCCATTTAGATTTAGTGTCAGTAAATGATGCATTTTATTTTCCCTCAATTCATTTAATAGAGCAGCTGAGTAAAAACAAGGATGTCAATAACAAGTAGTAATTTAACTCTCTCACAGTGGTATGCAGAAAACAAAATTATACTTGGTCAATAAGGTCAAAATAGAAATCGATATATTATAAAATTCTTCTATTGCATAGCATTAACAGTCAGTGTTTGTTCCCTTTCAAAGACTGAATGACTTTGTTCTCCAAGCTTCCCTGAGCACTCAATCCCTAATAGTAAATTGCATTTGCTTAATGCACAAGTAAAATCAACTACCTGTTAATACTGCTAATCACTGTACATACGTTAGGGAGAGCTTAGGGAAAGAAAGGAAAAAAACCAAGGAAACCAAAGAGACAAAAAAGTACATTCATATATAACTTTATTTGTAAAGACTTTAGAGTTCAAGGGGGAAGCAAGTTAACTTTTAACAACCAACCCTAAAGATTATAAAAAGTAAGCTTCAACAGCTACTTTTTTCCTGTCACAAATCTTAATTTGGTGCAACCAAAAAAAAAATTCTCACAAATTTCAAATAAGAGGTTTTACACAAAAAATTACCACCAAATTAGTTTAGTTAGAATTAAAGGATACATTTATTTTAAAACAAAGTCAGTAAAGGCAGCAAGCATGGACATAATCCCCCTGAAAAGCTGGTTTTGCTTGTATGGATTACTCAAACTTGTCTTAGGACCCTCTCAAAATAAGTCACTGCAGTAAAACAAAGTTAGAGCTCCTTGGCAGTCCAGCACACTGAAATCACTAAGGCCTTTCGGAGGTAAACCTGGAAACTGCAAAGCAGTTACCACCATTTCTTTTTCACACATTTACAAACTGACAAAAAATTTCAGAGAAAAAACACCTGCAGTTTAGTATCTGTTCAAAGCTGAGGTTCTCTGAAAGCCTGACTAAACACCACTGAACAGATTGTTGATATTAAGGAAGTTCTCATACTACAAAAAGATGTTTCCCATACAGATGGTGTTGAGCTTTCTCGAAATACGTCTCCACCTCCGAGGTTTGGTCTCAGCCTTATCAATACACATCTGTCTTCACCCGTGTGAACAGCCATTGGCAAACGTTTATGAGAGACGCCCTTAAAACTCCCTTGAAGTTCAGTTTTACTTTTGGGTAACAGCTCTAACCCAAAAACTTTTACAAGTATTTTAAAGAGCATCTGTTTTGAAGTTGCAGAAGCAAGAGGTTCATATATCTCACATGTGTTTGAGCCAGGCAATCAGTAAAGGCTTATCTTTACAATCAGATAATCAGCAGAAGAATTCAGTGATGACAGATGAGTTACAAACCAAGTTTTTCTTCAATTCCTTTACTTAGGAAGCAGGTCTGAGATTAGGCACAATACGATTACTTGAGCTGAGGTTAATTTCTCAGAGTATGCCCTCAGTAACAAGTGGTTTCTCTAAGAACAGTCAGAGGGAAAAGACTTACTAGAAGTGCCATCCTGCTCCTCTCCTGATGGAGACAAGCTGATGCACGCATTGCGCAGCGCGGAGAATCTGCCTCCTGATGGCCCCGGAGGCGCTGCTCAGAACCTGACTGCTGCCAGCCCTACCAAGGAAAAACCCCAGGATCAAATTCCAAAGAAGTGGCTTTGCTGTGCTCTCAGTAAAGGATTCAGCATGTTGAGGGAAGAAGTTTCAGGGGAATGACACCGTAAAAGAAGTTACAATTACTTATGTGAATTTTCTTTTGATGTAGATTTTTTTCTTATGTAAGAATAAAGGTAAAAGATCCTGAAGATTCCTTTTTGGGTTAGGTTGGGCTTTTTCTAAAGCACAAAAGCAAACTAAACCCCCCACAATGTCTTTAACACACTTTATCATAATAAACACAACAGTGATTACATGAATTTTCACCAGTCCTGATGACAGTTGCACAGCAAAGCAGCCAGACAAGCAAAGAGCCATCACACTTTCTCATTTACCAAGATTATCAGAGACATCACCAAGAATTTTGGGGGTGGGAGGGGATTTGCCAGAGCTATGAACAGAGTAATGATCTATTAAGCTTTATAGCCTACTCTGATAACCCATAAAATTAAAACAACTGGAAATGTTTGGTTTTAGAGTCATTATGGATTTCTAGATACATTTATGTAACTAACACCTTCAAACACTCCGAGCAAAAATACACAGAATTATATCCCTGCAAAATGAAATTTCTGGTAGTCTGTTTTTCTATATCTTAGATTCAACTCCACAGGAATAAGATTGACCAAAAGCAACCAAAGACCCTCTACTTCTTCCTCTCATTTGCTGTGCAGGCAATAAATTCACATAGAACAAACACCACAAATGGAATAATGACTGAATTCAAACACAACTGTAGCCACTTCCAGACTGATTTTTTTCTGTGGTATATAACTGTGTCACAATGAGTCCTCCCCGTAAATTTCAAACCCAGGTTTTCAAGCAATCAAAATGTAAAAAACAAATAATTCTATTTGACCTTCATTATTTAGGTCTGTGTGCCAGGTCTAATCAGTTCTCACAAGCACATTCCACTTCTTAAAACAGACTGTAGAAATACATTTTTCAAACTAAAAGGAACACAATGCATTGTTTTGATGCTACAGCCTGAAGCCCTTTATCTGAGTTTTATCAAAGTATATTCTATCACTGATCAAAGCAGCAATGACAACTTAATGTTCTCTAAAGTTATATATTGCTGTATAAACTTCCCACTTTTGTCTTGTGGCCCCTGGCTCTGCATGACATTGGGGGGACATTCAAAGGTCAGGAGACTTTCTTTCCAAAGCCCTGGGTTCCTAAGTGGCAGCTCTATCCATGGCAGGAGTGGGGAGAAGAATTCCATCAGGGCTCTGTTCCCATATACCCCAAAAATTTCAGGCTGTCATTTCTTCTATTAGGTGCTTGAATGACAACTTGGTATATTACTGTATCAACTATCTGTCTGTCTAGCAGCATTTCCACATCACCCTATTGCTCATTTTTTTGTCATCTCAAGACCATTTCTCGCTCTACTATTAAAATCAATATTTAATCTTAAATTCCTTTCAATTTATTGCTTTGCATATACCATGTAACTAGCTTTTAAAAGCAAAGTCTGGGAGTTACTTGGACATGCAAGTCTTTCCCTTAAAAAAAAAAAAATCTGTATTTTAACAATTCACTGAGAAATGTCAAATTGAGTTTACTAGAAAAAATGTTATGCAATTTTATGTTTAATGAACTGTGTTGAAATGAGTTGTACTTAAGACTCCTTATTTAATAAAAAGGCATAAGAACATGCAACATAACTACCACGTTTCTACAGTCATATTAAGACCTCCAACATCTTCACAGAGTTTTAAGCCTCAGATGAATGGTTGTCGGGATTACTTAAAGCACTCTCAACATCTTCAAAATTCCTGCCTACCCCCACAAACAAGGGAAAACCCCTGGAGAAACAAGGCTTACAGTCACTTGAGAAATCAAGGACTGCCGAGCAGTAGAACTGCGCCAGGATTTGACAGGCAGCACCAAATCTCCGAACAATAGAGAATCCAGTTAAATCTGCTCCCATCCTCTCAGGAATGCAAGAATCATCCAAGCACCCCCATTAGAAGCAGCTCCAACTCCTTTATCTCCTATCTGAGAGCCCTCTGGGAACAGCTACGGGGAAAGCCCATGGCCCAGAGCTCAGCAACAGACGTGTCCCTGCAAGGATTTCTGATTTTCAGGAGCACTGCTAAGCCAGAAGCTCAACAGGCCTGGAAGCACCACCGGCAATAATTAGTTTGGTTCTTCCTTCTCCATCTTGGTTTCACCTACACCTCACCAGGTTTCTTAGGAGCTCCTCTTCAAAGGAGAGAAGGAATGGGGAGGGGCTGGAGGGGGTAATTCTGTGAGTTTGATGCATAGAAACCCTTTCACTAGGATCTCACATGGAACAGAAGGGAACAAATGGCAGCACTGGCCCATTCTCAGAATCCAGCTTCAAAATAAAAACCATGAGGATTTGGGATTGAGAATAAAATCAGAATTGAAAATAAAAAAAAACGGGCAATAGCAAGTCATAGGCAGCCTCACACAGATACAGTGTTACTCTCTACAATCAGGTTTGTTCAAGAACCTATTAATAAAGAAATTAGTGATCAGAATCCAGGTGCGTCATTCCGAGATGTCTCTGTCCAGACAGGTGATGCCACCATAACTGTCACTACGGTTTGGCAGCCAGGAAGAACTGCCACATAAAAAGGGAACATTTACAGGTCAGTCTCTGCCCAGATCATACAAAGGAATTCCAACAAAACAAGGATGTCAGAGACACTGATGTACAGCACCCAGCTCCCAGACACTCCTAGATCCATTAATGAACTCAGTAATTACATCAGCATACTGCTCATGTTTAAATACAGTCAAAACTCAATCAGGAACAGGTTTTTTTTTCAAGTTAAGGCATCACCAAAGCTAGAGGCCAAAAAAAAAAGTGTGATTGAGCCAAAATCATTATAATATTGCTAAAATGTGCAAGAAAGAAGAAAAAAACAAAATCAATAAAGTTATGTTACAATTTCAAGTGACCTTTAAATATTATAAAACTAATATTAGAAACTCAAAACACTTGGTCATTACCTTGTGTTAGAATAGGATTTTAGGCTTCCAGTTATTGACATGAAGCCTCAATGCCAGGCTTCTGTTTCAGATTGTGCCTGATCTCTTTTTCTGATATGAGATGACCATAGAAGTTAAAATCTGTTTTATAAAATTACAGGTACTTGAAAATATAATGCCCTGAACCATATTACAATTTCTTTTTTCAACTAAGCCCATGCTCATTAGAGCAGCCTAATTTCTAAATACTTTTTCCAGTGATTGCTCTAAATTAGAATAGCAAATTTTAAGATGGAATTTTCTAGTCCAATAAGCCTGGTACACAAAGCAATATTTGAATCTGTAATTTAAATGTTACAATGAGAGATGCTGATGGCTTCCTCCAACTGGTTCCCATTAGTTTTCACATTACTGAATTACAACACATACATACTCAGCACATGCATTTCTGAGGACCTGCTGTGCACCACCAGAATGAGGAATACCAGGAATACCGCAGGCCATTGTTCAAAGAGATACTTTTGTTGGATTTTTTGTTTCTTAACGTCATTTCTGCTACAGTTACGGGAAATATTTCAGTTCCAGTGCACCCAATAGAAGCCCATCTGGAAGAAGTGTTGGAACAAAAGCCTATATTGGAACAACATTTTTAACCATAAAATATAGGTCTGGAATTTTTCTGACTATGTTTATACTATTTTTGTTACCAGCATCCAGCGACATTATGAACCTTCTGTGGTACACTGAAAAATGTTGTATGATAGTTACAAAGAGGCTTTTAAAAGCCCCTCAACAGGGAGGAAGTGGAAAAGAAAATAACACTAAGGAGCAAGTAGACAAAGAGAGAACAGTGAGCAGCTCTATGCACAGATGATTCATTCTGACATTCTATACAGGTGAGAGTATACAGGAAAAACTTCAGTTAACGAAAATGTCCAGGAATTTAGTGGAATTCTTTTATTCTCTGTCTTCACTTCCCTCCCCATAAATTTCAAGCACTCAGAAGTACTAGTAGTCCTCCTGAGATTTTAACCCAAACCAAATGTTTGAGCAAGGCAGACTGTTATAAAATCTCAAGCAACCAACATCCTTTAATTAAATAGGTACCACCGTGTTTGGACGTGCATGGAAGTTGATCCATGAGGAATACCAGCTGTACAATACACTGCCCTGTGCCTTGGTCACCTCTGGCAGTCTCAAACCCAATCATTTCCTATCCACGTTGCCATTTTGTTCCCGACTCCTCCCCACTGTAATTTCATTTTTTTTCCTTAAAAAAAATTCAGTCCTTACAGGCTGCCTGGATAGAGCTGTATTGGAGTTTATACAAAACAAAAACATTTAAAATCTTTTCCTCCTAAAAATCTAAGGAATGACTTAGAGATGCTATCAGGTATTTTAATTGTGCTTCTGGATTAATACAGCATAATTACCAAAGCCTTACTAATACTGATGTGAAAAACAGAATACAGTGACAGGCAAATGTGGGTAAGTTTTGCACTGATTTAGGAAAAAAAGTAATAACTTGTTGTTGTTGAACCTAAGAGGTAATGTAAAGCTCAGTATGCTGACCCTTGGTTTTCTACAGCAAACTGAAGTTAGAATTGAATTATTAAACAGAGTGTATATTTTACAGATCTGTGCAAAGAAAACCTTGTTTTTTATAATTAGGCATCAGCTCCTTCACAGAAAACAACATATTATTATAATAATTAACATATTTTTATTTAGGAGGCCATGCTCCTTTAAATAGTCACATACTTCCAGAGTGCAAAGCTCATGTAACCTAATCTGTGTTTTCCTCAAATCCCCACAAGTCCATTTACTTAAAAACACCACGCTCCTGGATGGGTGCCTGGCGTACCAAACCTGGCCCGTCGTGCATATTTTTATCCATGTTACTAAATTAGGAAAGCAGAGTGGACTAAGGTTATGCCAACTTGGAAAAAAGAACAGGGTCTGCATTAGTTTGTGCCTTTGCTTTTAAACTCACAACTATTATAAAAAAAAATTTTAACTTTATTAGGTATGAAAGCAATCTGCCCTAAGACAGTAATTAAAGCAGAAGCGAAATCTGGGGAGAGCAGGTAAGAAGCCAAATTTATTCCCCTGATTTTGAAGCCTCTAAATCAAAATGTGGAACACAAATTCAAAAAAAAAAAGAGCTGGGACCACATATTTTCATGCCAGGGTCTAGAGCAAGAATTGAATTACTGGCATGCTGTACCCATCAGTGGAAATCTACTGTGAAAAGAAGGGAGGGAAGAAGTCGTGTTTATGTGCCTTTACTTAAGATTTACTGAAATCCCTTATATTGAGCTCTATTCAGAATTCTAAGTTGGGTATTCAAGAAGTCTTTACCAGTTAAACACTGGTATGAATAGTAAATACAGATATTGTACTTTACAGCAACATTAAAAAAGTGAGAGAAATGAACACGCAGTTTTCATATCTGGAAGTTTCTCCTGCCCCCAATTAGTAAAGCAAATTCCAAAGCAAAGCAGACTTTGCAATAATCACTCAACATTCCAAGGGTTACTGTATAAATAGACAAAGCAGCAATCAACAATTATAGCTTGATTTATAATTTTAATAACGATTGAACCCTCCTTGTCATTACACTGAAGTTACCTATGGCAGAGAGGATTATGTACTATTTATCTATAAAAGTTATGTATTGCAAAATTCATTTTCCTGAGCTCTTCCAGCCTTCTGGAAGCACGAGTTGGTTCAGTTACAAAAACTCACTGATCTTACTGCTATTAATTTCCTATTAACTTAGTGGGTTATTCATTATGGAGAGATAATTATTAATTTCCTAATAATGGGTGGGAAGACTCAATCCTCCCTAACATTAAATATGATCAGCCTCAAAAAGGTGTGGTCTTAACAAATGGAATGGGAACACCCAAGTTCTATTTCTGGCTAACACTGACTCCTGCTGTGCCCTGGAGCAAATCACTTCTGTTAAAAACACTTTTTTTCCACTCTGTAAAATGAGGATAACACTCCCTTATCAGTTTCACAGGATCTTTCTCAAATGCTTTGAAGATAAAGTTTTATAAGCCTACAAATGTATTTTAATGAGTCTTAAACTGATTATATTTCTAAAACAATTTGCCTTAAAAAGGAAAAGGATTTGAACAGAACTGAAAGGAAGGGTCTCTGTGCTGTTAACCTCCCCTAACATTGCTGCAGTTTGCACTTTAAATACACCAAAGCCACACAAATTCATTTTGCCTCAGAGTCTGCCTAAAGGAAGCAAAATGGCAACAAGTGGATGCAAGCTGCAGGAGCTTCCAGAGACAGCACAGAAGTGTGGATTTGCAATGGAAGCCACACTTCCCTTCTGCTGGGGCAGGAACCTGCCCTGACTCTGGCACAGACCTGCACAGTCACCTACACCTCCCTTTAGCATTCCAACAAACAGCAATCCCACTTTTGACAACAAATTTGCTATTATTTGCCACTTTTTTTTTTTCCCCTTGGTCAATGCACTCAGCTCTTGGTTTTTACAGTTCCTGAAAAACAAACACAAAGGAACCATGGTCTAGCCCATGTAAAGACAACTGCTGATTTTTTTTCCCTCTTCTTAGAGGGAATTTTGCCAAAAGATGGGCTGGGATCATAAACCATACCCTCTTCTTTAATTACTTAGCTTTTGCTCTTGACTTGGCAAAACATTAAGCTTTTCATTTCAGTAAATCTATAATTAACTCCAGCATGTGCTGAGTAAACATAACCTCACTTTTAATTAAATCTTAGAACAAGATGCTACAAAACTTGCTGTTTCTAAAGAGAAGTACCTCTCAATGGGGAAAAAAAAAGATCTAATCCTTGTCAAATAAGAAACTTAAATCCAAATTTGGGTATAATCCACTCTCTTTTAAGTCATCTGTTCCCCAAACATGCATTCCAGCTATAAGACCAAAATGTAAACCTGAAGAGCCACCACTACACATCAAAAGATTCCAAGGCTAAAGTCAAACCAAATCTAAATGGTAACAGCAAAACAGAGAACCCTGGCTCTGGGACTCCTTAAGAATAATTTTTATAATGCATCTCACTAGATTTTTTTTCAAATGACACAATAACTCTTACACAAAGAGAAATATTATTTCTCAAGAATGAAAGGAGCTGAAGTATAACATGCATTATAACCATCAGAAATAAAGAGGAACCTTCTAGTTAATAATTTGTGAGTGAGAAGATACAGAAAATTTCCTTCTGACAGTATGCATATAAAACTAATTCTAAAATTCTAAATTAAAAAGAAATATCAATTCACTGAACAAACGGAGAAATCTCTGAAAAAGTAAAGTTCAGCTAGTGTGAAAACCCAGTGTCATGTCTAAGTCAAGCTCTTACATGAACTAATGTAATAATATAAAATAACCATCTTTTGTTTGTGCTAACTTCTTCCAGTAACATCTTTGGTGCCACACATTTCCAAATGGCCCTCAAGAATTTAGATTATTTAAGTGCTACATTTAAATAGTAGAAAACTTGACAAAGCTTACTTCATGTTCAAGAACTGCATTTACCAGAGCCAAATAAATGAACCAAGAAACTGTTAAAGACAGCAGCTACAAGATTTACAATTTGCAGAACAAAAAATGTTGTGCATTTAAATGAAAACAAGTCCTCAAGAGAACTTTAGAACATTAAATCTCTTTTTACTTATCTGCAACTCTTTAATCAGTTCATCTCTGAAAGGCAGAACTCTCAGGGATTCTGATTACCCCAGAATGTAGATACTGGAGACTCTGCATTAGGCAGAAGCTGGTCCCCCTATTAATCTTATCTGAAGTATATTCAAAATACAACATTAAGAGAATTCCACAAAGCATTTTCTTCTAGCCATTTGCTATTATATTTCAGTTTCAATACACTTATTCTGGGCAAATTTTTCCCTTTAATTCTCATCTAGTTCAGCTGAGTCACCCCTGAGCAGCTTTCACAACAGCTGAAAGAGGCTGATGGAAGCCCCCTCAGCAGTAACAAACCAAACACAGAGCCTTGAGGCCAAAGCTCAGGATCTGATCCAAGGGTGGCAGCAATTTGGGAGTGTTTGCTGAGCACAAAAGGAAGGACTATCAGTCACACTACCAGAGTGCCACTGCACAGAAGGTGCTTCTGCACCTCCAAGGGACACCATTTCCATCCTTCACCTAATACCCATTTTCCATCATCAGTCCTGTATTGCCTGATTTCTTCAGGAAGCTAAAGCTTATGTCTCCACACTGGCTGCATGTATTTTTAGGATTCTCCCCCGTCTCCTCCCTTAAAATAATTTTTTAAAACTCACTGAACAATTATGACCATACCTGAGAAAAGCAGAGTGGTTGTTATTACTAAATTCTCCTATGTTTTATTAAAACAAGTACTTAGGAGATTAAAACCTTGTCCATCCCAGTGCAGATAAACCACAGCACAGGCTCGGTCCCTATCTGAGTCTGAAGAATCTCTACAATCAGACTAGAGGCTTAAATCTAAATCTTAAATGCACAGCACTTCAATTAGTTTAAAATTTGATTTCTATAAGGCAAATTTTAAATACTAAAAATGAACATTAAGAGCACAATTGTGGAACAAAACCATTAAAAATGCATATGCTATTAACTGCATTGTTTCTTCCAGCTCTTAAGCACAATTAAGGAAGACACAGCAAAGAATCAGTGTTAAGAATTAAAATGCAATAGAACAGTGGGGTTGTTCAGATACATAACAGCAAACATTTACCATCCAACTGATCTGCAGCTGCAAGAAAGATATTTTTTAGCAATTGATTTAGGATATTACTGAGAATATCTTCCTATATATCCATGGAATTTTGAAAAAACTGACGGTACTTTTAACACCAGACACTGGGAATGGAGACCCAAGAGGAATGCCAGAGCAACCACTCCAAAGTTAATTACCATAAATGACTGTCATCTAAACCCAAAAGCTCTTTTTAATGCAGATCTTTAAATTCTGCACAAGTAGAAGCTAAGTTATATCTTAAATGGTTCCTTATTATAAATTAAGAGCCATTTAGAGCTGTCTTTCCCTAGCAGTGCAGTGTCTGCTGCACAGGAAAATGATGCACTGCAGTGAAATCACATCCCATCCTAGTTCAGCTGGACTTTGCCAGCTTTCCCAACAGAATGCTAGCTGACACTGTAATGAAGATTCATGCTACCAGTATAATTAAGGATGAAACAATTCATCAAAATTTATTATTCTGCTCTCCTTTTTCAATTGTTGAACATAAGTGTTATTTTGAAACACCAAGATTTTTTTTAATGAAGTCTTCACAATTTTACAGAGAACATCTAAGAAAACATGCTTGGAAGCCCTCTTTGGGAATTCCTAAACTTCTGTTTAGGAAACAGTCAGTGCAATAGATTAACTCTCCAGTGGGCAAATTATGCAGTATGAGTGAAAGGCTAATCCTGCTTGGGCTGGTAGCACTTGTGTGACATCCAGTCCCACTGACAGTGACAGGATCAGTACCAGCAGCAGCAGTGGCACGAGGGACACCACCACGAACACAAAGACCACACACTGTTGCAGTCTCCAATGCATAAGCAGGCAACACCAGTAGTATTCCTAAGCATGCAAACTTTTCATGCAGACAAAAAACACATTCAGGGACAACGCTCAGGACCAAATTTTCTATAAACTTCAGGAGAAATTTAATGCAGCAAGTCTCAGCTGATACCAGTTCCTAATCAAATGTGGTAGACTCCAAATCAACTCTTCAGTAATGTAAATTATCCTTTTGAAAGTCTTTTTTGGAACCTTTTTAAGTTAATGTGTGAAGTTTTGCAGAAAATGTGTCACTTTTTCTTTGAACAAGTCTTTCTTTCATGGTACAGCACCATAAGGTAAATTATCTTTGAGGAACATAAAGCACACTCAAGTCACTCCTTTCTTTTGAATGTAGGACATCTGAAAATTGATGGAAATTTTATTGGCCCTGGGTCATAATGTTTAACAGGTTTATCTAATTTCATTCCAGAGCATTTACATAGTCATATACATTTTTTTTTCTTTCTAATCATAACCATCCTTTGACTTTTTTAAAGCAGTCTAGAAAAGTGCAAGGAAAGGACAGCGAGATTTCTGCACCCAAAACTTCAAGGAGCATTTGCAGTACATTTCTTGAGAATAAACAATGTGAACTTAAAACACATGAAGGTCACACTGAGAAATTAGTTAAAATAGAGCCAAGAGCTAATCCTGTTAGATTAAGTTAGACCAGTTTTTTGAAATCATAGCCTTAAATTTTTATCATCTCTGCAGATCAGAAAATGCAAATACACCAGAGAAAAATTAAAAAAGAAAATTAAAAAGTATTTGAAAATCACCATCATCTTATCTGAACAGATACAAGGGTGATAGAAGAACAATAATATTATATCTGCTTATCAAAGTATTTAGAAGACAAAAAGAATCATTCAAAATCTGCCTATGGCCAACTTTTTCTGACTTTGTGTCACATTTACTTTGAATAAGTTTTGCTTTTTTATTATAAACTAGCAAGACAAACAATTGTTATCTACTGTCACAATGAGATAGAACTGCCATAGGCAAAGCTACTAGACATGTGTCTTTTTAGAAAATATGAGATATGGGGCTGTTGGGCAAAAAAAAAGAAAGGAAGGATGGGAATCCTTTCTATTGTGGAAAACTGGAAGAAACATCATTTTATCATAATGACAGTTGTCATTGGCATTTTGTGTCTTCTCAAAGAAGTTCAATATTTTCTTGATATGATGGCAAAGGCTGTTAAATAAACACATTTTTCCTACTTCAGCAGCATTTTTCTGGACTCTGCAAGCACACAGAGCACAGCTTTTCTCTAACTACAGAGCACACTGGGAGCAATACAAACTGTAATCCCTGCAAGTGCAGGGTATAGCACTTCACTTGGCAAGTGGAGTTGCAGGGCTGTGTCAGTGCTGTGACCCCTCAGGCACTGCACTCACCTGCAGGTAAATATTTCAGCTGGTTGTTTGCCAGGCGAAGGTGCCGCAAGGACCTCAGGCGGCCGATCTCTGGACACACAATCTCCAGGGCATTGTCACTCAGGTCCAGAAACTGCAGCTTAACCAGGGAGCCAATGGCTTGTGAGAGAACAGATTAAAACACGAATGTGACCCAAGAGTAACACTAAAATCTTCACGGGACTGTGAGAGGAGGACAAGCCACAGCACCCAACAGCTGTGTCTGAGCACATCTCGAGGTGTTAAAGCCGGTCTCACAGCTCAGTGACATCAGTTGTGGAAATGCTGCTCTAGCTAACAAATAGCTCTGCTGGCAGTGAGACAGGGGCAACAAACACAGTGATGTACACAATACTCCCATCTCCAGATCCTCCTCAGACAATTCTGCTCTGAATTGTCCATTCTCTTCCTTTGACTCTATCCACATTATATTCAGAAAGAGCATAACTTGAACACAAATTCCTCAAGTTGGGAGCATAACTGCAATTAAGACAAGGAAAAGAAACTAGTATAAGTTCTTGCTCCTTTGGGTTTCAAATCTGTCATGATCTAAACCAGCAGAGTAGTCAGAGCGTGGTAACTGCCTGAAAGCAGCAGACACTCTGGATTTTTAGTTTCTGCAGATGAGTGCCATTTAGCCTTTTCACTTTCTGCAATTAGAATTGGAGCAAACAGCATTTAGGTGCATTTGAGAATTCATTAAAAGAATTTAACATAACATAAACAAGGACATTATCAACTAAAAGCTACACTGGTATATTTTGTATGAAAATCTTTAATGTTTTATGGGAAAATAAAGGAAAAATAGGCCTCTTCAAAGAAGAAAAATGAATATTTTATGATTCCTCCCACTTATTGTGAGCTGGTAGATTACTTACCTTCAGGTACAACAACTATGTTATTTGAATGAAGGTACCTGGGGGGAGGAGAAAAAGCAGAGGACACCACCTGTTACCCTCAAGGACTTCTGCTACATAATCAGTTTGCAAAATATCCAGTTTCAGACTGAAAGAGCACCCTCAAAGCCATTCCTCCCTATGACCACAAAAGCTGTGGAAACTGTATAAACTGGGAATGGACAGGTACTTAAGTTTCACTTGGATTATTAAATGATTAGCATAAAAATAAAAGAAAATTACATACAATTATGTAAAACAAACCATTCACAGTTACAATAATAATGGGTTTTAATTTTGCGAGTCATGTGGAAGAAAACAAAAAGGGAAAAGAATAAGCAGAGAGAATAATCAGAATAAATCATATTTGATCATCAGGTTATTTGACACTAAATGCTAACAAAGGAAAGAAAAAAAGCCCACACCCACACAAGTTATACAATTACAAAAATTCTACCCTACATATAAACCCTCACACCTTTAGTGAGGAAATAAGCACATGATCTATTCCCTGAAAGTGGGTTTTTCAAACTTAAAGTACATTTTTCAAAAGAAAAACCCAATCTTACACGTGGTTATTTATGCAGCTACAGAGGGTGGCCAGATCTCTCACTAAGAATATTCAGCACCCTCTGATGGAGCACTTCCAGTACTTCTGGTAACATAAACACTGATCTTAGATTGTACACATTTCAGATTTCCATCATTGTTGCTGCAAAAGAACAATTGGATCTTGTAGAAAATAAAAGCAACAAAATTTTCCAATACTGATATTCAACTGTAAAGGAATATTGAGTACTCAATGTTCAATTGCTTAGACACCTCATAGGTATCAGGGGCATGATATAGAAAGAAAAGCACACAAGTGAAATAAGTAAGAATGTAACTTTTAGGAAAATAAAAATAATTTCACTCTCAAAATTGAAAGCTACTTTAACAAATTATGCATAAAATAAATCCTTATTTTGTGGTCTCTTCCCCAACAACAAAACACCTCTTATTGCCTCATCAAAAACTGACTTGTCCTATTAGAGCTACACAAACTACAGGCCCATTGCCGCTCTCTCCAGACCACCAGAATGTGTGGGATAAAGGTGGGACAGCTGAGCTTGCTGAACACCAAATTAGGCTTTACTTCTATAAATCAGTGTTTGTAAGAAATTATTTTATGCTGTAATTTAAACAGGTTTTCCTAAAAGCAGTATCAAATAACATAGAGGTTTCCTGATGCCCAGTGGCAAATCATGATATCAAATATAAAAATATTTCTTTTACTGCTTCAGAGCACAGACACTCTCCAGACAGAGGCATGATCAGCTAGGATTTGCTCGTGAGTGAGTCAGAGACTGCAGTGACCTACAAAGCAGTTCAGTTACTGTGGACACAGGCATCAGAAAGGTGGGGCTGAAGGGCCACATGAGGATGACAAGATCAGACAGCTGAGGGCATTGACTCCTCAAATAAACACCTCCTGTGCAGAGCTGGCCATTAAAAAAACACAATCAATGCTCCATCGGTTACTCATCTGAAACTGAGACAAAGGGCTTAAAAGGGGAGGATATCTCTTTTAACCCCTCACTGCCAATCCTACCACAGAAGGGAATAACAACTTTATAAGAAGGGGAAGGAAGAAAACATTGTCTCAGGGGCTTAATTAAATTAATTGTCAAAATAATCCAGTTCATGGGACATCCATTTTTTGGACAAGACTGGATAAACTGCTCTGCCTACAGCAATCATCATTCCACAGTTACTACCCCTACACGCTCATCCCTGCTTCTATTTGACAATCTGTGACTTGGTTCCAAAAACGGATTACTACAATCAGCAAGGCTGAGATCATAAAACCCCTGGGAGGTGGGGTGGGAATGAGCAGCTAGGGATGGGCTGGAGGCTGTAACCTGTTACTCTGGCTCTGTCACAACCCTTTGGCCACTGCACTGGGAGGTTCCAGGGGTTTACCAGTGTGACAAGTCTACATGGAATTTATGGAGTAAGTTTTTTTTTCCCTTAGCAGTACAGACACTAGCATAAAGGTTCTTCTAATAAACAAGAAATTTAAAAAAAAAATAAAATTGGACTTAATACGCCTCCTTCAGAAAAAAAGCCCAACAACAAGCAAATTAAGAAAACATAACAACAAAAAAATTACCCTTTCTTGCCCTCCAAACTTAAGAGATAAATTACGTGCAAGTAATACATTCTAGATTATCTTAAGATGAGACTGATAAGCATAATAAAAATATATTAGAACTCCTACACAAACTCACAATTCCACGAGGTTTGGAAGCTTCTGTGCAAGGTTTTCTGGCTGAAAGAGAGTTAGAGATTTTTTTAGGTTTCAAAACAAAAACCAGACACACAAACATTGTGTACCCAAGTCATTTTAATCACCACATTACAACATGTCAGCAGGAAAAATGACAACAAGGAATGTCTATACAATACCCTGGTTCCATGCCCCCAAGTATCCATCAGGGCAATCTCAGATGTATCCTGGGTGAGCAATTCACTACTGAACAAAACTACAGCCTAGAAGTGACATTATCATGTCCTCAGCAAAATGGGAGTCAGATTTCTAAGACTGAAAAGATGGATTACCTCATCTCCTTTTGAAAATATATTCAAATAAATGAGTTAGTTGAAGGCAAGAGATTGCTAAGAAGTTGCAGCCTTTACAGACTTAAGGCAGAACAAGAACTACACAAGATGTCTAACCAGAATGTATTTTATAATGCTGCTAAACTGGGAAGTGACCTACAATCTTTGTGTAGCTTGATCAATTACCACCAAGCCAGAACTGCTGAATCCATCGAACTAGATTTTCATATTTACATATTAACATGCATATCATTTCTTAACTGCCAACTGATCCCTAGCTGTAATTCTCTTCTTTGGTGGCATTTATAACCATGAACACATATCACAAAATTGGCTTCACAAGTTTCAGATGTCGTGTTGGAAACTATACTCAAAATTATTCAAAGTTAAGACAGTTTTATTGCTTAAGAAACCAGCTTTAACATAGATTTGTTTTACTGAAAAAAGGGGTTACAAAATTGATATATGCAGAAATGACTGCATTTTAAAAGCATCTTGATCACATAATTAAATTCCTGTTAAAACTAGAAATATTCATGTGAATAAACATGATGTGTGACACCTTAAATAGCTATGTTATCTAAAATACGTAACTTTGTGCTCATTACTTGATGATGGAGAAATATGTTGACCTGAAAAAGGTAATATTCTCATGTAGCAAACATGCCCCGTGCTAGATCTGAGTCCGAAGCCCAGATTGCTCAACTCGGGAGCAGCAACTGATGGGTCAGGCCAAGAAATGTGAGGTGAGGTGAAGACCCCGCCGCGGCGCCGCCCCAGCCCCAGGCGCTGTCGCTTATCCGGGGCTGCCCCCTCGCGGCAGCTCCGCCACGGCGCACTCACCGCCCCGGGCCGGCTCTGACCCGGGCAAACACGGGAGCTTCAACCGGGAAAACGTGCTCAAGCACAAAAAAATTCAAGCCTTAACTGAAAAAAGTGTGGAAAAAAACCCCAATTCCACTGCCATCCTACAGTCTTTATTACGATAAGGATGTTAGCCTGAACCTCGAACTACTGTCACTATTCCACTTGCTGCTCTGTCAGAACAGGACAGCATCACATACTCTGAGGTAGTAAATTAAGATCAATTATTCTTGATCTTGCTTCCGACAGAGCTAACAAGGCAAACACCTATTTCCTTTTAACAGATGGGGAAATTGGGTACTGGAAGTTTCATGTTATCAAAGATTAACTGAGAAGTGGGAAGATTTGATGCTGGGATACAGGTGTGCTGTATGGCTCCTTGATCCATTCATTATGTCACAGCACTCCATCACTTCCATCTTGCCAATGGAGACAAAGATGAAATTATTCTTAGCCAAGGTAAATTCTGTCAGTGTAACTATCCCAGACATTTCACAGGAGTCATCTGTCAAGGACAAGAGTCATTTGAGAAGAGTAAAGAGCAAAAGCTGATTTAGTAATTTATTTTCAGAATTCTGAAGGAATGAACCAGTGGGACAAAACTACCACCTAATTTTAGAGAAATATGGTTCAGGTTCCATTTTGATTGTTTTCAATATTGTTCATGCAATTTGAAGTGTTTATTGATGAGCTACTGCTCATCACTTTGCATTAGAGAAGTATAAGGAAGACATACCTTCCTTCAGTAGTTTGTTTTCCAGTATTCTCAGATGAGATTTCCACTCCCCTCATTGTCCCAGTGTACCTGACTTATTGTGACTTTACTAAAATTGAGAGCACTACTTGTCCTACCAGTAGTGGACATCAGAAAACCTCATTGTGAAATTCTGCTCTGTAAAAATATCTAGGATTTCTGTTTCCCCCAGTTCCTCCTGTTGTTTCCCCTCCATCAATCTCTCAACCTTTGCTCTCAGGGCTTGCTCTCTAAAGGTCCCTCGCTGCTGCTCTCTAGGTTCTCTCCAATTCACCCAGGCTGTTCCTGAGAATGAAACTCTCTGCTCCAGCTTGTGCTTTAACAGTATCAATAATTACTTCCTTCTGCTTTTAATGGAGATTGTGAAACTTTCCACGTTCCAAAAAGACATCTGCCTTTTTTTGTAACATGCTGCTGACTTGATCTATTTTGGTCCACTACAACTTCCAACATCTCTTCAGTGGAACAGATGCTCAGTGAATGACACCCAAATTTGTTTGCCTTGTTCCAACAATACTGCTGAGCACTTGAATGAGAGCCCAACAAGGCACATTATGAGCAAGTTATCCTGATTGCTGTGAATCTAATCAAGCTCTGCTTCACACTGCTTGAAAGCAATTTTGCCTAAGTATGACCTACATTTTAACTTTTGTTTCAGTTTCTTTATCCAGGTCTTAACACTTACATACAAAACCCTCATTGTTTCATCTTTTGAGCAGTGCAAAGTTTGTGAACCTTACTGCACTAAATCATCACTGAATTTCACAAAGTGTCAAGGCAGAGCTGTTTACAGTCTTTGGCCAATTTTATAGCAGTTTTGATTTGTAACAACGAATCCTATCCTCCTGTTAAATTATTACATATTATTAAATTACTGCCCGAAACCAGAGCACTAAAATAATTCTCTACAGTACATGTCAAGTTAAGTGACTCATTCAAGATGAAGAAAAGGCATAAAATCTTCAGAATCCTTTCAGCTTTTGGCCCTTAAAGTGGAGTACTGGACTCATTCTAGGAAACCCTGAAAACAGTACAATTTTGGTGAATTTTAAGTAGTCATGCCCTACAGCTCCTCTACTGTTGCTACTATTTTACCTCTCATACCATGGAAGAGCCCACCAAAAACAACCAACCAACAAATCCAAACCAATCAAGCAACCAAAAATGAAAACCTGGAGACTTGAGCCTATTGAAAGTGGCAAGTTCTGACTCCAGCCTATAGAGTCTTACCAGCTGAGAACATCTCTCACAGTTATTTAGCTGCCCCACACTGAATTTTAAGGTCACAACATTGACTCAGAGTGAGAATTTCTTCAGTTCAGGGAAAACAACAAAACAAGAAGAAATCCCAAAAGAAAATCCCACATTAACTGTGACATTAGCTGACATGTAACTGTGGTCTCCTATCAACAGCAGCCCACAGATACAAGTTTTTACTGGCACCTTAACAGCAGGTTTGGAATTAGACCCTGGGATTGACATTGCCTTGGAAATTAAGCACACATCAAGGGAAAAAATTCAGCCTAATGGAGAAATGTAGAATAGACTGCACAGTGTCATCTAACAGGAGAAAACAACCACTTATGTGAGTAAAATATATAGGTTAAAATAAAAACCAACAGAACAACAAGCCTGACAAGAAAAGCCCCAGAAGGTCTTGAGAGCTTGAAAATGGTAACCATAAAATGTCATGAACTCCCATTTATTATTCTCTACATTACCTACGCAAGTTCAAACACTTATATCTTAGAGCTGATGACATCATTCAGGGTCAGATTATCTATAATATAATCTTTTTTTTTGTTTGTTTCAAAAATCAGAATTCCTAAACACACAGAAAGTAAACATTGCAACAAAGAGACTGTCGTACCAATGTGGTCAGGGAATTTCTTTTCATGTAAAGCCTCTCCAAGTACTGCAGCCCCTCATCTTTCAGTAACTCCAGAGGGAAGTGATGGAGATTTCGGTAATTTAAGAACAAGTTCTTGTGCCTTTCCAGCTTTGCCTCAGAGATTGTTTTACACAGTTCTGATGCCATGACTAAGCACCACAACTACTGCGTCGCATCTTCTGAGTGCAGACCCATTTCTAGGAGACAAAAAGAGGAAAACAGCCCAGTATTACCAAGGTGTAGCTGTGCTTCTTTTGCAGGAAGAGTTACTGGTTACAGATCATCTGATAATTTATCTAAACACACTTGTTCCAGTTAATATACAAAGCCCCCAGAACATACACGCTGTAAGTTACGTTAGAAGTAAGTCTTTGACTATTTTCTGGATTAAGCTTTAGTACATTACAGGACTTGAAATAAAATCTTTGGGTATATTTAATGCTTTTAGTTTCATACATGTTCGATGGACCTTTTGGATTATTTTGTCAAAACTGCCACCACAAGAAGAAAAAAAAAGCAACTTCTATTAACCATTACTGATGTCCCACATGTATCCTGTCACATGTGCTAAAAGAAGAACCCACAGATAAGAAAAACACACAATTAATAGAGGGTTTTAGTCTCAGATTATTGAAAAACACCATTATCTTTGAAGGCAGTAAGACAAAAGGCAATGGAAGTTTGAAGTGCTCCCATACAAAACCAGTGGAATAATTTACCAGCTGGAAGAGGTAGTTGGGATAGATAGCCAGTAAAGCCATTTAAAAATGTTGCACTAATATACAAGAAATCTGAAACTTGCAGTGAGAAAATTTATAAAGGGTTAGATAAGACAGCAGATTTTCAGCTTGCTCTACTAAAAATAGAATCAGAAAGAACAAAGTGCCAAGCTTTAACCGACAATTTCAAAACCAGAAAACAAAAGCAGGAAGACAAATTAAAAATTAACTTGTACCTGAAACCCAACTTTATTCCACTTGTTTTTCAGATATAACCAAAATTCAAGCCGTTATTATGCTGTCTAGATTTAGACAACGACAGCAATGCTCCATCTTTTCAACTATCTCATAAAAAACATAATAAACCCAGATTTATTTATTAATTTAAAGTTACCATTTTGCTACAGACTTGTGTGTATAAATTAATTCCCATTGATGAAAGGAAAGGACTCAGAATTGCTTCCCACCGATAACATTTTCCATTTTAGTTCAATCCTTCACTGAAGGAGAGGTTTCTAATCATAAATCATAAATCCCATCTGATGATAGGCATGGTACACAAAACTCCAGCTGAAAACTGACAACCCAACTCTACATGTAAATCAAACTGCTTAATTCGTTTAAGTAGTTCCCTTGATTTGCAGATAACAGCTCTTAGCAGTGATCTGTGTCCTTCTGGGGCAATACACATTTGTGAGGTTTTAAAGAGTTTTTTAACCATTGCCTTCATTAGCTGTTTTAGGGAACAGGGCACACACACTGGCCCTTGGCACTCCTAACATTAAAGTTCTCTTAGTCCAGAAGAGCAAAGAAATAAAGCCATTACAACTCCCAACCCTACTTCTGTGATCAGCACTAAAATAATTCCTGGAAAAGTGTTAAAATTTTTAATGGGCATAGTCTGAGTATTTATTATTAACCTCTACAATGTAAGACAAGGTAAAGGAAAGCTCATCTTTCCTGAATTTTTTTTAATCAGAAGCTGAGAAGTGAGGAAACACACACATAAATATCCAACAGCCTTCCAGTTTGTCCAGAGATGGTTTTCAGGTGTCCTGCACTTGTGGGCTTCTCTTCACAGAGTTGTGACTCCATGAAACAACTGCTCCTTTAGCCATGGCACACAGGGATACACAGACATGCAACGCCACAGATGCAAAGTCCAGCCACAATCTACTTTGGCTCTTACTCCACAGGAACCTCCTCCACTCCCTTCCACCACCAGCCAAACTTTTGCTCTCTCAATTTCAATTATCTTTTTCCAAGGATGAGGTGCAGCCTTACCGAAGGGGAACAGGCACAACCATGGTCTTTAAGGAGAGTAAAAAAGAAGGATGAGGGCTGATAGCACCCAGTGACCATGGCCCTGTGAGGGGCCGGGTCCTTCAGGGAGGGCGAGGAGGAAGGGGAAGGGAGCACGGGGGAGAGGGGGTGAATTGGGGGAAAGAGAGATGGGAAGGAGGGAAAAAGGGGGAGAGAGGGGCACCGGGCAAGGGGGACACGGGGAAATGAAGGAGAAACGGGGAGACAAGGGGAGAACGGGAGAGACACGGGGGATGGGGCCCGGCCATAGCGCGCACCCCCTCACGGAGAGGTGCCGTGCCCGCGCGTTCCGGCGAGCAGACAGCAGAGGCAGAGCACCGGAGACAACCTCCCACCGTCAGGACCCGATCACCTTGGCTTGGCCCTGTCCCCGTCCCCCCCCAGGCCCGGCCGGGTCACTGCCACTCACCGGGGCCGCCGCAGAGAGAGCGGCGCCGCCGCCGGCCCAGGGACCCGGGGGCGGGACGGGACGGGACGAGCCGGGCTGAGCCGGGCCGCGCGAGACCGCGGCTGCCGCGCGACTCTCGCGAGACACCACCCCGCCCCACCACAGGCGGCAGCCAATCACAAGGCTTCGTTTCTCCCGCCTCCTTCCTCCAGCCAATGGGAACGCGCCCTCCTCAGCGCTGCGCCCGCCCCTCCCTGTGGGCTGAGGGACCGCGGGCGGTCCCGGTGTTCGGGTGTCCCGCTCTCTGCCGCTGTCCAGGTGTTCCCGGTGTTCCGGTCTCTGCCGGTATTCGGTTGTCCCACTCTCTGCCGCTGTCCAGGTGTCCCCGGTGTTCCGGTCTCTGCCGGTATTCGGGTGTCCGGTTGTCCCGGTCTCTGCCAGTGTTCAGGTGTTCCCGGTCCCTCCCGGTGCGGCTCCATGAGCGAATATGGGGGCTCTACTCGCCTCCCCGCGTGTTCACACAGCCCCCGCTACTAACAAGTCATCCCTGCTTAATCGCTAATAAAGGAGAACATCATTNAAAACAAAAGCAGGAAGACAAATTAAAAATTAACTTGTACCTGAAACCCAACTTTATTCAACTTGTTTTTCAGATATAACCAAAATTCAAGCCGTTATTATGCTGTCTAGATTTAGACAACGACAGCAATGCTCCATCTTTTCAACTATCTCATAAAAAACATAATAAACCCAGATTTATTTATTAATTTAAAGTTACCATTTTGCTACAGACTTGTGTGTATAAATTAATTCCCATTGATGAAAGGAAAGGACTCAGAATTGCTTCCCACCGATAACATTTTCCATTTTAGTTCAATCCTTCACTGAAGGAGAGGTTTCTAATCATAAATCATAAATCCCATCTGATGATAGGCATGGTACACAAAACTCCAGCTGAAAACTGACAACCCAACTCTACATGTAAATCAAACTGCTTAATTCGTTTAAGTAGTTCCCTTGATTTGCAGATAACAGCTCTTAGCAGTGATCTGTGTCCTTCTGGGGCAATACACATTTGTGAGGTTTTAAAGAGTTTTTTAACCATTGCCTTCATTAGCTGTTTTAGGGAACAGGGCACACACACTGGCCCTTGGCACTCCTAACATTAAAGTTCTCTTAGTCCAGAAGAGCAAAGAAATAAAGCCATTACAACTCCCAACCCTACTTCTGTGATCAGCACTAAAATAATTCCTGGAAAAGTGTTAAAATTTTTAATGGGCATAGTCTGAGTATTTATTATTAACCTCTACAATGTAAGACAAGGTAAAGGAAAGCTCATCTTTCCTGAATTTTTTTTAATCAGAAGCTGAGAAGTGAGGAAACACACACATAAATATCCAACAGCCTTCCAGTTTGTCCAGAGATGGTTTTCAGGTGTCCTGCACTTGTGGGCTTCTCTTCACAGAGTTGTGACTCCATGAAACAACTGCTCCTTTAGCCATGGCACACAGGGATACACAGACATGCAACGCCACAGATGCAAAGTCCAGCCACAATCTACTTTGGCTCTTACTCCACAGGAACCTCCTCCACTCCCTTCCACCACCAGCCAAACTTTTGCTCTCTCAATTTCAATTATCTTTTTCCAAGGATGAGGTGCAGCCTTACCGAAGGGGAACAGCCACAACCATGGTCTTTAAGGAGAGTAAAAAAGAAGGATGAGGGCTGATAGCACCCAGTGACCATGGCCCTGTGAGGGGCCGGGTCCTTCAGGGAGGGCGAGGAGGAAGGGGAAGGGAGCACGGGGGAGAGGGGGTGAATTGGGGGAAAGAGAGATGGGAAGGAGGGAAAAAGGGGGAGAGAGGGGCACCGGGCAAGGGGGACACGGGGAAATGAAGGAGAAACGGGGAGACAAGGGGAGAACGGGAGAGACACGGGGGATGGGGCCCGGCCATAGCGCGCACCCCCTCACGGAGAGGTGCCGTGCCCGCGCGTTCCGGCGAGCAGACAGCAGAGGCAGAGCACCGGAGACAACCTCCCACCGTCAGGACCCGATCACCTTGGCTTGGCCCTGTCCCCGTCCCCCCCCAGGCCCGGCCGNGTGTCCGGTTGTCCCGGTCTCTGCCAGTGTTCAGGTGTTCCCGGTCCCTCCCGGTGCGGCTCCATGAGCGAATATGGGGGCTCTACTCGCCTCCCCGCGTGTTCACACAGCCCCCGCTACTAACAAGTCATCCCTGCTTAATCGCTAATAAAGGAGAACATCATTTGCTGATAAAAGTTGTGGTCAGGGACCGCCCTCTACCTTTGGTACAGCTGCCATTGCCTTTTATTTCTGTGTTAACAGCAGAGTGGAGGCGCTCAGAGGCTCCTGCCTGCTCCCACAACCTGCCCATCACGACCATTTTTACCCATGCTAGTTGCCCTGAGGAAATATTTTGATTTTATGTGTATTCACACACACTAGGATAGCACATGAAGGCATGTTTGTGTCTTGTCAGTTCTCTGCTGACAGCAAATTCCCTCATCCTCAGAGTATTTAACATCACCGGGTATTAAAAAGTTGCTTTTTGCTGAAGATCATCTCTACAGCTGGCTCAAGCTGCAGAAATCCTCCTTCTAGTTTCCACAGACTAATTAACATAAACTGGTCCTAACAAGATTCACGCAGCAGGTCTGCAGGGTTACCAACACCTTGCAGAAGACACTTCTTCCATATATTACCATAACTTTCACTTGAAATGAATCAACATGCAGAAAAGCTGAAGATCTTCCCCCCTGCACACTCATTTCTCTTTCAGTTCTAAATAAAGAACAGCAGCTCTTGATGGCTCATTTGTCATTTTCCTGCACTTGAAAGGCAATAATTGATTGTGACAACTACACTTGCTCCATCTTACTTTGCAATCACAGTCTTTTTGGAGTTGTTTTTTCAGAAAAAAATAGATTGGGTTTTGTTGAAATAATTTACCCTTCAAAATGCACCATCCTCCATATTTATCAACTCATTCTGTACACGATTTCTTACTGTGGTTGATAGCACTTGTCTATTTTTTTCAGCTGATGTTACAAAGTGGCCTGCTTGTAGACCACCATGGTTTTAAAAACAGCAAATACATCACACTTCTTAATGTCACTTTGGTCTTGCTCTATAAATATCTGAGAAATTAAAAGTTAAGCTTATTTCAGACCAAAGTAGAAGCTGAATATGAGGACTTTTAGCAACACGTTCCTCAGAGAGAATTCAATGTGTCAAACCAAATGTACTTCTCCAGGATACTGAGTCATTGATCAGGACAGAAACTGTGTTTCTGTCTTCTACTGAAATAGAAAAGGAAAGATGAAGATTTCTTCCTGGGAGACCTGCTCTGAACAGAGCCAGGATACTCAATGTGTTTATTTACACATATGCTGTAATGGTTTGGGGTATTTTGGTTGGAGATTTTTTGAGAGTAACAGGTAGGAGATAAGATTACTGCACTCTGATATTGTTGAGAGCAAATTTTGTCTGTTCTTTTCTGCCCACACCAACACACATGACTTTTCCTTGTGGCTCTCCCCCTGAAAGGTCACTCAGGATTCTCTCTTTGCTGTTTTGTGTAGCCTGAATCATCACACTCATTCATTCTCTGGTTTTTCCCCCTCAAGCAATGCCATGGTTGAAAAGTGCTGCTCTCAGGCCTGAAAGCTGATCCCCAAAGCTCTGATCCTGCATAGCACAGGTGTCCAGTCCTGCTTGTGTAGTCACAGGGCTAAAAATGATGAGTAGAGCAGGGATATGGGAATCTGATCTTCTGGTGAGGAGAGCATTTGCCTCATGGTTGCCAAGTCACTCTCACCTAACATGTCAAGACTAGTGTGATCTCTCTGATAAGTACATTTTACTGTTTCATTACCCTAATTTAATTCTTATTTTTGTGCTTCTGAGCACACGGGGGGCTTGACTTTTCCACCTTGCTAAGAAGGATGGCTGATCTTATCTATGCCACGTAAAGAAACTAATAAAACTTGCTTTGAGATGTCAGTTTAAAGTAGATCTATTCAAGTAGCCTGCAGCTGTCAGTGGCTTGAACATCCACCATCATCTGGTGGATTACAGGAACAAATCCAGTAGCTGGAGCAAATGGGCACAGCTTCACTGGTGATCCCTTGTGTGTGCCAAAATCACACAAGCCAGACAAAGACAGTGTGAATAAAAAGAGATGATGCTATACCAGATTTATCACACAAGGTAACTTATTGAGACTGACAACTTTGGGGAGATGCAATTGGAAATACCTTTGCATAGTAAAACTTTGTTTAGTAAAACATTTTGTTTTGCCAAGTGAAACATGAAGAAATTATTGAGGTTTTTATGTCAAGTTTCCTAGCTTTCAATGTCACAGACCTACAAGATCCAAAGTATCTCAGTGAATTTCTGAATTTGAGTCCTGAACACTGTGAGGTTCCACCTCCCTAATAATCCTGCATCAGTCTTTTCCACCCAGTGCTGTGGATACCACCTATATTGAATCATGTGCATTAAATTAGACTTTGTAAATTTGGAATATGATAAAAAATACCCACTTCCCAGTTAAAAGTCAGGTTTTAGCAGCAGGAAAATTCAGTGTGATTGATGCATGACAACAAGAGAGCTTCTCCTTTAAAGTCAGGTAATTACCAAATATTTTTATTCTCTGCTCTTCAGTGTGTCAAGTAGCAGTACAAAATCATCTTTCTTGGACATCACCATGTTCTGAGAATTATGGTGAGGCAAAAACCCATCAGTAAACACTGAGCTCATGCAGTTATGCTTGGTGCAGAGAGGTCCTGTGGGCTGGAGGAATCTTCTAGGCACAGATCAATCCAGTGATCAGCAGATGGAGCTTCAGCTTTCTTTAGGTTCTGGTGTGTATAAGTGTTAGCACAAGTGTGTGAAGCAACAGTGACCCAGCCTGGTGCATCTGCCAGCTCTCACAGCTAGCAAACATCTTTTCCATGCTCAGACTGGAGAAGAATCTGCCTAACACATGCTTGGGACATTTGGAGTGGTCTAGGGAAATGGCAGAGCTCTCCTTTGCATGGCAGGGTTCCAGCACAGGGGTTGAATGGTTTGTGCTGTTATACTGTCTTCTGCCTATCTCTAGAAAATGAACATTGCCTGGAATTTTTAAAGTTCTTAAAATGAACATTGCCTGGAATTTTTAAAGTTCTTATGCAGTTGAATATGCAATTTCATTTTTCTGCTCTTACAGACACCAAGGGCTGGTTTTCTTCCTCATCTGAGGACTAATAACTTCCATTTCTCTTCGAACAAGAGCCGAGGGCCTCGTGTCATCATCAGGTTCTGCAAAGACTCAAAGAAGCAAACAGAACATTTCCAGTTTGCATCCTTTCTTGTAGAATTTAAAATCTTAATTCTCCTCACCCTTGTTTTCATTTTACATAGTCTTATGTAAGACGTTTTCAGTCAATCCAGATTTCATATACATAATGATAAAAGATTCAGTTGGTAAAAATGTCAAGAATTTTGGATCTATTCTTTCCACAGGAGGTTTATTTTGCATCATGCATCATTTGTTGATCTGTCTCTTGTACCAGAAAAAAATAAACTCTGTAAAATATTTGGTCTTTACTAATGGAGAAAGAATCCATTCTCCAGAAAGTCCATGTTCATCTTAGGAAGTCTTTTGTAACTTCCAGTTAGTAATTTTGGTTTAGGAACAAAGCTCTCTTATTGGAGTGGAATAAAGTTACAGTGACTCATCACAGTACTGCTAACTTTGATTTCATGAATGTTTTAACTCTGGCTTTCTGCAGCAGTACAAAAGTGGGAAGGCAGATGGAGCTACTGCACTCCGAGTGCCAGCATGCCAGTATTCAACGTTTAGACATCATCCACCTTTGGCTCAAGTCTTTTTATTTTCAGTTTATTCATTATTGTATTTGTTAAACTCAAAGGGACTCCTTTTTCAATGGCACAGTAATACCTAATTTCAAAGGAAGCTATTTGCACTGCCTGGTATGGTTCAAATCAGCATCGCTCAAAGTGGAAGCTTTTAAAAGTTGCTAATTTCGGCTGAACTAATTTTTGAGGGAAATTTCCTGGTAATCACATTGATTATGTTGTGTAATAGACTCCCGAAGAAGTAATGGAAAGCACTGGTCATTTGGACAGGCTGCATTTGGAATGGAACAACCCTGATACACAATAAGCAAGCAGTGGATTTTGTCCCTGATCATGCAGTTTCTGCTCATTCTAAATTCCCACTGATCTAATTAATCTCAATTGGAGAAAGAACAATGCCTCACTGACTGCCCCAGAAACCAAATTCCTCTGTTAATGTGTTAAGCAAATACAACAATAGGCAGAATCAACATTTCTGCCTCTGCTCCATCGGGAAATCTCAATATGGGAATCACTGCAAAGGTACCAAACCAGCCAGCTCTCCATGGCTTTTCAGTTTTTAGTCCTCTAAAGACTGTGAAAGGAGCACGAGGCTGATGTGGAGGTATTTTGTGTTACCTCTTGTTGACAGGACAATCACAGCTTTCAAATTAATTTCAATTAACCAAATATTATTTTTCAATTTCCCGACATTGCTGTATGCCACAAATGCATTAATGAACAAAGTTTTGTTTATTGTTTGGAATTCACTTTATGAAACTCTTTTAAACTGGACTGATTTGGTTAAAGTCACTTAAAATATTATCCCCAGTTTTTCTTTGTTCAAACCAATAAAGTAGGAAAGCTTGAATAGCAAATTTAGACAGCACATGGACACTTATTATTTTCAGGCAACAAGTAGCATGAAATGTTCTTTGGTCTATTTTTATGCATCCTCAATAATATTATTTTTTACTACCGCCCTCAGCTGCCATCCAAGCTCTGTGGTGGTGATTTCTCTCCATCCTTCTGCCTGCCCCAGGTTTCCTTTCTTTTCATCTTCACTGCATTTCCCTTCAGTCCACCTGACAGATCTGCTGAGTTCACAATAACTGTCAAAAGATTCCTGGGTATTTCTAACAATTTGTTGCATCTAATTTGACCAAAAGTTGTTATTAATTCAACTGAAATCAGTAGTTTTAACATTAAGCATTAATTATTCTGATATTGTTCCTTCTTCCAGATACCAAACCTACTCCAATTCTTTTACCTATGTCTATTGCTGCCTAATGTTATTTTATTTTTTCTCTTAGCCATTTATTCTTCTGAGGAGTCCCATGATCTGGTGTTGAAACAAATTCATATCTTGTAGAGAGGCTCCATATTATAAGCAAAACTCCATTGTTCCCAGAAATTTACTTTAAAACTTTGATAAAATATTAAATCCCTATACTCTCACCCACATAGTTCCATAATTTCAGCACATACAGGCTTGAAATGAAAGTATTTTAGTGACAATACACACACTTGAAATAACATTTTTATCTATGTATGAGATGTTTGTATTTCCTATGGAAAAGTTTCAAGTGAGGTGCCAAATGTCTTGGTTGTGTAAGGTGACCAGTTCTGTAATTTTATTCTGCCATTCATTTCAGAAGGGTGTTAACTCTGTGACCTGTTACATTATGATAGAAATGAGGCAGGTGGTGAGCTATTTTTCATTCTAAGGGAATATAAATAGTGAAGGGGGGCAGCATGGTGTATACACAGCTCTTTGATTTATGCAAGCACATTGTGGATCTTGTTTGAGGGAAGTCAGATATAGAAATCTTCTGTTCCTGAGACCAGTGGGAGATTTGCTTTTAGAGGCCTTGCAGGGTTTCTCCTTTTCATGTCAACCATCCATCTGGTTACAGCTGGGATCTGACCTTTCTTTTTACTGAACACTCTAGGAATAGCTTAAATACACACCAGGGTGTTCCACGTGTTGGGGAGACCCTCAATAGACTGATTCCTGGCAAATGCAGAATTTTTCGTTTTCGAGAGCAAACAAGAAAAGCCAAAGATCTTTCTTTTCTTGTTAATGCTCTGGGTTTCCTCTCAGAAATCTTTCATGGGAATTCTTGAGCACTTTGTACTGAGAGCTCTGAGGTAACAGCAGCCCAGGTACACTTGGCTGGGGAGCCCTCAGGCAGTGGTCAAGGTCCTGCAGCAGTGACTGCTGACCGTGGGTACTTTTTTCCCAAGTCCACGCCTCCTTCCTGCCTTTGTCCCATTTGTACCACAGCACTGATAAAAGATCTTTCCACATTATAAATTCATGGCACAATATTTGTTACCAGCTCCCCTCTTTCCTCAGTGTAAGGAGTGTTTGGGACAAAATGTCTTTGTGTCTGGCAGCAGAACACCCCAGGGAGGTGTTCCAGGCCATATGTCTGGAGCAGGGTAACATCTTCTGTTAAGAAAGGAGGTTAATTGAGCCTTCATTCAAAAGTAAAAATGAAGACTAGGAGTAATTTCTGCTGAAATTATTTCACTATTTTTCATTTTTCACCAAAGGCACAGGAAAAAGAGCCATGTGCCTTGTAGACTCTTGCAGAGATTAATGCTCTGTAATTCTGGGCCAGTGAAATAATTAGGTCTGTTAAACCCTTTTTGTGCTTTTAGCACTGAAGTCATGGTCAATGAGTTCAAGCTTCTCAAATACACATTATATACTTAGAACAGCTCTCCTCTATGAGTGATGGCACCTTCAAAGCACTAAGCCAGAGATATACATTGCTACAAATTAGAGATACCCCCACCAACATAGCTACAACTTCATTGCAATCCTTAAATTAATGTGTGTTTCTTTCACAAAATAGAAGCCAGCCAACCAGCCACATACAAAACACAAAATTTGCCTGCTGAGGAATAAATCCCTGTCAGCATTCCAGTGCTGCACTCTGGTCCCATGTTGGGTAGTTTGAAAAACATCTAAATCCAAAGGAGAAATTTATACCAGAGCTCTTTTGTGTAGTTTATATTTTTGAAAAATGGGCATTCTCTGTGTGTATCCAGTCCTTAGAGGTGGCTAATCTGTAATGTAACTCCTGACAAATGGATCAGTCTGGATTTGGAAAACCACGTGGATAAGTGCACCACGATTTGGCTGCTGTTTTAAAAAATCAGTCTAAATAGTCTTAATATACCCCTAAATAAGTGGAGAAAGAGAGAAAACTGATATTAGGAAATGGAGAAGCCCACTTCCTTGGAAGATTTATGTGGTACAGTATGCCAGCCTTGTACAGCATATGTCAAGTCTGTAGAGGTTGATGACAGGGTATTTTCTGTTCTGCTCATGAGAGGGCTCAGCTCTCAGTGACTCTGGCCATCCCTGATGCAGAGAAAAACATGGCAGTGAAGCAAATAACTTTTTCCTACTTCCATTTGCAGGCATTTCCTCCCTGACCTCTTCACCACACATGCCTGACTTCCAGAGCAATTCAGGATGAACGGCAAATCCTTTGTGTTTGAAAAACTGTCCTTTTCCTTTGGTTTCTTAGGGGAAGGACTGTACTGGAACCACATGAAACAACCACTGAAGATACTTTTCCTGGCTGAAATACAAAGTCAAGGACCAATGCACAACAACAGCATGGAAAGATAACAGGAAAGTTAAGTAGATAAAAGCATCACAACATAAGGGCTTAAAAGACTCCCAGTGTTCTGACCTCTGCTGTCAAAAAGTCTTTGAGTTTGTTCAATACCTGATAGGAAAAGAGTCCAAAACCCACAGAAGATGATCCACGCAAAGGGGACTTTCCTTGTCCAGTAGGGACAGAAGTTATGCCTTACAGTCAGACACAATGAGTATTTGTTGTAGGGTGCTCTGTTAGTTTAGCTACAGCATGTTGCCCTATTTGATTTATTTGGATTTTTCAATTTTATCTTTCCTTCTCAAATTCTACCTGTGGCACAGAACTCAGCAATATGCAAATATTGCAAGAACATTGCAACACACCTCAAAAGCTCATAGTATTTCTCTTTGCTTTTATTTATATAAAAATAGAATAGGGGAGGATCTTTTTTGCAAAATTAGATATTACTTAATAAAGCTGAAATTCAGCTCAATGTGAACTCTGCAATTTGTTCATAACACTGGATTCCACATTATAGCTCTAAGTGGAATAATATGAAATGTCCAAGGGGTTGTACAGATTCTCATCTTGGGAAGTTCAACGAGAGCAAAATGGAAGTTAGAGCAAGGAAGAAATCAAGCTTCTTTTTAGAAATGGGTATCAAGGTAGAACAGGGCTCTTGCAGAAACTGAGTAAATGATTTTAAAACATTCCTAATGTATTTGCTGCAGACAGGTGGTTACTCAAAGATGAAGGCAGGCCCATATTCTTTAACCTACCTACCTGCACCAGGTAGCCAGGGCAAGCAGACCAGTTAAATACAATGTGTGGGGAGAAAATAACATGTCTACTCAATAATTTATGCTCAGTATTTCATTGGTGTATAAAAGCACTGCTAGCAAAGTTTTATGCATATTTTAAAAGGCTGTTCCAATTGATCAGAGACAGGAAGGCTATAAAAGACTTGTAGATGGCAAGTTCATAAAAGGAAAACAAATGAAAGGGAAATAAAATCCCTTTCCAGCAGTATTTGACTTTCCCAACCCATGTGATAGACATAAGCAAACTTCTCATTTCATTCCTGACACTTAGCAATGTTCCCTACTGTTTTCAGATCCCTTGGACCTTTCTTCTTTCCCATCACTCAATGAAGAGATAAGTTATCTTCAAAAGGCTTAGATATAAAGTCTAGTGAAATTACAGAAATAGAAATATGTACTAATCAGAAAAACAAACCTACTCTCATATCTAAGTTTACATGAATACTATCAGTATTTAAGCTATAAACCATTTGATTTCCCTTGTGCTTCTCTGTGTTTGCCTCCTTATTTTGACTTAGCAGTTAGATTATTAGCTTTGCTTTCTTGCTTCAAAAAATTCAGAAGAAACAATTTCCAAACAAAAAATTCTCAGTTTTTGCTGAGCATTGTGGCAGGGAAAAGAGCTTTGATTTTGCCAGGAAACTACAGGCTTGATTCAGCCCCAAGCTCGTGGTGAACTGAACATCTTTGTCCTCTTTTTTCACACCTAACCTTCCATCACGGACTAAAGCTTTCCTACAAGATTGGTTTGTTGTTTTTTTTTTTTTTAATTGTGGCTGTCCCTTCACTAGGTAGCACCATAATCCTTCAGCTTCTGTTGCATTTCAGCAAGTTTGCAGCTCTGGATTCAAACTGGGTACAGCTGCACTGAATCTCCACTGGGATGACAGGGATGAACACTGGACAATGGCAAATAATCCACAGCCAAACTCACCAGTGCAGCTGATAAGGTGAACAACACTGATGACTGCAGTATCACATAAATTCCAGCTACAGATTACTCAGCAGCTCTTTTCCCAGCAAACTGCAACTGTACATGTAAATTGTCCACTTAAAAATCTCAAGTGCTTTAATTTCCTGGAGTTATTTACACGTCTTGGAGACTACAGGGAGAACTTCCTTAAAAGGGTAAGAAAAGCCACTGCTCTTCTGCAGCCAGAAGAGTTCTAACAAACAGATCATCCTTCTGTTCTTGGGCTAATTGAAGGAAGAGCATGAAAAAAATTAGAATATTTTGGAATATCATTTCCAGAGGTGAGAATTTTTGCAAACATTTTTATCATCACTTCCAAACTGACTTCCAGTCAGTTGTAGATGACATTAAAGGAATATCCTGACTTTTGTAACATTGCTGATGAGAGGAGACCATACAGGTAAACCTGTCCTGAGAACATTCAAGGCTTTAGAAATTGAACCTGAATTGCACTGAAGGCAAATTGATAGAGCCTTCAGTGGCTCTATTGCATATATTGCCAGAATATGCTGGCAACCTGACCATCCTCAATTTCAGTTCATTTCAAAGAAGGGCACAGATGTCCATTCTGAAGTCACAGATCAAGGTTCTCATGTTATGACCTTTTTTATTAGACTTCCTACCACTCCAAAGACACCCAGACCATAAACAATCATCTCCCCAAAGCCTTTAGAATCAGGACATTTTCTCCCAGTTCCAAGTTTTGCAGGCCGTACTGGGTAACTGCTCGTACAGGTTTAGGTGACTGCAGAAACAGCTATGACAGACAAATTTTGGTGGTTTTTTTTTCCATTTCAACTCTGCACAATCAGTTTGGAGAGAGGAAGTCTACGGATTGCAGTCTTGTAATTTTCTACCGTGCTGGGTGGCAAAATGATAACCTGAGGCAGACTGGCCTTAGCAGGGTGGCAGCTGGTGTCAGAGTTCTATAATAACACTTCTCCCCAGCACTGAAAAGCATTCAAGACATTTCCCTTTTGTTTACAGCTCTTCCCATAAATGATATTAATCTGAAGTAGAGCTTGTGAGGCAAAGAGCACTTCAGTGTAAACCTTCTGAGGGTGATAGCAGCAGCAGAGCTGCACACAGGCAGCCTTGTTAGGAATTGTTTGCCTCTTTGCTTTTCAATGCTTGAGCCACTTCCAGACTGTGTTCTTTAAAGAGCATTTGCACAGAGTCTGCACGAAGCAGAGAGAGTTCTTTACCTCTGCTGTTCTTCCCCAGGTTATCCTTGTCCCAGGTCAGTACAAGGCTGAATTTTCACAGGAGATCTGGCCCATGGGAACACTCATTTTGGACTCAGTTCTATTTGCTGCAAAATTTCCCAATTTGTATCATCCCTTATGCTATGCTAAACACACTAGTACTTTGCTTAAAAGCTGTTGTATAAATTGGGGTATTACAGTTTTGGATATGATGATCTAAAAAGATTCTTTTCCATGAGAGAAACAGCTGCAATGAATTACTCGTCACTCAATAAAATACACATATTTAAATCAACAGGAGTATAGTGTTTGCATAGGAAGTGCTTGAATCATCTCCACATTAAAACAGCTGAGGGGTTTTAACTCTATGGCAGCTTCACTTTCAGTACATGTATGTCTTACATGTTCACTTAAAAAATATTATTCCAAGGTTCAATTCCTGTATTTGCACTCATTGTTCAATTATTTGGCTATTTTGTTGGAAAAAAAAAGAGATCAAGATGTACATTTCTATAAAACTGAAGAGATAATAATGTTGTTTTAGCACAGCCCCACTGCCTATCAGCAGGATTTCAGCTCAGAGATGTTCAATGTCCAAATCAGTCAAACTGGATTTAATTCAGACATCTAACTCCCTCAGGCCTGGTTGGAAAATGTCAGCCTAAAATAGCTTGTGCCTGAGTAGAACAAACGAGAAAGGCACTTCTGATGTATGTATTTATATGTCCAAATGTCACAGAGTGTTGGAACAGGGACTGACCCCTCCCACAGCACTCAGAGAGCTCTCAGGAGCTCCTTCCACCTGCACAGCACTCCCTGATCGGAGGGAAGGAGCTCCCTGACTTCACCAGGTGGTGAGCAGGGATTTCAGGAAAGGCTAAACCAGCTGCCCTAGGTACCAGTTCCAGGCTGGCCCAAAGGCCAAGGCTTTGCAAGGTGAGCTAATGCTCCAAACAGGACTCAGGCTCTTGGGTGACTTATCAAGAACAGAATTTAATGCTCCTCAGTAACATGAAGCCAGAAAGCAGTAACCATCCCAGGACTTGCTTTTGAAAAGGATGAAGTCAAACGTTTCTCACCTTCATGTCAGTTAGAAGAATAGGATATCAGAGGTAAATCTACAAATAATTTGATTTTGTTTGTGTTTCAGCAAGTGAAGCACAGAATTCACAAACACCTCTTTCAAAGATCAGTTGTTAATTATCTGCTGCCCTTAAACACTCCTGAAATGAAGGGAAAAGCTCATCTGAAAGGTAAATAAAGCATTTAACATGCTTTAACATTGCAGAGAAAATATAATGTAGCCAGAGTTTTGAGGGCACAGGGCCAGCACAGAGCAGAAGGGAAAAATTCTGAAATGTGTTCTTTAATGGGCAAATGATGAGCAAAATCCCAAAGAATTTATATGGGAAATGTCTTTGATTCTTTCACTTAACAGAATGAAATCAGTTACTCTGTGTTTGTCATCCTGAGGTCATTTTAAAGCAGCATGACAAAAATGTTCTAGTAGAAACAAAGAATTCAGCATTATCACCTGGATATAATGAAATCATTAAATATTCAGAAGTTCTTAAATATTTTTTAGCCTACTCATCATGTTTATTTATAGATTTATTATTAAAAGCTAAGCCTCTGGACTTTCTTTTTTTTCCTTTGCAATAGGCAATTTGTACCATTTACACTGAAGAACAGCAAATTGCTTTATTTTTCACTGTTATGAAGAGCTACACTATTTTACTCAGATGTCTAGCAAAGCTGCTTGTAAACAACACTTCAATTAACAATTCAGGTATAAATGTACAATTCAATGAAATTAAAATGAAATTCAAACAATCCAAAGTAAAATCAGAACACAGATTATTGAAATTAGATTTTTTTTTTACTATAGGTTTGTTAAAAAATATATCTGAGAAAAAAAGCATCTTTTAGCATTAAGGATTACTACCTGATATTTAGTTCATTCCTAATGGATGCTTTTTTATATAATTCAAGAATTGAACTGGCTATCTCTATCCTTTTCTTTGCTATAGTTTTTCCATAGAACACTATGTTCCTACTCAGCTTACCATGAACAGCAAGAAAGAAAATACAAAGAAAAAGACAAAATTTGGCAATAATTTGTTCTTTTCCCTCACACTGAATTTGAGACCCCTTCCACAGAAGAAAACTTTCACAATTAGACATTTGCTGTCAGTCCCAATTTGCTTCTCTTGTTCCTAACAGAAACTTCAGTTGCATTTTCCCACATTCTGTATTTTGCAAATATTAGCACAGAAAATTTAAAGACAGAAACTCTGGTGAATACATTTGGATTATGTTTAAGGACAATAATGACAGCCCCACACTGGAACTCAGAAGACAATAGAAAGCTCTTCACTATTCAGGCAGTTTTGGATGAGGCAGTTCTCAAAAGCAAGTTGGCAGAAACACAAAAAACTATTACCTGTCCAAGTTAAATCACAGAAAGTAAACTTTTAGGGGTTTTTGTTGCGTTTTGTGTTTTGGTTCGTTGGTTGTTTTCTTGGTTTTGTGGCTTTTTAAAAATGATTCCTGTGTTAAAATGAAGAAACTGAGGTGCCAACACCTGATGTTGTCCTGCACATCTCATTTAGGTAATCATATCCTGCCTTAACTGAGATAATTTAAAATGCAGGGAAGACCTGCATTCTGTAATAAATAAGATTCATTTTCAGTTTCTTTCACAACAAAAATTGAAGCTAAACAGCTGAAGTAAGAGTTGGCATTTTTCCCTCTCCTCTCTGACTACCACTTGAGTGTTTTGGTCGCTGTTTCTCTCACAAAAAGCAACTGTGCTGCTGAAAGCAGGGAATTAGGCTGGCTCCATGCAGGGATCTGAGCCCAGAAGGACCCAGGACAGAGGGGCGCCGGGGACGAGGGAGTGGCTGCGAGGGCACACAAATAGAGCACACATGAAACCCAAGCAGGTACAACCATTAGCTGGAGAGCTGGCAGTGCCCTAAAGATGCTTTTCAGATAGGCATTTCATACCCTGGCACATCTTGCTCTGGCTGCCTCTGTAATGAGCCAGGGTCCTTCATCTCAGTAACAGGAACCTGGCTCATCCGAGGCAGCCACAGAAGCAGGGAAGTGCAAAAGCAGGCAGTGAGGATAAATCCCATATTTGTAGCTGCTGCTGACTCTGCTGGAAGATCCAATGCTGGCATCTGCAGGCCGTAACTCATGGAAAAAGTTACACTTTTCAGCTTTGCCATCTGATATTAACCTGTGTGAAGCTTATTTCCTATTCCACCAGCACTTGGGAAGGCTCTGCTGTGGTGGGAGGCAGCTGCTCCTCTCCCAGGGGACACTGCTGTGAGCCAGGGCATGGTGGCCACCAGCAGAGTCCCAGTGCCCAGGACTGGGACAGCAGGGAAGGTGTCCATCCACTGGGAGCCAGGACTCCCAGCCAGCTCTGTGGCTTGAGGAGGAATTCAGCCATTCCCTGGGTCACCCTGAGCTCACACTGACCCTGGTGCCATACCTGCAGGAGCTGTGTTTGTCCCCTTCTGGTGTCATTAAGGCAGGAGAGCTGTTGGCAGATCACTGAGGGCACTGTCCTCAGGTGACAGAGCCCATCTGCCAGAGTCTCCTACACTCCTGAGAATTTCCCTTCCAACTCAGCCTGTTCCATGGCTCTGTGATTGTATGAATCTGCCTGGTGGTTCACTGATAATGGGGGGGTTCCTCCCCTGCCCTCCTGCCAGCAGCAAGGGCTTTACTTGTGCTATCATAAAACATTTGCTCTGTTTCAAGACAAAAGGAGAGGAGATGTCTGCTTGCTTTCCAAAAAAATCTCTGCAATGTTATTCAAGTCCTAAAAGGGAGTTGCTGGGTTCCCTGCTGATGTGTTTGATCATCTCCTGTATGAAGTTCAGGTCCCACTTATTTATTTTAATGCCATGAGACCAGGGCCCAAGTATGACGCATTCTTTACTAGTCACATCCTATTAAAAGAACTGCTCAGAAACATGCTTTGCCTTTTTCCCCCAGCAGAAAGATATTTGTGTCAGGAAAGGAGAGATCAGTAACTCATCAATATATCGACTGGACTGCCAGCAACTCCTTTACATGTAACCTTGTACTTGATTTAGCAATTCAGTGGATTGATTGTAATAACAAGCACGTCCTTCCTGAATTTCCAGAAAAAGAGAAGACTAATACATTCACTACAGAACCTTAAGGCTTTGTTCTGACAAAGAACAAAGTTCTTTGAGTTCTAGAGAACTAGATCCACTCAGGAATGTCAGCACAGTTTTACTGCCTTGTTTTCACCCTAGCATTAGTGTACACTTAAAGTGAATTCCCATGCTAGAGATCAGGTGAATCTATATTCAGCTACAAGTAAGGAAATCCACATTTGGGGTCACAAAGAATAAACAGCAGCTCTCCAATGTAGATTTTATAATACAAGTAACTTATTGTCATGCTATTTCATCTTAGTTGAACCACAGCACAAGATTGACAGTTACTAAAGAAAAACTGGGTGGTGTTACACTACTCTTTAAAGAATTAACATCATGTTTTACATTTTGGTAAAGTTCTCTCTGTAAAACAAAGCAATTATCCTGCTAGTCCTCCCCTCTTTGGTAAAATCAGTATGCAGAGTAGCAATCACTTGTTACAAATATTAAAGTAGCTTGATGGATTTTATGAAAGTGCAGGCTTTATCTTCAAAATAAAAGCATCTATAGCAATCTACAAGATGTTACGGCTCACTTCATTTTTTAAAATAAGAAACAGTGTAATAATTTAATTTTTTCCCCCATTACATTGCTCAGCAGCTAATCTTTTCCTTCTGCAGGAACATTCTACTATCTTACATAACAATGTGCTGTTACTGGTCTAACTGGAAAAGATTTATTAAACTGACCAATTTTTAGAGAGATTTTTCAATGAGAATTGTGCAGTAACTCATCTGATGCTGAGCAGCAGCATCTAACAAAGAGACACAACTTGCAAAGCTGAGTCCACGCCCCGAAAGTTGCCCAATTCAGGACTCAAACAGCGAGGCTGGTCTCTCAGCATGGGCTGCTTTTGTGTCTGCTCTAACAGCCCATTCTGCTTTGTACCAGCAGCTGCTGGGGTAGTTTCCAGCAGAGCTCTTTGGAAACCATTTCAATGGAAGTTTTTCCAGATGTAGGTGTGGGCACGCCAAGCGCTCTGGCTCTTCAATGTAAAAAGCAAACTGGGAGCTCACCCTGGGGCTCCAGCAGAGCTTCAGCAGTGCCCAGCTCCAAGAACCTGCTCTGAAACACTGCCATGGGTGCCCAGGGCTCAGTTTGGAGACTGGCACAAACATGTGGCAAAGTCTTCCTACCCCACTTTCTCAAGTTTATTTTTTTCTCTCTCCCAGTATACAAATTGCCTAATAATCTGCATACAGTGATATTATTAAGGCTTCAGAAAAATTATTTAATACCCATAATACAGAAAAAGTACCTGCTAATACTGTACGTTATATGTAATTAGTCTCTCACACAAGGACAGAACAGACTTCCAGCTACCCAACCCACCAAATTATTTACTGTGCAGTGAGATGAGATCTTATGGAATAAATAAATTCTGCAAAGGTGCAGCTTACCTAGCATTAAAGCATCTTTATAATGTTAGCAGTTCTTAAGTTATAGGAATTCCAAACTTTAACCCTTCCCTTCTACAAAGAAACAGATGTTTAACAAACACTGATGTCAAGGCATTGCTTACAATTACAGGGCTATGTAACTCAGTATTTTTCATCTGTATATACTAGTGGGAAATACATATATTTGAATTTTCTCTATCAGTTTACTCCAGTGAGAGTCTAAGAAATCTGCATCATAGAATTGTACATTGTATTGCCTTCACTGCCAAATCTCATTTGGCACCCACAACAAAAAAAGGACTGACAGCAACTTAAGAAACCACTGACATATTCAGAGCGAGGTTTTAATTAGATCCCTTCTTGGCTGAGCATCTTCTTGCATCCTGTTAGAATCTCTATTCCTTTGCACTTCTCAGAGATATTTAGGCACAGGGAGTCACACAAATGCCTGACAGAAAAGACAGATGAGTCAAACTGTTGGAAAGTTCCCCGGGCAGCAGCTCAGATTGCTCACTCACTCCTCAGGCTTTTTCCTTCACTAAATGTCAGATGTGTCACCGATTTAGCAGCCACTGCCTGAAGAGATCTCATTTGTGCCACCATTGCCATCACTGATTTTCTTGGTTAATTCCTCTGCTTAAGTGATAACAGCAAATCGTGGCAGAGGTGGTCACAGAGTATCTCTGTGTTTTCACAGGATGGAGTGATGGCATTAAGTGAAAGTAAAGCCAAAATTAAGAGAAAATTCAACCAATCTGAAGCAGCAGTTTCCAATTATGCAGAGAAGTTGTCTTTTTAAAAATCTGTATTAAGTAGCTGGGTCTCTTACAGTCAGACTCTACAAAACTAAACTGAAGTGGCAAACAACCTTGAGCTGATAATAATCAACAGCCTGTACCTCCCTGCCTGTTTGTCAGGGCCACAAAAAGGCTGACAAAGCAAAGGTGAAATAACACAGACCAATCCACTGAAACATCAACCCACCATGAGTCTCCTCTGACTCCTGACCCAAATCACACCATGACAAATATAAGGAAGAGGAAAACAGAATTTTCAGCATGTCAGAAGCATTCTGGTTACAGTGTATTGCTTTTCCTATCAGGTGTACAAAATGTGAAGCAAATTCTGCCTGGTATTAGGGTTCAGCATCTCTTAACTTTCTCACCTGGAAAACCTTTAAAAAGCAGGTTTGACTCCAGCAGTAAATTCCTGCCACACCAACTTCACGTTATGATTTGGAAATGGAAATCAAAACCAATACCAGTGGTTTGGGATAACCCAATAGCTGGAGATAACATCTTTCAAAGTAAATGAATTTTTCCTAGCTGAAGAAAAACTTTGTTCTTTAGGCACGTTGCTTGTTATTTTGTTGGTTGCAGAGATAGGTCAGGAAAAAGTTTTATCTTTTAAACTCTTTAAACTTGGAGTATGAACAACATCTCTTATTTCTATTTATTTTTAAACTCTCCTTTTTAGAATATTGAGACACCCCCATATTTTCAGTGCATATTTAAAAAGTTATCACAACTGACAAGTGTGTCAAAACCAGGAAACTGAAATTTTAATGTATTGAAAACCAACCCATTTTGAGTGCCATCCCTCACTGCTCAGAGAAATGCTTCAAGTTTCAGAGAAATCAGATCTTCACCACTGAGAGTTTTTACAGCAATACTGCTTCACTTAATAGAGCCTGAAAACACATTTTTTCTGACAGAGGCCATTTTCAGTGGAAACTATCTTGCTGATCACTTAACCATCTTCAGATTAACTTAACCATCTCTGATTTAGACAGTACTTTCAGATACTTTTTTCCCTGTTTTGCAATATATGGAGAACTGTGTGCTTTTTTCTCAGCGTATTAAAAATGAAGGATCTCTTCAGAAAGTCTCACTCTTTCACATAAAAAACTAATTCTGACTCATTCCTTTAATTAAGAGAAAACTGGGTTAAAGGTATATTTTCATTACAAATTAAGTGTGTGGTTAAAGAGAAAAATGAACTTTACAGTACACTGAGGGGTACCATTTAAATATATATATATGTGCATGTATATATATATATATATATATACACACAGATACATTTTATTTTCCATTAAAGACTTAAATGGGTGTAAAACAGTTTTCTTTGCTAGAAAAGGGTAAAAGTTAAGACGTACCTTGCTCAAGTGCCAGGCTCCAAGGACAACTGTGATGCTGACAACTCAGGGAATTCCACCTTCTGTGTTGCTTTGTGTTCTGCCTCTCCCACTACCTGTGGCACTCCACAACCACTGCTGGTCCCCACGTGCTGTGTGCAGCTGGAATAAGGAATATGCCATGTCCTGCCATCATTTGTATCATCAGCCTCAAAGAGGTGAATCTGCTGGAGTGAAAAATTAGGTTCATTCTTTGAACCAAAATTAGCCCAGCCTGAGAGCAAGGTATTTACAGACACTAAGTCCTTTTTCTTGGACACTGCAGCCTTAAAAACATCAGACAGGAAGAAAGAGAAATTGATTTTCATTGTTTAATACTCAAGAGTGAAAAAGTGTAAAATCACAAAGCTTATACCACCACAAAAAACACAGTTTCATTGCAAATGACCAGAACACAAGCTGCCTGCAAAGTTTCACACAGCTGACATCAACAACCCCAGGTTCAACATCCTTACCGTCTTTTGAAACACCTGCTGCTCACAAACATCAGCCAGCACAGAGCTCTCGCTATCTCACACATCTTCCCTTATGTTCTATGCTCTATTTGCTTCCTAGACCAGTGGCTTACACATTTGAAAAAAACAGTGCCTCGCTTCTGGTCTATATCAGCATAGAAATACACAGTTTTTACCCACCCCAAAATACTAATTATATTTGAAAAGCGTTTTGTTTAATCCAAACACAGCGGTAAAGATTTTATTTCTATTTAATGAAAAGCGTAATATGAGTAAGCTTCAGAAGTGCATGCTGACTGAGGGTGTGTCACCAACCTGCTCAGCCACAGGATATAATTCTTATGCAGAAAGTGATGACCTTGGGTGAGTTAGTACACCAGGGAGCAGGTTATGTTTGCTCTCATTAGTAATTCAAGTACCTACAGCCCCAACTCTGCACATGCAGCCACGAGGCGTGCTGGATATGACTGTCCACCTAAATACACTTTGTTGTCTGAAGGTGGAATTATCCAAAGGTTATCATTATGTCTAAATGTCTCAGGTTAATAAGATCTAAGTGGAAAATGGGTTGCTTATATTAAAACCTTTTTAAAACTTAAACCTTTATATGTGAGGCAACTTCGTTTTCACAGCCCTTCTTCTTGCAAAGGAACTGTGCCTGAAATGTTAAAATCTTTTTAACCTCATGCTAATGCACATTTCCAGTTCTCTACAATAACCCAGCTTCCCAATAATTGATTAAAATCCTGCTCTTAAATAGAAATAAAGTACACTGAGCAGATTTTTCCTCCAGACTACTGAAACAGAAATGTATCTTGGCATAACCTACTGCATCTGACAGTGATGTGCAAAGGAATTTCTGAAGAGCTGTTGTTGCCTCAGTGGAAACAATACTGATTTTTAATTTTTTTTTAATCCTTCAATGCTAAGGGCACCTACATTTTATGAGTCACTTGCTCCTCACTGGTTTATTCCCTCACCTTACATTATAATCCTCTCAGCAGGTAAAGATAAATGGAACAGTTTTGGCATCACTGTTCCTAAGGAGCCCCTGAATCTGTCAAAGATTCCACACTGTATCAATAAATGGGCTTGACATTGTAAGTAGCTTTTTGTTGGTTGCTAAATGTATTTTCTGCAGCTATTCTTGTATCTGTTTTACAGAGAATGGTAAGTCTTGAATAAAATTTCAAGAAAACTTACACTCATTTTTACCTCTGTTGCTTACTACAGACCTGACTTCTTCCTTCATGCAGTTACTTGATACTTGAAGCACAGAATCTGATTACTGGCAGTATGGCATCTAGCTGGAAAATTCTGGCTTATACAAGATTATTAAACACAGAGATCATACAGTTGACTAAGGAAACAAAAGTATAGGATGAAATTTGAAGTATTACAATAATTAACATCCTATTTATAAAGGAAGCACAAGATCTTTTCTGAGCATATAGGAATAATTTCGAAAAAAATATTATCTATTACACAGTGAACAGTATAAATAAGCTTAGATTACACGCCTTTAGTGCTTCTACACTACTCAGTTTCCTTTTGATTTTCCAGCTGTTGATGGAACTTCCAATTTCAACAAATGATTCCAGACAAAATGAGGAAAACATTCAGAAAATTTTGCAGTGCAGACAAACTTCATGAGTTAATCTTTGGAACATTAAGAGCTTTGTACAGTTTCAAACTTAGTAAAACTAAGGCACACATGGATTAAACTGTCCTATATCTGAAAGAGCAGGATGTGTCAGTCAGCACGGAGCTCCTCAGCTTCGCAGTTACATTCATAGTATAAAGCAGCAGTCAGCTTTGAGAAATCTACTTCTGTAATAGTAAGGAATCTGAAAAGTGACTAGTCATGCCAGACTAAGATAGTCTAACTGGATTCTAATATGGATCAGCACACACAAAACTAGGCTTACATAACCACAGGAAAAAAATGTGGGAGTCAGCACCGGCCGGGCCAGCGCTGCTCAGCCACCCCAGCCAGGTGTGTGTCTGCTCTGCAGAGGTGGGCACAGTGAGTGAGTGTGTGCTTGTGTTTGTGAGTGTGTGTGTGCAGAAACAGCAGCTCCTCACCTCTGTTTGTTACTTCCATACGTGTCCAGTATGGTATTTCTTACCCCAGTGACAATATTTTGGCTATTTTTGTTACTGCCAGCAGCGCCCAAGACAGGCCAGCCAGTGGTGCTGTGCTGGCTTCAAAGCTGAACTTATAAAGTCACTGAATTATAAAGTGAAATTATGTCCTTCATTCAACCAATGTGCAATCCAAGTGAAATTAGCTTATTTGCAAACGATTTAAGTAGAAGGCAACTTTGGCCTGAGGCACATGTTACATTCAGAAGAAAAAAAAAGAAAAACAAATTCAAATCTCAGGTTGGGTTTGCAGGGGAAGTGATTGAAAAGGACATCTTGTTTGTAAACAAAGGATTATCTGGGAATGAGCTGACACACAATGATCATAAGTGTCATCAATGTCATTTGTAAAAGTCTCCTTCTAACAGGACACATATCAGCTAATTTCACTGTGTCAGGAAATTAGGCACTATGTAATCATGTCTGACACTTCACACTTGCCTTTAGCAATACCTAGTATCAGGTAACCCATAAACTGCAAAATAAGTTGAGGTTACTAATGTACACAGCCACTGAATCTGTAAGGAGTTCTCCTTACCTCAGTGGGAACACCATCCAGTCTAGTTCTTAAATTTATTTTCTTTTTAGAAATATTAAATATACTACTGTCTAACCATAAAATTCACTATTTCTCACCCGGAATACTGTGAGAAATTCTTATCTCAGTGTTCTTACCTCTTTCTTTTTTGCACTGCATTCAAGCTATATAAATAATGTCACTTTTGTCAATTCTTGCTATGCTTAGTTTGATCCTACAGGATCATATTTCATTTTATAGCTGTAACAACTGTCTCTTATAATGTATTCATTAGGTATTGCATATAAGTACACAGAAATGGAACTGAAAATCAGCTACTACCACTCAGTCTCATATTCTGTTAAATTTGTGGTTAGTAGCTTGATATTCAAATAGAATTGCATAGTAATATTGTAGTAACCAAGTGCAATACAGTATTAAGAAAAAAATTATTTGAAAAGTCCTATTCAAGCACACATTTAATAGTTGATGTGCTATAAAACAAACCAAAAAATAGAATCCTTTGAATTCCCCAGTAGCAACTTCCTGTTTCTATAGGTGGAAAAATGTGAAAATACTAGACACAGAACTGAGGAAAAAATATTAATAGCATGATCTCTCCCAAAAATAAAATTTCCAATAAAATAAAATGTGCTGAATAGAGGCTTAAATTCAATACTTCTCAGTCCACCATTAATAATCTAAATAGTTTGAATGTTTCCCCATCCCTTTTTTTCTCTTTAAAAAAAAGGATAATAAAAAATACGTATAAACAAATTGCTACGTAGGCCTCATCACAGAGTCCTTTCAGAACCACTGTCCATCATTCTCATTATCCTCATCATCTTCCTCCTCATGGTCCAGGTAGACAAATGCAACTTTCTTCCCTTCAGAAGTATCTGACCTTTGGTCGACCGTTCTTTGCAACTGCACAGTTTGATCAAAAAATGACTGTTCCACCACCTTTTCCCCCTGATCTTGGGAAAAACTGGAGAGAACGTAGCCACTTCTTGTGCTTTCACTTCCTGCAAGCTGGTTGCTTTCAACGCCGACCTGTGGCTGACCAGCAGAAGGGTCTTGCTTGTTGGACACCAGCGTTGCCCCTTGCTGTTCTCCACTCTTGGCTGCAGATATTCCACCCAGATTGGAAACATCCATTTGGAAAGTGTAAGCTGTTTCCCTGGAGCCTACTTTAACATGCTTCACAGAGCTGCTGCTCTCAGATGACTCTGCTATTTGTGAAAGATCTTCCACCACTCCAGCAATGGGTCCTGAGAAGATTATTTCCTCAGCATGAGTTCCTGCAGGACTTATTTTAACGTGCCTGAAGGCTCTTGAGCCTCCTGAAAGGGTCTGGTCTTCCAGTTCAGTGATTTCTGTGTGCTCAGAGACAGGCCCCTGGTAGATGATGTCTTCAGCTGTCATAAAGCCCTGGGGACCCAGCTGGATTTGTCTGACTGAACTTTCTGCCTGTGAGAAGTCCCTCGTGCTGCTGACCTCCACTTTCCCGGAGACGGGGCCTTCAAAGACAACATGCTCAGTATGAACCTCTTTTGGGCCCAGCCTGAAGTGCCTCATTGATCTGCTGACATCCACAGCCCCTTCAGCCTGGGAAAGGCCATCTGAGCTATTGAGTGCCAGAGAGTCTGAACCCAAGCCCCCAAAAGAGACTTCTTCAGTCACTTGTCTTGATCCTACTGTGACACGCCTTGTGGCCCTGCTGAAGTCTGTTGAGACCTTCTGAGAAAGATTTCCAGAATCCATCTCTTCTACAACTGTAGTAATAGGGCCTGTATAAATTACTTGTTCTGTAGTTTGGATTTCCTTGGGGCCCAGTTTAAAGTGCTTCACAGACTGGCTGAATTCTGACAGTCCCTCTCTCTGAACAATATCTTCTGTAGCACTGAGCTCCAGTGTTTCAGAACCAGGCCCTTCATACAGGACCTGCTCAAACGTCTGGACTTCTGCTGGGCCAACCCTGACATGCCTCCGGGACTTGGTCTCATCAGCTGATTGGGATGAGTGAGAGGCCTCTCCATAATCCGCAGCTTCCGAAACCGAACCGTCAAAAACGACCCTTTCAGTGGTGTGATAGCCAGTGCCACCGCTCCGCCTCGTCGTGGATGAGCTGTAGATCTCTTGGTCTGCAAAAGGAGTGTATTTCTCACTGTGGGAGGAAACTTCTACATCGCTCCTATCCGAGCTCTCTTTCTTCAGGGAGTGTATTGTTGCCTTCTCCTTCTCGCTTGTGATTACTTCACCAAGCTGATCTACATCAAATTCATCAGTATTAAGGGTCTGGGACAGATTGACTTCAGCAACAATGGTCACTGAGCCCCCCTCCTCCTTCTGGTCAACTTTTTTGATATCAAATGCCAAGTTACTAGCATCCACTTTGCTGTCTTTTGTCAATGCAGAGAGCTCCTCTTTCACACTTTCTGGGAGACTGCCCTCCAACTGCTCCAAAGCTTCCTTCAATTGATGTTTAGGGTCCTTCGTTTCCTTGGATAGAAGTCCTTTTATCGAGGTCTGAAACTCATGGGGAATTTTAATTTCTTTTTCAATAACAATGGATTCAACATGGGATCTTTCACCTTCAGGATGCTCTTTTAAAATATGGGCACTCGCTTCCTCCCCCACCACTTTATAGGTTTCTTCTGGAGAGCTCACACCTTCCTCTCTCTTACTTTGCGTGCCTTGCAAAAATTCATCTTGCCAAGAATATTTAATAGTAGATTCTTCTTCAATATGAATTTGCCCATATACTGAGTCATCATATTTTTCATTAATAATGGGATGCTCATCAGGAACAGATACAAAATATTTCTGTTCAATAGGTGAGTCATCTTCCTCAGTTACTTCTTCCACGCGAGTGAAGCTCTCATGGCGCGGTTTCTTCTTTTTGACATCTTCATATGTGAAGGTGATGTTTTGTTCCTCCTCACCGTAACGCCTCTCCCTCTCAGGGAATGAATCCTCCACTTCTTCTACTTGGAAAGGTGTTGAAAACTCAGTCCTTTCATCGGTGGTGTAATCCAGTGGCTCCTCTACAATCTCCACATTCACAGACACGTTCCTTCCGCTCTCGCTTCCTTTCAGGCCGTGATGGACAATATCCTCTATCTCCTCTTTGGAAGGAGTTCCCTCAACGCCCTCTCGAATCACTTTTCTAACATCCTGGTTTGATAGATGTCCTAAGTCACCTTCCTCAGAAATAGCTATGTCTTCTTGAACTTGAGACTGCACTGTGAACTCAGTCTTTATTTTCCCTTCATCTTCTTGTTCTTTCTTATCAAAATAGGTCACTTTGGTGTCTGTTGACATCTGTGAACTAGAAGAATGTGTGAAACTTTTAAGAATGTCAGCAACAATATTCTCTGCTATGCTTTCAGTTGGCAGAGTTCCCATTTTATGGCTTCCATCCCTAATTTGCTCTTGACCTTCCAGACTGGACTCTGCTTCTGAAATCCTCACTTGGTGAGTTCCAGCAGACTGAGTTACATGGTCATCTGTTTCTCTTCCTATGGAAGTTTTAACACCTTGTACCCTTACTTCTTTATTTCTCTGAAATCCTTTGTCAGGAGCAGGCATTTCAATACTGATTGGTACCTCAATGACATCTTTGCTTCTTGATTCCGAGGTCACAGTTGCATCTTTTTTGGTTGATTCTCTTTTCAAAGTTCTTGCAGTAGAAATACCACTCCCTGTTACCTTCTGGCTAACCTCCTCAAGGATATATTTTTTCTGTTCAGTCTTCCTCCCAAAATCAACAGTTTCTTCTATAAAAGATTTCTCATCTGTTTTCTTTTTCTCATCCTTCGTTTGTTTCTCCAGCTTATCTTTTTCTTTCAGCAGAGATGTCTTCTCATCAGTTGGTTTGCTGCCTCCTCTTTTGTCTTTCAGTGTGGTCCGAGTTTCAATTATAGTTTCTTCATATCTAGATGGTCTTGCATTGGTAATCAGCTCATAAGCTGGAAATTTGGTGAAGCCTGGTTTAGTTCTCGTATTTTCAGCATCAGGCTTGTGGTCCTTGTCTGATCTTTCAGCACGTTCTGATTCTTTTGAAAAAGATACCGTAGATGAAGTTGTAACTTCTGTTTTCTTTCTTTCTGGAATCCTCTTTTGCTGCACTTCAGTGCTTCTCCAGCTACTGTAGTCTGGAGTAAATGTTCTTAGTTCTTTGTGGTCTGTTACAATTCTTTCACCCTTTGTGACAGTTGTTGAAGGGCGATACGTTGAACCAAGCAGGTCCCTTCCAAAAGTTCTTCCCCCGGTTGTTGTGTGTGATCCAGCCTGCATGGAGTGAGCTGAGTAATGTGCAGAGCTGCTCACATTTGTCACTGGCATTCTGTGCCTCATGTCAGTGATCCTGGGAGCTGGTGAAGCTTTATTTCTATTTCTTTCTTGATAAGTAGAGTAAATATCAGTGTAGTTATATGAAGTGTTTATAATATCTGCAAAGAGAACACAGGCAACCAAGCATTAAAATAATAGTTTTTATCTAAAAGACTATCAAATAGAGGGCATGAACTAAGAAAACATGCACTATGTTTTTTGAAAGAAATAATGTCTTCATTTTCAGTCCAGCTTTGTAAAGGCATTCCTGTAGGTTTTGCCTGTTAATTAAGTCTATGCATAAATTACATTAAAGCTGAAAGCAAAGCTTTTTTTCAAGTTGCAAGACCTTTTGCTAATTTTACCTGTTGTGCACTACTGGGTATTGTGGCATTTATTGAGGAATTATACTTTTCATATTTATACCAATGTTCATTTACAACTTCTTATTAAATAATGTATGCTAATATCATAGGCTGGGTTTTTTGCTTCATTAGCCTAAATAGCCTGAAGTGTCTTAGTTCCTATTGACATTCAATGGCACACCTGCCACCACATACCAGAAACTGCAAACACAAATTCAACCCTTCACAGCCACACAATAAAGCACAACGAGGGAGAGAAATAAAGAACCTTTTAGGCTCTATCTATAGAAATTAATACAATGTGCCAGGAATATCTGACAGTTAAGACCAACCAGTACTGCATCACTCACATCTCTTACTCCTAAGAAGTTACCACATCTCTGACTTTTGGTAGTGTCTCCTGTATTATTTCTGCAATCCCTTCCCTATTCTGTGACTATGCCTGAGCACTGTCTGCAGAAGTACTGGCTAGTCCAGATCCAAACTGTGCTGTCCAGATCCAGGCACAGTGCTCACAGTTCAACAGCACAGGCAGGTCTCTGTGAGCATTTCAGCCTAGGCCTGAGCCTGTTGAATTTCCTGCTACACACACAGCCTTCAAATGTCTTCTGGGACTACAGTAATGACCTCACATTGTTAAACTCATGAGTATTATCCAGATTAATTCTGTTATTAATTACAATGCCCACAGCAGTCACAGTGACTTATCTAAAATCCTGTTTGCAGGGACCAAGAGTAGATACACAGGGAAGAGAACAGGGCAAGTAAATAGTGATACTTCCCTTGTATACTCTCACAGCCTCCAGAGATTTGCAGCTCCTAAGATAGAAATGGTATCTTTATGTTTAGTAAGTCTTTGATTTGTCTTTCATTACTCTGCTAAAATATCTCTTTAAACCCACGTGAACTTTTTAATACTCACAGTGCCTCAGGATCATGAACTCCATGGTTTTAACTACATGTTCTGTTAAATACCTCTTCAATTATACTTCAAAACTCTCTTAAGACCCATGGGCATCCAAAAGTTCTTTAGAGCTACAAAACATCACTCCCTATGTTCTCCACTCAAGTCAGGATTTTATAAGGTATCTCATACAGAAGAGCAATATGTTGATTTAAAATATTAACACTCAAAACTAATTCAATATTCACTTTGCAGTACACCCATAAAAATATACATCAGGAACACTATAACATAATAATTTAAAGTTATATTTAATTTAAGTAAGGATTAATTTTTAAATATTCATATTTTACCTTGAGGCAGTTTCCCTGCATGCTCTTCTCTCCATATAATCCACTGCTTGCTCTCCCCCTCTAACAAAGCTCTGCAAAACACAAAGGGAATTTCATTAAAATACTGGGAACAATAAGCATAATATTTTACATTTATAGAATGATGAATTATTTTACATTTATTAGAAATATAAACAATTATCCTGTAGTTACCACATTCCACTAGACCAGGTTGCTCCAAGTAACCTGGCCTGAAACACTTCCAGGGATGGGGCAGTCACAGCTTCTCTGGGCAAGATTTTTTATAAAGAAAAGGCAAAAATGGAAAAAAAATATTTGCAGCAACTTTCCTGTTTGTAAAAGAGTAGTAAAGGTGGTGTTGCAGTGTGATATGAGGGAACTGTTACAACAGGATTTGCAAGTTCTATCATTTTCAAATGAAAAATTAAGAAAAGTGTAACTTCCACTATCAAACATAGCGCTGTAGGAAACTATTTACAGTGCTAAATTATTCTTAGTTCCTATTCCACTAGAAATCAGCACAACACATTTCACAAGAAAGGAGTAGGGAAACTATGACAGAAACTGCTTGGTTTCCTCTAAGGACATCTCTGTCTGTCCTTGTCCTTTTTGGCAGTGACACTCCAGCAGCTCCCACACTTCCAGGTGCTGCCTCAGGTTCTTTCCCTGTGCAAGCCAATGTTGCAGTCAGCACAGTAACTTGTTTTATGTTGCTTCTACCAGCCAGTTACAGCATTTCTGGGCTTGGGAATGCCAGATGTTCTGCACTGATAAGACACAGCTGCAACATCAAAGCTGGCAAGAGTAAGGCTGGAGGACTGTGATAGCCAAGGCTTCTGACTCCCCAGGGCTGAAAGCCACTTAGGACTGGGGTACAAACACCTCTGCTGGACATTTATGTCAAAACTAACAAAGCAGGTGTTTTAAGCATCACCTGTATATTTCACACTTCCCAGGACTGATCACTTTGGCATTAGCAAAGTATCATTAGCCAGATTTTCGTTGCCTTGATGGATTTGTCTAGATCTAAAAGAAAAACCAGGTTAGAACTACCTAAAACAGGCTCAGATGGGCACCTTTCCTTCTATTTTGTGAGTTAAAAAAACCCACAGTAAAAGCAATTTATCTATCTTTCTCCATGTTGAGAGAAGCTTCAGAGGAATTTGATCCCTTCAACACATATAATGCTCCCAAGACCAAACACCTGACCTGATGAAGCCAGCGAGTGCCAAACGAACTGCTCTGACAGACCTGCCAGAGGAGCTGGTGGTGACGCTGCAGAAACACGTCCAGGAGCTGGCAGTGAAAGTGTTAACCATGACGAAGGAAAGTAGGAATGTGGGGAGTTTGACTAAGGATTTCTGGCTGCTGTTAAAACAACAGTTGTTCAGTTGCGGCAGCAACGTATGAAGTCACTAAAAATAAGTTCCAGGAGGTAACTGTATATGGCAAAGGGCAGCAGCCCACAGAGAAGCTGGATCTGAAGCATTACTACTGAAAGTGAAAGGCGAAGCTTCCTGAAACCCCTGTAAAGCTGGACAGAGAATCAGTATTTTACTGGACGCTTCATAATATGTATGACCTCACGCTTATCAGAAAACCAAGAAAATGTTAAACTGAGCTTGGCTTACTAAACTGGCACGAGAAAGGGCCGTGTACTGTACTGAGCCAGCAAAGCCAGGTTGTGCTTCTCAGCTTGACCACAGCTTGAGTTTATGCAAGTCATTTTGCTTCTCTATTCCTCTGCTTCCTTTCCTAATAATAACCTCTTGGTGGTAAGCTCTGCTCTTAAACTTAAACTGCCCAAAGAATTAATCTCAACTGTATGAACTTTTAAGCACTCATAGTAATAATAAAAAAAAACCCATTACCCCAAGCAGCACTCTTCTAAAAAAAATAACCATGTCAGCTACTTCCTGGAAATCAGGGACCAAATGACATATACTCCCATTTTGTTAACATTTAATTTAAGTGTTACCAGAAAATAATCCAACTGCACTGTTAGCTCATGTCATTATTAATGTCATTTATCTGAAGTTAGCAGGGACATGCTCATCAGCCTGTGCTGGATGACAACAGAAACAACCAGTCCATGAGAGCAGGAGGAGGAAGAGATAAAGCGGTGGGGAGAGAGAACAAAAGGACGTAGTGCAAATTTTATTATGGCATTTAGGACAGTAATGACTTCACTTCAATTACAGAAACCCAAAATCTCAGATGGGGCAGTTGGCCAGCAAGCCATAAAAATTCATCCTCTCTACCCTGGGTACTTACTAAGGAGTTACAAAAAATCCCCATCTCTCCAGGAAGGGGGGTCAAGGCCATTCCACATCCTTCTTCCATCCTCTCAGGATAGGAGTGTGAAGAACAGCAGGTAACTGCATGTTCAATTCCCCAGTGTGTTCTCAAAATAAAACCCATACAGGAGTAGAACCTATTGAATGCCACAAGTTATGAAGGGGAATTAATGAGACTGACTGAAAAAGCTGTGGTGAACAGCTCAGAGGACCTTAATGCTGGTGATGATGTTGTGAGAGGAAGGCATGGAAAGGGTCAGAAGTGTTCATGGATGAATACAAGTGACAGTCCACCTGGCAGAGAGCCTAACAATGACCATGGAAATAAAAAAGAAAAAAGTTGTGTAGCCTTTGGTGCTTCAGAATACAGGGTGGTAGCCTGAACAGAACACTTGTATGAGATTGGAATTTCAAAGTGAAATATTTTACCCTTCAACAACATATTTTAGAGAGGACAGAAAACTACCTGAACCTATTGGTACAGGCTCTGGGCAGCCTCTGCTATGCAAAGAGAAGTTTCTGCTAGCTAAGGGGAAAGGCCTGAGAGTAATTCTGATTCTAGGCAGGTTTTCTATCTCCTTTTAAAATCAAGAGTTGTACAGGGTGACTAACTCACCACTTCTCTCTGGAAATAAAACCTAAGCATAGTTAAGTAGCTGCGGTTTTGAAGGGTTCCAAGGACACAGAACAAAACTGTGAGACACTTGATAAATATTTACTTCAACAGTGAGAAAAGGGTTTAGGAAGGAATATTCCCATGAGGTATAACTCCACAAAGCCACACATTTCTGTTCCTAAGTGAATCTCGGCTCCCAGAGCAGGAAGGGTGAGCAGAGTCAGAGAGGAAACACACTTGGACCTTAAGGAAGGGTGTTCCTTGCCACAGTGATCCTCCTTCCCACCCCAGGAGCAAGGGTGACTAATGGAAAGAGCTGACCTTGTAACAGAACTGTAGGAGTTGTAAAACAAAGACAAAACACAGGGTGGGAGGTAAAAAGAAGGCTCCAAGACCAGCTACCACACCCTTAACCTATAAGGCCAGGAGGAAAGGAAATGCCAGGGCCTTTGTGGGAGTATCTCCATGGAAAGTTCAGGATGTTGGACTGAGTGTGAATAGGTGCCTTTTGTTTCCTGTATGCATTAACCAGGGTATATGCCAGCATCCTCTGTGAAAACCAACTGAAGCTGCATTCACATGCCCTTTTTTCCCCCAGGTAAAAGGATTTGGGAGAGGAACAGGATTTGAAATAGTACCTGAGTGAGAATTTTCTCACATGACCCTACTGACTGGGTTCCCTTCCCACAGCAGGGTTGATAGAGACTCACAAGAAGGAAGGAACTATTTTCTTGAATAAAGGGAAAAAAAGAAGAGAAGAGGAATAGGTAAAACTGCATAAATGTAAAAACATAAAACAATAGCTTTTCAGCTTCTGATATTTTAAAAGAATTTTGTTTGCTGGCATTTGCATGTTTTTTATCTCTAGCAAGGCCCATTCTCTTGTTCTCATCCGTAGATCATCTTTAGCGGGCAGAGATTAATTTTTTCCACTGACATCTGCCTTGCCAAGGCCATCAGTGACACAAGTTGCATTCACATCCATCAGATGAAGAAACTCTGCAAATTAAGGAGCTTCTTTACCAGACAACAAACACACTGCAGGTGATGCTGAATTGTTCTCCTTTCATTACCCAGGGCAGGGAATCCTTAGACAAACCAATAATGCTCAGATAATCAGTGATACAACTCTGGAGAAATTCCAGAACTTCATGGGCTTACAAGGTTTTCAAACAACTGAATATCTGGGCATTATCATTCCCAGTTCTGGATGAATACTAATCATCAAAACAACTCTGATAATTCTGTTACTGTGACAGTGCTAATCCTGTTTTGCAGACGAATAAACCAAGGGAGAAAGTTTAATGACAGCAGTGAAAGTCAACAACATAGCTGGGATTAAATTCAGAAGAATCATGTTTTTTAGCAAAGTTAACAGAATTAACACACACAGATAAGGATCACAACTGGCTACCACTGCCATAGTAATGCTCCAGACACTATTGGCTTTCCAAGGATCACAGGGATCCCACTCCACCAACAAACATCAAGCAACATACTGTTGCTTATCAAGTCACTGCAGATTACTTGTCCCACACTGTTTGTGATTTTATCCAGGAATCAGCCTTGGTCTGAGCCTCTTTGCAGACATTCTCAAGGCATCTTGAACAGACTGCTGGTGCTCTTTGATGCTCACTACTCTTTATCAAGCTACTCAGAAGTTACTTCAAGTTTCTCATATTTTCAGTTATGCAACTGAAATTAAATTTCTTATGCATCAGTGGATTGATAGTCCACACACTTCAGGCTACACACCTCACCCATAATTCAGCTGGTGCTATCTTTATCCAGACTTACTGGTTCACACTCAGGACACAAAATTAACGCTTTAGGACACAGAAGGACATTTTATATTTAACTGGGAATTCCCCATCTATTTATACAAGTTGAATATTAATAATGCACCCAATGTAGACAACGTAATGACAGAAGCAATCTCCTTAAAAAAAATACAGAAGTAGCCTGACATTAAATTTTTGCAAATTATCCCTTTGCTCACTAAGAATTGCACATCTCTCAGTATTTGAAGATCAGTACCTCAATGAAATTTGTTGAAAATACTGTACTATTTGTAGAAAAAACACATCATCTTTACAAGAAGCAAGAATCCTCCTCCAGTTCATCAGGTTTGCATTATTTAGGATTTTTTTCATTCCAAATCAGTTTTGTGCCATGTACATCATGATTCCCCAGACAAGAGAATTACTCTGGCTTTTCAACCCCACAACCACTTAGTGGCTAGAGAGAGGTACAGTCCTGAAGATTCATCAGCAGAGATGTTGTTTGCTCTTATCTCACACTTGATCTAAACATGTTTTCATAACAAATCAAGGATGGAGAAAGCCAGGACTTAATCAACAGATATTTCTGTTCTCTTCCCATTATCCTACAATTGCAACAAGGATGGGGAACTCTCTGCTTACATCAGTGCTGCAGGTGGTCACTAATCAACATATTTAAACAATTAAATGTGCCATGTAAGTTTATGGCAACTACATAACCTCAAGTTTTATTGATTGCAATTTAGGGATATTGTCTCCTCAGCTTGTAACCAAATACTGCCCCAAAAATTCCCATCAATCTGATATCCACTTGACCAGGACTAAGAAGGTTTCTTACATACCACTATATTTGTACCAAGTTAATAGGATTCCTATGAATTATATTTGTTTTAGAGCCTTGAGACTCCCAAAGTCACTGTTTATATTTTAAATGCTGGAAAGAGGATGAATGGGGCTCCCGTATCCATAAAAAGGGATTTAAATTATCCTCTGTCTAGGCAATAGAGTGTGACCACAAATCTTACCTGTAGGTTTCAATTTCAAGGATGAGGCCTGCTTTCACCTGCAGGAGTTCTTGGTAGTCCCTCAGGTAATCTGTGATTGACTTGGTCAGGAACTGCTTTTCTTCTTCCAGGGCGTCAATTATTCTCTGAACAGAAACAAATTATTTTGAGTTTTGAAAGAACATAATCTCTACACTTGAATGCCTTAAAAGATAAAATTTCTAATTAAAAAAAAAAAGATACAAAAACACATCAATGCTCTATCGCTTCAAAAACCAGAAGAAATCAGCTCCCTGACCTCCCCATATACAAGCTGAAATACATTGCTCCTGAAGCAAGTTTTATGCTAAGTTCATTTTATGCCTTACTAGGCTGGTTAAATTATTTCAGTAAAACCCATTCAGATGCCCTGTTATTAAGTTATGAAGCACAAAAGTTATTAAGGACAAAAGTTTTTTAAAGTTATTAAGCACATATAGCAAGGAAAATACACTTCTTGATAAAACTTACATGTGATTCATTTGGTCATTTTAAGACATGCTTAAAACACACTTGAGATCAGAAATTTCAGCAATTGCTTTGCCATGAGAACCTCATCAGTATTTTCAGTTCCACAGATGTGTGGGTTCAAACCAGTTTTGGAATTTGAGCATCTGGAAATACTCACAGTGCCCGCAAGGTAAAAGATGAATCTCCAGTGGTTCCTTCAAGTTTTCTCCAGTATCTGGATACCTGCTTTGAGGCCCACCCAGCTCTGTCCTAACTGCTGCTCAGAAGATGGATAAAGAATTGCTCATTTTCATCCTAATAACTATATATGACCTTACACAACACAACTAAATATAAAAGGTTATATATATTTACACTAAATGGCAGAAGGAAGAAAAGAAAAGTAGCAAGTGCTTTAATCACTGGTGTTACCTCTCACACAAAGGGTGAATTGTCATTTATATATATATTAATACCAATTCTAACCTTGCTAACTAATATGCCATAGCTTGCACTTTGTTCTGGGGGCTGGGAAGAGAGAATTTAAATATCAACAAAGGCTCCATTCTATTTTGTTCACATCACTCTGCACTATGCAGGAACTCTGAAATGTCATTTACAGAGCAAAACCTCATACACATGTACAACACTGAACAGGAATTCATGACAGTGTATTTTACATTTCATCCTGAAAACTGCTTTGCAATCAAACTGGAAAATCAAGGCGCTGATGGTTTAGTTCTAAAAAATTCGAAATATATCACTTTTAGGCAGCAAGTGCTCCAGTATCACAGTATGAGCAACAGCATAAAAATGAAGATACAGCAGGGGACTCTGCTGTTAATGCCAGCATGATGTGCTAGGCAGAAGTAAGAGCTAAGAATATGAAGTGCTGGCATGTCAAACATGAATAGTTTTTGGGGTTTTTAAAGTAAAACTAAAAGGAAACCTCTATGAAGGAAGCTGCCTGTATTTCCCTATACACGTGGGTACAGTTCTCTATATAACACATTAATTTCTTTCTTCATTTGCCTTTGCAGCTCTTGCTAAATGATTACACTGATGTTTCCCTTGACATGACAATCCTTGCCTACAGTCTTCAGGGTACTTAAAATTCCCTTTTTATGGCAGCAGACAAACCATATCTGCATATCTGAAAGAGCACCACAAACTCCCCAACAGCCTCCTGCAGACCCCTTGGAGGCACCATCCCATGGCCAGGCAGACCTTTAGCAGCTCTGAGGTAACAATCCTGTTCAAGAACAGCACGGAGACAATGGAAAATCCCCAGGTGAGAAGGGAAGAAAAGTACAAGTACTGTTTTTAAAAGGAAAAGGCTACCCAGCAAGAATAGCTAGGGTGCAACAGAACCAGGAGTCAGCAAAAGGTGCAGAAGAAAACCAATTCCTCAGAGCTCTGATACAGAAGTTAAATGATTCAGATGTTTCTTGCCTCCACAATTAAACACAGAATAACCTACACATGTGCATGAATTCCTTAAAAAGAGCTTGAAAACACTGCAGTCCCAGAAAAATCCATACAGGAAATTTCTACACTGGACTAGAGAGTGTGGGGAGCTCTGAAAGACAGGGGCTGCTCAAACCTATCTAAAAACTCAGGAGCTTCAGTCCCTCACCCCCTAGTTCTCTCATCTGGGTTTGAGAAGCCACCTGGATTCCCCCCATGGGGTTGGAGAGCACTGAGGATCCAAGAGCTGGAGTTAATGATTACCATAAGGGGCCACATAACTCAGCCAGCTGTGCAGTAGTTCCAAAGGAATTAATTCCAGCAGGAGCAGCCACTCTATAGACTGGATGGCAGACAGCCAGTCACCCAGCCCTCCACCAGTGATGCTCAAACATAAAGCAGGAGACAACTGGTCTCAAGTCCTGTCTCCAAGCACGCCAAAAAGCACAGAAACCAATCCATCAAAGTTCAGGAGATTGCAAGCCAACAACCCCATTTGGCAAAAGGTAACCTCCACTTGGCAGATCTTGTGTTTTCTTCACACAGGACTCTCTTGGAAAGATCTGTTTCCCTGCCACATCAATCACAGCCCCCAAATCCCAGTGATGTCCTGCTAGGACTAAGGAAAGGAATAGAAACTGTTTTCTCACCCTTCATATGTTCCTTTCCAGGCAGCACTGGGAAATTTTAGAAGGGCAGCAAGGGGGAAAGAATTCACTTGGGTTGTCCAAGCTGTACCTAGTGAGGGAATAGAGGATTCCAGGCCCCAGCCCTTTCCATCTGGTACTATTTACTGATCCCATAGCTCATTCAGTGCCTCAGCAGGGGAGGAACTCACTGCACTTGGCTGGCTCAAAACTGGTACACAGAGAAAGGCACACAACATATCCACACGAAATGTGCATTTGACAAGATGTTTTCTCCTTCCCTCGAGCCCACAGCACTGACACAGGAACTGATCCTAAACCCACTCTCATCAGTGAAAAATATCTGCTTCGTTTCAGAGCAGCAGGATGGGCCATGGATGGTTTTACATCCAGATAATTCAGGGTTTTCAAACCACCAGGAATTTTTGCATCAGTATTCTCATAGCTAAAATTATGGAAGTAAGAGAGCTACTGAGTTCATCCCTTTAGCACTCAGGACCAGTGAAAACTTTCCAGTGTATGATTTACTGCCTGCCTGCTTCAGCTACATTATAACTCCAAATACTTTTTACTATTTAGCCCTGCTGAAAGCTTCAGTGAGGATAAGGGCAGTTCAGGAGGCAAAGATGAACATATAAGGCAACTGGATGATATATGGAAAATATGAATAAATCTAATTGCCATTTCAGCTGCAATGAACAATAATAACTTGAATTTAATCTGTACATACATATCATTTCTACGTGACGCTCTACAATAAATAAGCATGGAATTGATGCTTTTTAAAGAGCAGTTTAAAACCCATGCTGAACATACTTCAACCAGTAAAAGAAATGAGTGAGAAAAAAAAGCTTTGATCCCAAGAATGAAACCTGAAACAGCTGCTCCTACGCATTCTATAATTTTTCTTCCTGGATGTGAGCAAAAGATTTTATTTCTCATGCACAGGAGACTGGCAACTGCAAAAAAGCCTCTCTCATTAAAACCCAAACATAAGACTATTCAGAATTAATAAACCCCATGACATATTTGAATATGCATGTAGATAATACTTAATTTCTGGTGAAAATGGTCAGATTTTTTTCAACACACTTTTTTCTTCTTCTTGTATTACTAAGATTTGAAACTATTTTTCCTGTAAAATCTAAAGATGCCAAATGTTCAAGAGAGTAACAGAAGTCTGCAATGTTGGTGTCAAAGTAACAATCCATTCTGGAGCATTGCATCAGGACCACTCAAGGGCATCCATTGATTTTGATCATTTGACTTCTGCAATAAATTGCTGTCACTACAATGGGTTGCTCCAGTTGCTCTTTCAAAGAAAATTCTTTAAAAATACAACCAGATACAGAGAAAACTTTGTTTAAAAACACTTTGCTGAGCTGAAAAAGTTAAATAAAAGCCATTATCACTGGCTTTAGAAGAAAAACTTGTGGCAAGGACAGCAAGCTATACAAAATGCTCTTTTTACTGCATATTTAGAAGTTTTCAGTTTCAGCAATGATGACTTTCATTATAAACCCCTAATAAAAATACAGACAGCAAGAAGGCCATGTTTTGGAAATCTAAGAAACTTTAAACATAAAATGGAAAAAATTAAGAGGTTTATTTATTTTTTTACATTTTCACCTGGTTTTGCCTGTTGGACAGATTTAATTAATGAGGGATTTACATATGTCATCTTCCACAGCTTTGGGAATGTTTACATATGTGACTGTGAGAATGAATTGTACTGTCAAAAATGAAAAAAAAAATATTTAAAAGTTAAGAGCCTTTCTGATTACTTCTTACATACCTAATCTGCCTCAGTTCACAGCATCTGCAAACTATGCAGCTTCCAAACAATCTAGCAGGGTACAAAAACCAGACACACACACAGCAACAGGTCCCAGTCCCTTCCCAGCTGCCAGCATCTCCATAATCGACACAAAGCTGGACAAAGCACGCGGGCTTCAGGCACACACCCAGCTCCAGCAGGGTGTTAATAAAGGGTCTAACAATGAACAAAAGAAATGTTGCCCTCAGGAAATGGACGGATGTGCTGCATGATCTAATGTGAGCTCTCCACTCCGAGCTGGATGAGCGGATACTCCGCTGATCCGGCAGGAGCTGATCCCTTCCCACGCACATTACACCAAACATCATCCTGACAGCAAACAATCCTCGGCTGCAGATGCTGAACCCCCGTTTGACACCACCAACATCCACCTCCAACACCTTCTTGCCTTTACACAAAGTTTTCTCAACTACGCTGGGTACCACAAGCTTTTCACGAGGCTCAAGGCACACTGGAATGGGTATAAAACAGGGAGAAATTTCAGATTATTTCTCTCATTGGGACAGGCCACCCTCAAGCCTCGGGACTCGGTTCGTTTGCTCCCAGGGACTGCTCCGTGTCCCAAGCGCTCCTGCCAACCCTGCCAGGAGCCCTGGCAAGCCCGTGTGCCCGCTCCATGCCCTTGGCCACTTGCCGAGGGCAGGTTGGGAAGGGAGCACCTGTCACCAGGATGATGTCCTCAGGGTCACTGTCTCCCTTCTGAGTCAGACCCTGGGCACCCAGCTCTCCCCAAACCCCCCGGGGGGCTCCAAGGGACTCCCCGCCCCACACGGAGAAGGGCTCAGCAGCCAAAGGCTCCTGCTGGGCCACCTCCTCTTCCAGCCTGGGGAAAACCCACTGCCAGGAGGCAAACTGGGGTGGGCAAGCCCTGGACCACCCCGAGTCAGAGCGGTTTTAGCACCTCCCGGAGCAGAACGAGGAGGAGGGATGGAAAACTTGGGCTCGCGTGGCGCGATGGACAGAACTGAAGGGAAAATGCGAGTGACAGGGGAGCCCCAAACCAGGCACCGGGGGGCGGGAAGGAAGCGAGAGGGTCCCGGGACCGGGGTCCATGTGCCGCCCACCTGGTACTCCTCCAGCTCGGCGCCGTGGCGGTCCTGCAGGGCCAGCATCTCCTGCTCCAGCCGCTCCCGCAGCGCGCACAGCTCCTGGCCCTGGCGGTGCAGATCCTCCAGGTGCTGCCGGCACTGCCGGCTCTCCTCCCGCAGCAGCTCCAGGTTCTCTCGGTTGCGCTGCGCCTCCTGCTCCTGCAGCACCTGGATCTGCTCCTGGTAGCGCAGCAGGGTCTCCCGGCAGCTCTGGCTGAGCAGCATCTCGTAGGTCTCCTCCAGCTCCTCCAGGCTCAGCCCGGCCAAGGGGGGCGGCAAGGCGGCCAGGTTCAGCCGCAGCTCCCGCATCTCCACCGCCTCCCGCCGCTGCCGCTCCGCCATGTGCCCGTGCTCGGCCTGCAGCTCCAGCAGAAGCTCCTCCAGAGCCACGCACTCGCCCCGCAGCCGCTCCAGCAGCGCCCGCTGCCCGGCCAGCTCGGGCTCCAGGCGCCGCCGCATGCCCAGCACCTCCGCGCCCAGCGCCCGCAGCTCCTCCAGCTCCCGCCGCAGCCCGTCCCGCTCCAGCTCCGCTTCCAGCTTCGCCCGGCTCAGCTCCTCCAGCTGCATCCGCAGCCAGGCCAGCTCCTGCTCGGGCACCTGGAGCCCGATCAGCTCCTGCTCCCGCAGCTCCGCCAGCTCCCGCGCCAGAAAGCGGTTCTCCTCCTCCAGCTCCCGCACGCGGGTCACGAAGACCCGCAGGCGGGAGTTGAGCTCCTGCAGCTCCCTCTTCTCGTCCCATCCCGCTTCCCAGCGCCGCCACATCTTGCCGGGGCGCGGTGGGGTCGGGGCGCGGTGGCCCCGGGGCTGCGGGCGCTGCGCGGCTGCCGCGGCTGCTGCGGGATGTGCGCGGCACCGGCACCGGCCCCGCCTCTCGACCTCGGCCCCGCCCCCGGGGNTCACCAGTTTCAGCGTGGATGACACCTATCCCTTGCTGCAACACAGGAGCCACTGGGAAAAGATGGCACTTGCAGCCTTCTTGGAGGACACCTCTGTCCCCCTCCCACTTCTTCTTGGTCTTCTGGTCTTCTTCAGCCTCCCACCCTCTGCAAGTGTCTCACTCCTCCCAGCTTCCCCTACTTTTGAGTTTCCCATTCACTCTCCTTGGAACCCCAGCCCTTCCTGGTCTCCAATTCTTTTGCAAGCTCCCACTGTTTTTTGGCCTCCCACCCACCATTGCGCCCCCAGTGTCCCACCCTCCCTTTCTGGCCTCCCATCCCACAATTCAGCCTCCCACCCACCACCAGCCCCCAACCCCTTTTATGCATCACAGCCCTTCCTAAACTCCCACTCCTCTTTTTGGTCTGACACCCTTATTTTTGGCTGGATACCCCCTTTTACAGCTGAACACTCCTCTTACACCCCTTTTTGAACCTCCCATCATTTTGAACCTCCCATCATTTTGAACCTCCCTCCCCTTCCCTTATGGGACTGCAGCCCTGTTTTCCTTTTGCTTTTTTTTTTTTTTTCTGCATGCAACCCTGTTTTTAGCCTGGTACCCTATTTTGGCTGTTTTTCATCCTCTCACCCCTTTTTAGCCTTCTACACTGTTTTGGCCTCCAGCCTCCTCCACCTCCTGTCCTCCCACCCATGTTCTGGCTGCCCCAGTTTGGGGGTTGGTGAAGGGCAGCACTGCATCTGGGCTGTTTTAGATTCTAGAAAACACACCTGAGAGGCTGTTGATCACATTTTTTAACAGCAGGTTGTTTGCAAGGAAACTGCTGAGAGCATTTGCACTCAGAATTTAATCAGTCCCAAAATATTCAGAGGAGCCTCAGCAACAGCACTGCTCTTCTGCTGTCTGTCAGCCGGGCGTCTGTGCAGGGAAAAGTGACAGATCTGCTCACACAGATGCACCACCTCTGACTTCAGCTGTATCATCCTGTTTTCCTGTGTCCCCACAGTCTTTTGGCCATGTCTGACCATCAGCTGTAATTGTTATTTAAGGTTAAAAGCCCCTGTGCCCTTGGGAGAGGGTGGTAGCTCTGAGGTGGTGGTCCTGCCTCAGCTGGAGCAGGGGCACAGGGAAAGGAGAGCCTGGTAAGGGCAGCTCACAGGAGCCAGGCTGGTCTCTCATCTCCTCTTGGCCTTGGTAGCTTGGCTTAAACCTTCAAAATGGGAGTTTCCAGCCCATGCGTTGATACATCTTCCCCAAATTTTCCTCACCCCATTCCACTCTCTGTGTCATTCTGGTTGGGAACACACTGGCTGTTTCCACATAGGAGATACATTTTAAGGTTCTTCACGCACAAATAGATGCAGTTCTCAAGCTATGCAACGATTTTCAGTGTTCTCTAAAGCAGTGGTGGGACAGACATTTTCAAATTTATCCCAGTTTTATCTCAGACTTGTCTAAACTTCAAGCAATTGGATTGGCAGGACAAATCTTAACACTCCTCCTCCCATGCCCTTACCCATTTTGACAGTCAGCTAAGGGGGATGAGTTTAATTTGTTATTCCAGTCATACTGACCATTAACCCATCCTCATTTAGGACAATATTTAATCACAAGCTCAAAAAGCCTTGAAAGGAGTAATTTTTATAAATGATAGTCTGAGCCATTTGTCCTGCTGAAGGCCTTGAGGGTTAACAACAGGAACATCTGCAAGGCAGTTATTGTGGCAATCAATCCCAAAATACAAATAACTCAATAATTTATAACAGACCCCCACCATTAAATTGTACTGTGCTATTTTCATTTATCTCAGTGCTTATTATGGTGTTACACTGATTTTTAATAATCTCTCTGGCCTTTTCATTTGCCTGCTGGTGCTTGTCACATTTAGCTCTGGTTTGGTATTGGAGAGCCTGTGAGCCAGGCTGGATCTACCATTTTAATTATTCCAATTCACTGGATGAAACAAATCTGAATCAGGAAGTAACATTTAGCCATGTCAGAGTGATGAATTCCTGTCATTCAGAGAAACAAATACATGCAGTTATTTTGTTTTTTCAGGGTTCAGTGTTCCAGTCCAAATGTTAATTTTTGCCCCCATTTTGCCCCTTATTAAATCTATCTCAGAGAGAAAAGTCACCTAGTCCTTACCTGCACCTCTGAGGCAGCATTTCTTTGGTACATTCAGACCCAAAACAATGATCACATTCCTGCTCTGAGATCTTTTCTAACACCAAAGCTCTCAACATTCCTGTGCCTTGGACACATCCTCAGCTCTCGGGTGAAAGCTCCGGCTCTGTGGTCGGAGGGTGCAGAACTGGAAACCCAGAAATTCGGCCCTGTGGACAGCGGGTGTGAGGATAAGCAGACAGGAAAAAGGCACAAAGATACTGTGCTTTCTGGGCATTGATGCACTTCCTCTACAGCCTGAGGGCATCTGCATCCTTAGTCATGCAGCAGAGGTGGCTTGTGCAGGGAATGTGGTTGCTATATTTCCCTGTGTTGGGGTTCTGTCAGGTTTTCCTCGCTAGACAACATCAGAACGAGACGGGCGTAGGGTAAAAGCCCTGGGACAAATGTGTGAGGTGGTGCCAGAGGTTTCACAGGTGACACTTGTTATTTCTGAGTGAGAGCAGAGGCGGTGCTGGGAAGGGCGTTGTGTTGTGCTGGCTGGGGTGAGTTGGGAAAACGAGGTCATTGGGGATGTTGTGCAGCACCGGGAAGGTTTTACAGTTCCGCAGCCTCGCCTGGGATTTCTGGTTCCTACAGATTAAGGAGCTTCATGCAAACCCTCATTTCCCAGAGGAGTCAGATCAGGTGCTTGCTCAGGAGGACTCAGTGATTTGGTTTTTAGACATCTTTCACCAGAGAGTTATATAAATCTATTTTTTAGAAGGGAGGTCTTTCCACAGCCAGACTTCCTCCTGCTCTTCCTCAGATGGTTTCCATCTCCCAGCAGCCAAGGCTGTGCTCCTGCTCCCTTGGCATTTCGGAGGGGTGGGCTGATCCCCGCCGCTGTTCGCGGAGAGGGCTGCGCTTCAGTCCCCATGGAAACAATTTGGAGAGTTTTCCAGCTTGTGTAGCATCGCTGAGCTGTGTTTTGCCTTCCTTTTCACTTCCATCAGAAGGGCGGCAAAGCTTGAACGCATTCACGTTTGAAAAGCACTTTGAGGTGCTTGAAGAAGGTGCTACAGAGGAGCGAAGTGTTATTACCCAGATTAACTGTTTCTGTTTTGCCCTGGAGTCGCAGCTGTGAGCGTTGCTGTGCCCGGTGGAAGCAGGATAAGGGAGTGAGGTCACCGTGTACCCGTGGCCTTCTGGACAGCTCTTCTGCAGAGTCACCTCGACACCAATGGAAGGCTGAGTAGAACTTCCACAGCTGCAGTCAGGCAGGGAATACATTCTGGAAAGCTCAATGGCCTGATTTGCACGGGCAAAATGGAGGGAATTCACCACAAGGAATGGCTGCACACGTTTCAGGTGCAACAGGAGCACAAGCCAGGGGAGAGCTCACAGCAGGGGGAACTGGGGATCTGCCTTGGATGTGAGGCCCTCCCCAAAGCTCTGTTAGGAGACACTACTTGTGTAGCTAAAATACCCGTGTCAGGGCTGTTTATCCACTCCAGGCACTGCAGTTAGGCCAGTTCCTGCTCCTGACTGTGTGAGTGCAGAGCACTCCTGGACTGCTCCGAGCACCTCGATGCTGTGGTGGGGTAAAACCACACACTCATGTGGAACTCAGGAATGTAACATGCCAGAGCCTAAGGGATTTTACATTTCTATTCCCTACCGAGTGCCTCAGCACCTTCCAAGTACCTGCTGCACTCCAGACACACTAAACTCTGCTAACCCATCTGTACTTGGGAATCACTGCACAGCTCTGGCCACTTCCGCACCTAGGAATTGGGCTCCAGTTTCCCCATCCCTCATTCATCTACCTGCTTCCCATAGGGTGGGTCCCCTGCAAAATCCTCTCCAGTTTCTAGGCACACTGGCCTTCCCAACTCTGGCAGAGGAGCCTGGAGCTGATGACAAGGGTTCCTGAGGATCCTGAAAAGGGGTATTTTGTCTGGGCTGCCTTCTTCTTCCCCTCTTTCAATTCTGTTTTGGTTTCGTCATTTTTGGGGGGGTGATTGGTGGTTGTTTGCATTTTTATAAATTATTTTTCTCAACTTATTATTTGTAACTTTCTGAAAAACAACATTATTAACAAACACCAGCTGAATATTCACTGCCTCCCTTGTTAAGGGTACATTGAGCTGGGACCACATTACCCCATCTCTGCTCTTAGTTCCAGCAACAATTAAAAAATCTAGTTATAAACCTCTTGTTTTAACATCTGAAACAAATCTTTTCCCATACATGCTCTCTCTCCAGTTCAGTATGATCAGCTGAAAACAAACCATACCGAAAAATGAAGGGATTGATTTCCATCTGTCAGGTCCTCACCTGCCAGGCTGCCCAAACCCTCGGAAGGGAGAGGCCATGGGACACACAGAGAGTGAGTGCAGCCAGAAGAGGCCTTTTCTGTCACAGCAAGCTTTAGTCAGCTTGAGCCACCCACAAGTACCCTCACTTCATTCTCATTTTTCCTGGAAAGGCCCTGTCCCCTTCCAGCCTCTCCCCTCGCTCTGCCCCTCAGCAGTGCCAGCTGCTCCCTCTGCCTGACCTGCCTCAGTTCCCCTTCCCCCTTCCATACATCCTCTCTGTGCTGTTGCTGTGATTCATTAACGCTTCAGAGGCACTAGTCTGAGTGGAAAAAACCCAACCAAGCACCAGGTTGTGCTGCTCTGTACATTTTCTATAGTGACTCACAAGCCTGACCAGGTAACTCCCCTTCCCTCTCCTTAGTCACTCTCTCCCTCCCAGATAGGCTGGTCTGACTCCTCACTTCACTTACTGCTCTTGTTTTCTTTGCTCTTCCCTCCCCAGCTCTACGTGTGAGCTTGAGGATGGGAAGTTCTCCCTCGCTGACCCGTGGCACACAATGAAGAGCAAAGGAAAACACTGACTGCAGCAACTTTGCCTATGGAGGGAGCACAGAGCAGACCTGCCCCCCTTTCCCCGCTTGGGCCACGCACAAATTACTTTGTCATTGTGGCGATACAAATAAGGCTTCATTCTCATTACCATCCTGATGGGAGTAAACAAGTTTATTTACACTTGAGCACTGCTGAAGAATAAAGTCATAGAGAAAAGTTCAGGGTAGGTGGCCTGTCTTTGTCATAAGGGCCAGCTTTTACAAAATCACTGCCCGCTCGGCCAGACAGGCTGCTATTCAGGCAGGCCCGGGTTAATGAAAGTACGGTGTGTGCTTGTTAAAAGGAGGACTACAACACTTGTAATCATGGGTGGTCACATTTTTATTTAATGACACGTATCTTTCCTTTCTCCAGCCTTCCCTCGTAACCCTTTGCCTCCCACTCAGCCATCCTTCTGCAGTGACTAATTATGAGTCGTCAACTAAAATCTGATACCAGGGCCACAACCAGCTAAACCCACTAAACAAGTGATTTTTATTTTAAAATAATCTTTTCATTAGCAGCCCTAGGATTCTGTCAGAGCAAAAAGCCCTCAAAGCATGAGGGGCCCCACATGTGTAATCACTGGAGCTAAGATAATAATAAAAGGACAACTGCAAACAAACTTTGGAGAAGAAAGGGCTGTGAAACAGAACTGCTTCCTCTCTTTCAAGGCCTTCGTGTGGCCCCAATGATAAATCTGTTGGGACAAGGATACTTCAAAGCCAGAGGTCGAACTCTGCTCTCATTTGTGCAAGTCTCACAACTCGTGTCAATGGAGTTTCACCCAGGCAGGAGGCTCAGACCTGCTATTCTGCTCTCATGAATGCAGTGAAAGGCAAAGCCAGCCATGATGGGGAAAAATATCTGTTTATCTATGACATGACCTTGCTGAAGTACTGAGTACAATCAAGCTACACTAGAAAACCTCCCAAAGTCTCCCAACTTTCCTGCTATTTTTAAAGACCAACCAGTCTGAAGTGCTTATGTCTGGGCTGAAGAGTAGTTCAAGCTCAAACATACTTTTTTGGCATCTCCTGGGTGTATTCTCAATTTGCACAGAAGGATGTGCTCACACAAAGTCATCACTCACCCAGCATTTTCACCTGCCTCTTGCAGGCTGTTGCTTCTTTCTGTAGTCATGGATGGAAAGTTCGTCTGCATATACCCCACAGTCATTCTTGAACTTCACAGTCATTTTTGACAGAGGAGCAGAGATGTGAGGACACTAAATTTTCCAATTTTTGGAAGACCCACAGCTGTGTGAGAAGCTGATGCTTTGGTACATACAAATTGTCACTGTCACTGGGGTATCTTATTCACAAACATTTTCCACTGTCACTTGGGAATCTAAAACCCAATTACAGGCAGTTTTGGGAATGGGGAAGGGTCCCTTCTCAGTGAGACTTTCCATCTGCTGGTCACCCCCATCCATTGAGGACAGGGTGAGCAAAACGCTTAAGACAAAGTGTTGTGCAATGATGTTACCCAGTTATGGTCTTTGTTTCTTTATGAGGTTGGAGAAGACCTCACCATGGTGTTCCTGCCCTGTCTCCTGCTTCCCTCACCCAGGAGGGCCCAAAAATGTCAGTCCTCACATCCCCATCCAAGGCCTGGGGCAGCACTCGAGCAGGAAGAGCTGCCTCTGATACAGAGTGAAGAAGCAGCAACAGGAACATGTAGCTGCCTGCCCCAGTGCTCCCAGCACTCTCTGGCCCTATTTTAACCTCTGTTTCAAGGCATATTTATTATTCTAGAGGAAATAGCCTGTTGGCTTTATGAGTTATGATAAGGGAGTGAAGGAAGGACTTCCAAACTTGGGTCAGCCTGAGCCTCAGCCTGTTTCAGGTTCAGCAAGGAAATCTCAGGTGGCTGAAGGTACAATTCAGTAGTACTTGCCACAAGTCAGTGGGAATTAACTCCAGCAAGGCTCCCATTACATTTTGAAGAGCTCAGGAACATTGCTGGTGGTGACCATCACCAAGGGCTTTGGTGGGGTGGTGAGGCTGTGCCTGTGTCCCAGGCAGGAAGGGGAAGGAGAGCGTGGCTGAGGCTGCAGGTGGCAAACAGGGCAGCGTGGCCTCTGAAGCAGTGCAGACTGATACATTTATTAAATAAATATGCTGAGGTAACTGGCAGTGCTAAACAATGTGCATAACTAATACTCATGGCTTGAAAATCATCAACCTCCCCAAGCGCTTTGCACACATTAGTGAGCAACCCGTGGAGCACTGCTGCTCTCCTCAGTGGGAGGCAAACTGAGATCCAGGGGGGTGAAGGATTCCAATCCCTGATGATGTGCCTCAGTTTGGGAGTCCAATATGAGCCCCTCTAAACTCAAGGGAATTCTTTGAAAGATGGAAATGAGAATGAGGGGGTTAATGCAGAATGGCAGGAGCTGTATCTCTGTATTTGCAGCAGAGATTTATTTGGGTGAAGAAATTTCAAAGTGATAACAAGAATTTATTTACTGCTTCATGCTCAGAGGCAGAAACAAACCCAAGCAGGGAATCATGAATAGCCAAGCCAAGGCCAGGTTGGATGGGGCACTCTGGTCTAGTGGAATGTGAACCTGCCCATGGCAGGGGTGTGGAATGAGATGATCTTTAAGATCTCTACCATCCCAAACCAGTCTAGAATTCCATGATTCTATGATTCAAAGGCCTCCCCTGAGCTCTGCAGCTACCAAAGGCACCTCTGAGTGTTTTCCTTCACCTTTTCCTCTTTTTTTCCTGGCTTTTACCTCATAATTTACAGAAAGCATCTCCGGTGGTGTGAGGGTTAATGAATGCTCACACCTTGCTACAGCGAGGCAAAAACTTATGAGTCTTCATGTTGTCACGAAGGTGTTGCTGAGCTTACTCTGCATGAAATATCCCAGAGCTCCTGCAAACTGTGGGATTTAAATTCACAGGCTATAATTACAGAGTCTCCAGCACCCTCCCACACTTTGCAATGCCTTCACAAGTGGGAGCAGCAGGAACACCTGTCCCGGCCTCCTGTGGGCTTGTAGGTCCTTGCCTGCAGCCAGGCAGGGCTTGCTCCCTGGCAGGAGGCTCCCAGCAAAGCCTCCTGCCACACTGGGATGATGGGCTGGGAGTCTGGACTCTCCTGGCTGTGTTTAGGAAACACCCCAAGGCAGAGTCAGCACTGTCAAGTTTGCAAACAGGTGCTCACAGCCAGGTTAATTCGATGCCATTTCACAGTCAGCTTGATGACAGCCTTAAACACAAGGTTTGGAGGATTTAGAGAAGCAAGGGAATGAAAACAACTTTCCTGGGATTGCTCCTTCCTGAGCAAGCCTGGGGAACATCACAGGTGTGAACCCCAGCAATGCTCCCGAGAGTCTTGGGGCTCTCCAGATCAGCATCAGCACAGCAGACCTGGTACTCTGGTACTAAACTGGTTCCCAGGGTGAGAACCAGTTCTGATCATGGATGCTGTGATGTAAATCAGGCGTACATAGAAGGGGCAGGTTCAGCAGGGGGTGAGGGAATGGTTGAATTGGTACAAAATCCCCAGTTACCAAAAATGCCATCCTGGGGCGATTTCAGCCTTTGTTAGGCCAGTACTGCTTGAGGTGAGGATCACCTTCATGCATAGAGCAGCACCTCCTGTGCCCTAGCACGGATCTGGGTGTCAGGCAGGGTCCCAGGGGCTCTGGGGACAGAGCAGAGAGTCCCTCTGAGGGACTGTTTGTCTGTTTTGCAGTGTGGATCCGCCCCACCCGGAGCAGGTTCCCTCCATGGCACACAGCAGGGTCGCCTTGGAGTGTTGTGGAGCTGCTTGGGAGCTGATGTCATGAGGGCTCTGCCCGGACTGGCACAGGCAGGCTTTGCACAGAGGTGGTTCTCTCTGCCTCCAGGGCACTTTTTGGAGAGCCTTCCACAGCATCCTCCCCTCCCTGCCCCTGCAGCTGAGCAGCAAGGCAAGAAGGAGTAAGAGGAGGAGGAGGAGGAGGAGAACTTCCTGGGGCCACCTCAGGAACATGGCTACAGCCTTACCCAGCAAATCCTCCTGCCAAGTGGGTAAATGTAGAGGCTGGAGCTGCCAAGGATATCCACAGCCACCAGCCAAACCACAGCAGCTCTGGTGATGGTGGAGCCTTGGGTTATGTGGGGACAGGGACACCCCCATTGCGTGGGGTAAGCGCATTCATGCTGAAAAAGCTCCTCAGTTCCTTCTCTATCCTTATGTGCTTAATTTTTTTTTTATCCTGTGCTGATGCTTATCTCATCCCATAGTGATACGGGAGGGTATTTCTCTCCATAATGAGTTTGAGAATTAATATTGGGTCCTCCCTTGTGGCAGAAGGTGCATTTAGTGCAGCCTTGCAACAATGCCTGTCCCTGTATTTGTGTTTGCCTTCCCCCTCCACTCCTTGGCCCCTGCTGCAGCCCATCCTGCCAGGATCCCCATACCTGGGATGAGCCTGTTACTCCCCAACCTTCAGCCCACCTCTGCCCACAGCCATCTGCTCTCCCACCCCCTGGCTGCTCTAGAACGAGTCCTGGAGCTGCAGGAAGGACCCGCACAACCCCTCTGGCATCCCTGTGCACAAACAGCCTCTGCACCCCAGAGGAGCAGAGGGGACCTGGAGCCTCCTCAGTGGGAGCAAGGGCCTCTGTGGCCTCTGCTCCAGCCTGTCCTGGTGGGACACGTGCTGGGTCATCAGAGTGGCCAGCTGCACCCCCAGAGCAGCTCCTGCTCAGTCTGTGCTGGCATGACCCTGCCTGACCTTTCCATCCCTTGTGTCTCTGACTCCTCTCTGCCTGGATTTGGGCTGACATGAACACACCAAACACGACTCTCATTTACTGGCAGCTCTGTCTTTATTAGTCCTTAGCAGTTGCTCCTCTGTGGTCTCACTCCGAGGTGACTGATGCAGAATCTGATAAAAGGCACCTGATATCACTGTGAATAGCTGATGTAAACTTAGCAGACAGTCCTGTGACACATCATGTGGGCAAATTAATAACCCCCTTCCCAATAAATTCAGCATATGTCCTATAATCCCAGTTCAAGGGCATCTCTTATGTCAACATCACTAAGTTAGCTACTCTGCTCCCCTGGGAATGCAGCACCAGGACGTTCTGGTCAGAGGAATTCCCCTCTTGCTGCTGCGACCACAGAACAGCAGCTCTGCTGTGGGAGTCAGCTTTGTGCTGGGAGATCGGGCAGCTCAGGGACAGAGCAGCTCCAGCCCAGGGTTCTGTTTCTGCAGGCTTCCAGGCTGAGACCCCAGCAGCATGTGGGACACCAGGGTCCCCACCTGCCAGTGGGGTGTTCAGGGAAATGGCACCATTGGGACCAGCATTTCCCACTGGCTTCTCATCCCCACTGCTGGGGTTCCATCCTGCAGAGCTCCCATGCTGCCACCGAGGTGGCTGAGCCCCCAATGACCTCAAGTGCTCTGGGGGTTTCCCAGCAGGATCCCTGCATGGTCTGGGCTCTGCTGCTGCAGGAGGGTGACCCCAGCCCCACGGCACTGCTTGGGGTCTGCTCTGAGCACCCCATCCCTCAGCTGAGCTTTTCTGTGGGAATAACTCCCGTGTGTGCTGGAGCAACAGGCAGCATTCCCTCCCATGCCAGACAAAAAGGGCTCGTTCTCCCCCCAGATTCCCATCGGGACCAATGCATTGTGGCTCCTCAAATGAGTTATTTCAGTGAATATTTTGCCCGTGCCCAAATAAAAAAGCAACCAGAGGAACATGAAAAAGGCAGAAATGGCATTTTGTTTTTCTGAGTCCCCAGATGATCTGATTGAGGAACCAAAACATTTAAAGGAGGACTCAAACCCATTCGCTTGGCTCTGCCTTTCCCACAGAACCGAGACGTTGTTTATCACGCTGCTCCAAATGACCCTCCCATCAGCCAGCAGCTCTCCCGGGGAGCGGCACAGCGCAGCAGCGTCGGGGCAACCCCACGGGGGCCAAGGGCCACCCAGGGAGCTCCGCCTGCCGCACGCTCGCTCCTGGGGGCTGAGCCCAGCCCTGGGCGTCCCATCTCAGCTCTGAGGTCCAAGGCTCTCTGCAGAGCCACCACCACGGTCCCTGCTCAGCCCTCACGTCCTCCCCTGTGCTCTGTGAGATCCCCCTCAGTCCTGGTTGCTCTCCAGGACCTCCTTCTGTAGCCGCAGCATCCCCAGTAATCCTTCCCTGCACACTCGGCGTGCTCCGCAGCATTGTTCCCCAGCGGATATTTATTTGAAGGGTTTCATTAAATTATCGCACAACATCACTTGGTACACAACTACAAATTAATTTAGTCAGTTTGCATTTGGCTGACCTAATATTCATTATATTCCAGTCAAGTGGATGTGTTTGCTATTTGACGGGTTGTTCCACGATAAGATACGTGGTCCAAAGTACCGTACTTAGAACTAGAGGTAATATTTACAGACACTCCATGCAAATACTGCAATTACCTGATTAATTATAGCCCTTCTGTTTGGTTCTGCAGATCACACTCTTATCCCTCCCTTCCCCATTTCCATATTTGTCTATAATACATGGGAATAGCCTTTAGATCTATACAAAGCAAAACTGACTAAACACTCTGTGGTCACTCCGAGCCCTCCTCTCCCCAGCGCTGTGCCCGCCTGCAGTGGTTTGTTGTGGCTGGGATGCATGGAGCATTACCAGTGCTGCATTTTAATAACAATCTCAGTCCAGGAGATTGGAAATTGGAATCTAAACATAGCCCTGAAGATGGACGAAAAAGGGAGTCATGAAGGACTTGGAAATAGTGTTAAATGTGCAGGGGTGCTGTAACTGCAGTTCCCCTTAACTGCAGGAATAAGCACACTCAGACCGTGCTCTGGAGATGGACAGACAGACAGACAGACAGATGGTTAAAGAAATCTTGCTGTTATACAGCACTTTTCATCCTGGGATCAAAAACACTTTAAAAACTCTGTGTAACTGAGCAAAATGCAGCTGCTGCAGTCACCTATCCTTGCAGCACCAGCACACGTTATCAGCCGGTGCCTCTGCCCATGGTTTACTGTATTTTTTAAAAATTTATGTTCAATTAGAGAGAAAGATTCAGGCATCAACATTTGGCTTCATTCTTGTTTGACACTGTGTTTTGCCCTCACAATGTCAATGGAGTAATTCGTGATGGAGTGGAGTCACTCCTCCAGTGTAGGAGGGCCTGGAGATGGGTGTTTTTTGCAACCCAAGCAAAGGCAGAGATGTTTCCTCTGGCTCAGGAGGGAGGATGGCTCTACCCCGCACCTCACTGATGTTCTTCATGGGGCAGCCTGTGCAGAGGTGACCCCCTCGACCCAGTGGAGGAACCCAAGCAGAGCAGTGGGGTGGAGCTCTGCCTGAGCAGTTGCAGTGTCACTTGGCACATCAGCATTCCAGTTAAAGCCCCGTCCATTCTCCTCAGAGCACAGTGTGGCACTGGGGCCGGGCAGAGGGGAGCCATGCCCCTGGTTTGGCCACGTTTCCAACTCCCTTCTCCACGTGGGAGAGCCACAGCACCTCTGTGCACTTACCAAAAAATCTGATGGGAAGGGCTGGAGGACTGGGAAGTGCTCCCAGCCTGATGGCATTGGCACAGGAGTGGGATTTGCTTAGGAGATGTCCACATGGAAAAAGGAACCAATGGAAAGCAGCACTTGAGCTCAAAGTGGCCCCATCACCCAGCTCAACATTTTTCTTACCTTTGTAGGATCACCTCATCCTCCCCTTGCCCAGCTGGGACTGGGCACCTTCAGCCTCTGCTTTTTCTCACCTGCTTGCAGGTACAACTTTTCCCTTACCTCTTCCCATGATCCCTGCCCAGTGCCAGGCTTCCTGCCCCCTGCCAGGAGCTTTCCTAGGGGCTTCCTTTTGTGCTTAAGCACCTTGCAGGCAGGGACCCTACAGCAATGCAGTCTCATTATCTGCCTGCCAAACCCATCAATGAGAGGATCTCCAAGGTGAAATAAAACCGTGCATTACAAATGAAAAGCTCTGCTGCTCTCCTTTGCCTCCTGCCATCACCGGAGATCTTTGTGGTTAGTCTGCAAGACAGCTCTTCCCTGCTAATTAACATTTAAAAGTCTTCCTCTCTCGCCCTGCCACCATGACACAGGGGCTGCTATCACCCAGGTTGTTCCTCGAAATAATTCATCACTTGGGAAACATCAGAGGCTCATTGTAATCCCACAGACCTGGCCTAAAACCAAATCTGTCCTCCTGCATTCCATACAGTGGTCTCTGCAAGGACTGGCTCAGGATGTCAACCAGATTTAATTCTCAGAAAACACCTTTCCAAACTGTTTGTGTCTGATTTCACCAGCAGGATTTTGTTTTTCACGTCAGTAAATAGTCTGAGCAATGAAAACACTCCATGTGACCTGTGAAAAATCACTGCATATATGCGTGTTTCCACCTCCCTGTGGCAATTCCGCTTGTTTTTGTAGCCGGGGAGAGAAATTGCCCTTTGCATATTTGCAGTGCTTACAAGGGTCTAATTCCTCAAAGCTTTTCTCTTGTCCTAAAAACCACATAAAATATAATTTACCTACATCTTCAGCTCCCATAGAGGAGCAGAGGAACGTGGGGGGCAAAGGGACCTGCTGAGTCCCCACTTCCAGGGGGCTGTGCTGCTGCTATCAGATCGTGGTGTGCATTGCAAAAGGGCCTTCAAGCTACCCTGGGCATCAACATCAGAGGGATGGTGCTCACCCTGTCCCCATCCTGGTTACAAACCTGCAGAATCAGGGAAAACCCAATCTCTCCAGCTCACCTCCCATATCCTCAGGGCCTCAAACCACACAGATTCTCCCATTCTCTCTGTTCATGGACTCTTGTAGCAGCAATGAACTCTGAAGGTCTTAACAGTTCTGGTCCTGCCTCCTTTTCCTTCCAGTGATATTCCCACTGCCAGATGGAGAACAGATTGGTTTTCAGTGTAACCCAGTCATTACCCACCAACTGCTCCTGCCACAGAGCTGGTTGTGCTCAGGCTTTATGCAAACACCTCTGACACTTTTATCAGCACACACCTGGGATTTTGTAGTCGGACCTGTGCTTCATTTAGTCAGAGGAGAAAATAGCAGAGTGGATCTCCACAGCACTGGCTCAGCCTCGGAAGGTGGAGAAGAGGTATTAAATCAATGACTGTCTATGTCTCTGGTCTAAAGCAGCAGTTCCCAAACTGACTTTGCTCAGGGACTATTGACACGACAGCAGGAGCGCTCTGGGGTTTGCTCCAGTTCCTGCAGCTCCATTGGTTTGCCATAGAATGTGATGTGGGGATCTGCAGGCAGCACCACGCATGGCTCTGACAGAGCTGAGTGTCTGTGCCACAGCCTGTGCCAAGGGTGGGCCACTGTCACCTCAGGAACAGGCCTGGCAAGGAAGCCTCCCTTGTTTTTTATGTTCTTCAGCCTGGTTTTGGTCTTACAGTGCTGCCCAACAGCAAGAGCCCTTGAAGACTATTGGAAATAATCTCATAAATAGAGATGTTTCCAGTACCCTCTGGAAACATCTGCCTGGCTCCCCTCAGGCACAGCAAGTCCCATGGCTGCTTTTAGGGGATGTGTTGCTTGAACCAACAACTCCCTCAAAGAAGGGGCACATCTACATGTGCTGTACAGGAGCCAAAATCTGGACTGTCCCACCAGGAACTGCCTCTTGCTCTCCCTAGTGCACAGGAGAGTCATGTTTAATCCAAACCAGCTGCACCTGTAAAGATCCTGCTCATGGTATAAGATGTGAACGGTCAAGTCTTGATGATTACTTGTGTCCCTGGAAATGTGAGCCTTGAAGAAAGGGTCACAGTTTTGGGAGCAGATTATGACAGAACGGTAAATTACATAATGTCCCATAAATGGAGCCCGTTCGTAGCCCAATTACCCGTCCCAGCAGCCCCATGCAGTTGATTGCAGGATTATATAAAGGGCTTTTCATTAGGCAGAGAGTCACAAAGGGAGCTGTTTCCACGTCCTCTTTAGGATTACTTAACCATCACTCTGGACAAGACCAGCAGAGCATTATTCGGATGTGTCAGAACAATGTCCACCAACCTTTCCTCAAGCACGTCCGCTCCACTCAAGCATCATCCCGCAGAGGGTACAGGGACATGGTGGTGTGCTTCAAGACAGGGTTACCCACACACCGTGTCCTGGGATGGAGAGAGATCTGCTGTGCCTCTGCCAGGGCAAGGCATGTCCAGCTTGGAGCACCTGGAGCACTGGTTTGGGCTAAGCGAGGACAGGGAAACCCACTCAGCACCCAAAAAAGTGCCCCCCGAGCATTGGTGGGCTGGTGGAGCTCCTCTGCTGCTACAGCCAAACAAATGCAGTGGCAGCACTTTGCAGATATCCCTCCCTCATTCCTGCAACCCAGGGATTGACAGGCTTTTCCAATTCCCCCTGACCTGGTGTACATAATAAAGATGCAGAGCGCTTGTGACAGCGGCGCTGGAATCGTGATGCTGCTGCCACACTGGAGGACGTGGCCAGGGAAGCAGGTCCTAATCACGTCCTTATCACTGCCTGCTGATGTGACCTTAGAGAAGTTGCCTAATATAGCTCGTCCGCATTTCCCTCTCTCTGTGGCAGAGATAATAACAGTTCCTGGGTGTTGCAGAACTCATTCATTCCCATTTGTTTCTGGTATCTCAGATTATCAAAGAGCAGTCAGGAGGAAGACTGGCAAAGAACAAGCTCTTATTCACTTGTCAGTTAGAAACAGTAACCTATTTTAGACTAAAAAAGGGGGGAAAAAATAATCCTGATAGAGGTTGTTCCTTGGCTTTTCCTGCCGCTCAATTTAAAATCTCCCCCAGCCTCCACCCCGCCATGGCTGGGGTGAAATGTTGACCATTTCACAGAGCACCAAATTGGTGTCTTCCCTCCCCTGGCAGGAATGACAATGCAAACAAAAATAGATAATGCATTTAAAAAATCTCCAGTGGATCGTCATGGCGATAAATAATTGTAGCATGTTGCCATAGTAACTCTGGCTGTAATAAAGAGAGGCCTATCTGCAGCTTAGCTAAATTTAGTTGTTCCAAACTATTAAAAATATTTTCAAATACTCTGGTAACTCTTTTTAACATTTTCTGGGGTTGGAAGCAAGACTTAATCTTCATTCATGCCTTTGTGTTGTCTCCATATTCCAAATACACTTCATCACTGAAATAATCAATGCCATCCAATTAAAAAGTTGTTAAACTGAGGAAATTGCTGAGGCTCTTTCTGTTTGCCACCTCTTCAAGCCTTTTCACCTGGAAGTGTAAAATCTGTCTATAGAAGATTCCCATTCTGCCAGGCCTGGTGGGAGCCCAGGATCTGGCCCCAGCACATCCTGGTGGGTGCTGGGAGATGAGAGAGGAAAGAGCTTGTGTATGGGTTTTTTGGGGGGATGGATTTGGGGGCCTGAGCCCTCAGCTAACACAGGGGAGTGTGGGGGTGCTGTGCAGAACAGATGGGATCTCTCCAGTCCCAAACTGGGTTGGGTGTAACTTTCCCAGTTACCCGTCCTGTTTAAAACAAAGCCACATCTAATGACAATTAAATACTGCTCAAAAGTCCCAAATCCCTCCCTGCCTCCCTCAGCTGTTTGAACTGGCAGCTACATCCTGTCTGGAAACCTTTCCTGTACCAAATGGGCTTTATTTTCCCAGAAGGAAGCCTTAACACCTGAAATTCCTGATTTTTTTCAGGCTTTGACATAAGTTGGTCTCTTTCAGCTACATCTCTCTGGAAGGAGGAATGGCAACACACTGCAGGGGACATAAAATTTGTTCATTTTCTTGGTGGTGCTACCCTTGGGCTGAAAACCCCCGAGTTTCCCCTCAGCCCCGTTGTTCTGCTCCTCCTCAGCAGAAAGGAGCTTCACACTTGTCCCCAGGGACAGGGTTTCCAGGTTGCCAGCTCTCAAAGGCACTTACTGTCTGATTCTGCCTCCTTGGCTTCACGTTTCTGAGCTTATCTGGCTCCACGACAGCAAAACTTCCGGAACTGGAGACTTTAATGCGAGCGCTCGATAACCGCAGCTGCGGTTTCCCCAAAACCCCACGGGACCCAGAGCCCTGGCTGGAGGGATGGGGGCTCCTCCCCACCTCCCCCCCGGGACCCCCACGGCAGCTTTTTGCAGGGTCAGGTTGCTGGAGTTGTCCAAGATTCCTCAATGAAAAGGTGGTTTCAGCTGCACTAATGTAGGTTTTTCCTGCACAGGATAAATTTAAGCCTTGTGTCTGAGATGTCTGCAGAGCAGCGAGGGAGTCGGTGCCATGGCCTGGGCTCTGTCCTGCAAGTCCTGGCAGCAGCAGATCTCCCTCGTTTTGGTGGGATTTGCTGGGCTGCCCAGGACACATCTCTGTCCGTCCCAGGAAGGTTAAAGTCAGCCCTTGCTGTCTTGCTTGAATTTTCTACGCCAGAGAGTAAGAGAATCCCAGAATGGTTTGTGTTAGAAGGGACCTCAAAGCTCATCTCTAATTCCCTGTCACGGGCAGGGACACCTTCCCCTAGACCAGGTTTAAAACCTCATCCAGCCTGGCCTTGATACATGTTGATGACCCTCTTGCACAAGCAAAGCCATGTTTCTGAAAGGCACTTTGCAGTGCACTAGTGTCGTGTTCTGTGTCTGAAAAGAAACAAAAGCAACTCATTCCATTGTTTTCTTACTGACAAGAGACTGCAGCCTATGGCTCGAAAACAACACAGCATAAAAACAGGATGAGCAGCTCTGTCGGCAGAAATACTTAAATTCCAAATAACCGCATGATTTAGGGAAAAAAGAAACTATGCATGCCTGCTTGCTCCGATGCAAAACCAGGGGAAAGCATTTGGAGTGCTCTTAACACATCAGTGCCTGTAATTATGGAAGTTTTCTTCCCTGAGTGCCCTAAAAATCCACTGAAGTCAAGGAGAGGGCAGGAAATGCAGCCGGCAGCTCAAGGCAGGGAGAAGAGCAGGTGATCACGGGGCTGAGCAGCCCCAGAGGTTTGCTCAGCCTTTATCTTGGACTTTTCGTAGGACCTTGGGGAAAATCACCTGCCAATGTGCTGCTGCAGCTGCAGGACAGACCAATGCATTTCCCTCTCACCCCGCGGGGTCCCTGGAGGGTCAGCGCAGCAGGAGTGGCGTGGGCTTTGTCCATCATCCAGCCAAGCCTCGGCCACAGCCTCAGGGACAGTTAGTGACATCTCTTGGTCCCGCTCTCCCGGGGCTGTGCAGCAGCACCAGCTTCTCCATCAGGACCCTGCTGACCTCCCGCTCCCAGCAGCCACAAGCTCTGTGGCAATGGTTGGGATGCGTGTCTGAGCACTTGTTTGAACAAACAAATGGCCAAATTTGCCGCTGCATGAGGCACCAAAAGGGTTGGAGCCTTCACCCCTTGGCAGGAGTTGCTCGTTCCCACGTGCCCCCAGCCCTGGGGAAGCTCCCTGGCAGTGCAGGCTCATCCCTCCCGATCTTTGTGGTATCATTTCTGCCCCTTGTCCTTCCTTTTCTCCCCTCTTGTGCAGTGACACCCCAGCAGTGACACTCAGCAGTGACACTCAGCAGTGACAGACACCCCTGCAGTG